>JAKELL010000008.1:600000-972191 GCA_021524915.1 Lactarius akahatsu | reverse complement strand
AGTTGATAGGTGAGTCTGGGGTGGCGAGGCGAGGGGGCAGGGACGTGGACCGTGGGCGAGGCGAGACAAGACGAACGGAGGGAGATGGGAGATCCGAGAGGGGCGATAATGGCCCGAGCAAAGGGGACTGAAAAACTTGTACCAGGTCAGGGTACACAAGTTCCGGGGACGGGGAGCGAGGGACGAGGGGGGCGCCGGATCGAACGGCTACTTGGGTCCGGATGTCAAAATCCGGGGACGCGGGGCGAGTGATGGGGGATGGGGCACTGGAGACGGGAGTGTAATCTTCGTCAAGTAGAATGTACTCGACGCCGGGGGAGGCCTCTGCGTAGGAGAGGGGGGTAGCAGGGCGAGGTGACGGGGGGTGACTGGGGACAGGGGATGAAGGCGCTGTAAAAGCAGCCGGGCCTTGGGGTTGAGCGACTTGCTTCGACTTGGATGGGAAGGGGGGTGTTTAGGCCCACCAGAGACAAGGGGAACGTGAGAGGAGAGGAAGGGGGAAGACGACTACAAGGGGGGCCGCTATACTGGGGCTCCCACGAGGTATAGTAAGAACTGGAATCACCGTCCCAGTGACCAAAATCATCTCCGAAATCAGACACTATCAAGGAGCGTCCAGGTCAGATGATGAGACTGTCCAAGTGTGATGAACACTCACTCAGAGTGCTCATGCAGGACACTTGGCTGACGAGGAACACGAGGAACGATGAAGACGGTAGGGAAAACTTGGAGGAACTTGGCTAGAACGAGGATAACAATGAGATCGCGAATCCAAGCTATGGTTAATAGCGAAGAAAGGCACTAGAGGGTTATCCAAGTGGGAGTCACAAGTGGACAGTCTGAGGGACTGTCCGTTCTATTGCTCTAGCTTATATACCTGGGTACATGGTCTGTGCGTACTTTAGGGGAGGCTTACTACTTCCCACAGGTGCTGCGCAATGGAAGGTTCTGGAAGGGTTCTAAGTATATCAACCAATCAGAATAATCGTAGGTATCGTACGACTGCTCCGCAGTCGATTGCGCAAGATTGCGTCATAGTGGTGTGACTGCTCCGCAGTCCAATAGGATTAATCCAAAGAGTGGTACGACTTTCAGTCGTCAGGTGACTTGATAAACATAGGATAATCACGTGACCGTCGGAGTACGAATTTGGAACTCCGACTTCGGATTTCCCCTTTAGGAAATTGATTACATAAGACCGGGCCGGTCGCGGACCGGTCTTAGACGCTCGAGTCACGACCCAAGTGTACAGGTTCGTGACACATATCAAGCCTGACTGCAGGCAGAGGAAGAAGGATGAAGCTGCGGGGAAGTTGAAGGACACTGGCAACAAGGCTGCCAACTCTCATGTACTTGTACCTACCACCGCCTCCATTAAGGAGATCAGTGATGAACCGGCCATTGATTGGGCTGCAAATACAGTCGGAGTTGCCTTGTATGCTGTCTCGCGTGTGCGTTGGATGATGGACAGTGGTGCAACACACCACATCACACCACATCGGTCTGACTTCAAGGACTATACCCCATGTCAAGGCAGTGTGCGCCTAGGGGATAAGTCCACAATCGACCAAGTTGGTGTAGGCTCCGTCGTCTTCACTACGAGCCAGGGCATTCCTATCACCCTAAGCAATGTGCTGCACCTACCACAGGTGAAAACACGCTTCTTGTCAACGCGTGCACTAGCACAAAAGGGTGCGGAAGTGGCCTTTGACAGTGGCTCTTTTAAAATATCTGTCAACAAAAGTTGTGTAGCTGTTGGCTACTTGGAGGACAACCTATACTGGTTGGACGCTTCAAGCATTGGCCTAAATGCTCACGTCAAAAGTGCTGCCACCACTCTTGATATCTGGCATCAGCGCATGGGACACATCTCCTCTGCTGCTCTCAAGTCGTACGGTCCCTCTGCCACTACAGGTATGGACATTGACAGCTCTACCATGCACACTGGTGTGTGTCGTGGGTGCGAGTTAGGCAAATCCACTCGCCAACCCTTCTCTGCATCCTCTACCAAAAGGACAACCCGTATCTTTGAGATTGTGCACAGTGACCTAGCCGGTCCTATGCAAACTCAATCCCTGCAAGGCTCTGCATACACTGCCACCTTCATAGACGACCACTCTAAGTTTGCAGTGGTGTACTTCATTAAGTCGAAGGATCAGTTTGTGAAAGCGCTGCAGATGTATTTGGCCTGGGGTGAAACCCAGACGTCCCATAAACTGCGCGCACTCCACTCTGACCGTGGAGGCGAGTACATGGCAAGCCAAGTGCAGGACATTCTCAAGAAGAGAGGGATAGAGCATCACCTTACGATGCCAGGTTCACCACAGTCGAACGGGAAAGCCGAGCGGTTTAACCGCACCATTACGGACAAGGCAATGGCCATGCTCCACACAGCTGGCATGTCTAAAGGCTTCTGGGAGCACGCTATGAGCACTGCGGTACACATCTACAACCGCTCTCCCACCCGTACACTTAAGTGGCGCACACCTTATGAGCTCTGGTACTCTGGCAAAGTACTGTGATGAACACTCACTCAGAGTGTTCTTGCAAGACACTTGGCTGACGAGGAACGCGAGGAACGATGAAGAAGGCAGGGAAAACTTGGCAGAACTTGGCTAGAACGAGGATAACGAGGAGGTTGCGAATCCAAGCTATGGTGATAGCGAAGAAAGGCGCTAGGATGTTATCCAAGTGGGAGTCACAAGTGGACAGTCTGAGGGACTGTCCGTTCTATTGCTCTAGCTTATATACCTGGGTACATGGTCTGTGTGTACTTTAGGGGAGGCTTACTCCTTCCCACAGGTGCTGCGCAATGGAAGGTTCTGGAAGGATTCTAAATATATCAACCAATCAGAATAATCGTAGGTATCGTACGACTGCTCTGCAGTCGATTGCGCAAGATTGCCCCATAGTGGCGTGACTGCTCCGCAGTCCAATAGGATTAATCCAAAGAGTGGTACGACTTTCAGTCGTCAGGTGACTTGATAAACATAGGATAATCATGTGACTGGTCACGTGACCGTCGGAGTACGAATTTGGAACTCCGACTTCGGATTTCCCCTTTAGGAAATTGATTACATAAGACCGGGCCGGCGCGGACCGGTCTTAGACGCTCAAGTCACGACCCAAGTTTACAGGTTCGTGACAAGTACCAGATGTCTCACATCTACGCGTCTTTGGATGCAAGGGGTACATGCACGTACCCGCTGATAAGCGTCGCAAATTGGATGCGAAGGCCATTGAGGTCACGCTTATTGGGTTTGAGCCTGAATCTAAGGGCTATAAGCTTTGGGACCGCCAAACCCGCTCTGTCAGATTGTCCAGGGATGTGACATTCGACGAGAGCAGCTTCCCGTCCCTCCAGGGTGCTGAGCCACACCCACAACCTTCTCAAGTGGTGTCACAACCACTACCTCCACCAGTAATTGCCGTACCTAGCACGTCGGCGTTACCACCACAGCGAGTTCCCTCCCCTGCACACTCCAGCAGTAGTGAGGAGGAGGATGTTGAAGAACTCCTAGACCCAAAACAAGAGCGTCCACACACGCCACCACCACCACCTGCACTGCCCACTCTGCCCACCACTCCAAAGCGTGAGCAAGCCACTCCTACCTCACCACCGCCGCACCAAAGTGCAACGCGCATTATGCGCCATGTCCCACCTCCCTCACCAGATATGCCTGGAGGTTTTGAGGCTCGTGCACAGCACAGTCAGCTGTTGCGCGAAATGGACAATGCACCAAGGCGCTCTAGCCGTGTGCCTGTGCCCAATCCTCGCTATTACAGTGGGGACAATGTGGCACTGCGCGGCAGGCGACTGGGGTATGCAGAGCTGCTAGCTGCGGCATATGTTGGCAGGGACCCTGCATCCTATGCAGAGGCCATGCGGTCTGCAGATGCAGATGAGTGGACTAAGGCATGTCAGTATGAGATGGATGCACTCGCCCACAATGGCACATGGGAGTTAGTGGATCTCCCGCCTAATCGTAAGGCAGTAAAATCCAAATGGGTCTTCAAGCTCAAAGCGGATGGCCGCTACAGAGCTCGCTTGGTGGCTAAGGGATTCACGCAGATCCCTGGCATAGATTTCGATGAAACCTTCTCTCCCGTCGCACAATTTGAGTCGCTGAGATTACTTCTGGCGTTGGCCACGCTGGAGGACTGGCACATCCATCAGATGGATGTCAAGTCCGCATTTCTCAATGGCGTGCTTGATGAGGAGATATACATGGAGCAGCCACAAGGTTTCACCGTCGCTGGTGCAGAAACGAAGGTGTGTCGCCTTGTCAAGGCGATATATGGTCTCAAACAAGCCTCCCGTGCATGGAACTTACAATTCCATGGAGTGCTCCTAGCACTCGGCTTCAAGCGGACGTTCGCCGATGCAGGCGTATATGTGTTGCCTCAACGAGAGGGGGATGGTCCACTCTTCGTTATCGTTTACGTTGACGACATCACAATTCTGGGTGCTTCTTTCGAGAGGATCAAGCGTTTAAAGTCAGATCTTGCTGAACGCTATGAGATGACAGATCTCGGGGAGATAGAATCATATCTTGGTATGCGCATTGTGCACGACCGCTCCCTCAGACGCATCGAAATAGATCAGTCTGGCTATGTCAAGGATGTCCTTGAACGCTTTGGCATGTCTAATGCCACTCCACACTCCACACCCTTACCTGCTGGTGCTGACGAGCACCTTCATAAATATACGGGTCAGGCTACTGCCTCTGACATTACGCACTATCAATCACTCATTGGTAGTCTGCTGTACGTTCAGATTGGCACTAGGCCAGACATTTCCTTTGCTGTATCACGGTTGGCGCAGTATGCAGCAAATCCTTCACCACAACATCTAAGGCTTGCGCAATATGTTCTGTCCTACCTAGTGGGAACTGTGGACATATGTATAGTTTATGATGGCGCCAGTGGAGATGGCCTTCATGGCTACTCTGATTCTTCCCTGGGTGACCAGGTAGATGATAGACACTCCACTTCCGGTTATGTGTTCTTATTAGCCAATGGTGCAATAAGCTGGTCTTCGTGAAAGCAAAAGACTGTAGCCCAAAACACTACAGAGGCGGACTACATGGCCATGACTGACGTGGCCAACCAAGCTGCATGGTATCAGAGCTTCCTTGAGGAACTCGGGTACGAGGTCGACGACCTCATCCCACTGCATGGTGACAATAAGGGTGCCATTGACTTGGCCTTGAACCCTGTCACTGGGAGGCGATCAAAGCACATTGCCATTAGGCATCATGTCATTAGGGAGTACATCGAGAGGGGGACCATCACCCTCATTAGAACCCCTACTGCGGAAATGGTTGCGGACGGCTTCACCAAGTCACTTGCGCGAGTCCTGCTGCAGCAGCACAACATAGACATGGGCTTGTGCTAGTCCTAGATTGCTGATCACGGGGAGATGTTGATAAGTGACCTGAGCGCATCTAGCGGCTCAATGGACATGCAGATAACGGACTGCTTTAGATAAGATATATTGGACCTATGTAGATTAGATTATACTGTATATGACCTTTACAATCTCGGACTTTCTTATCTATGACATCACTGTACAAATGACATCATGGACTCCTCTGGACTCCCCTTGTACTTCGTCCTTGTACTTAGATCCTTGTTGTTATCCTTATTATGATGTCACTATGATATCATGTTCCAGACTTTTCTTGTTCTATACGCCTTGTTCTCCAGAACAGTACACTCCTTTGTTTACTTGTAGAACAATGCGTCTTGTATTTACTGTGACCAGCTGTTATCTGCGTCACTCTGTATTTTTGTATAAGTAGTGTAGCTTGTACACTCCTGGTCCACATCAGTTCTCATCTGTTGTGTGCCAGGTATGTTTCTCTCTCTTGTATACAACATCAGTTCTCATCTGTTGTGTGCCAGACTTCACATCTGCTTCACTTGCTTGCTATTGCTCTGTTGCTGCTTCCAGCCACCCTCTGTATCTCACCACAGTCTACTTTGTCACTGTGAGTATAGTCCCTTCATGTGCGCTGTTCATCAGTCCCATGGCAGGTGTGTTGTGGAAAAAGGTGATTACCCCCCATACTTGTGCTTCGTCAAGGTTTTGCGCAATCTGGGTCCAGATGTCCATGTCGTGCATTGACATCTCAGTGACCCAGATGAAGCAGTCTGCAGGAAGGATGGTGACATTGTTGTTATCTTCATCACCTGGCGCATAGTCTGCTCGCCAGGACAGGGCATCTGCGCAACCGTTCCTGACGCCAGGTACGTGCTTTAATATGAAGTTGTATTCTGACAGCTCCAAAAACTCGTGTGCTACCCATTGGCTGATTTTTCGTGGTTCCTTCCAGTATTGAAGGTTGGCGTGGTCAGTGTGTATTATAATTTTATGGGGTGAGCCAACGAGGTACGTGCGCCAGGCGCGAAGGGCTTTGACTACCGTGAGTAGCTCTCTGTCATAGATGTCATAGTTCTGCTCAGCTTGGGACAATTGTTGCATTAGGTCGGTCCTAACGATGCTCGACTTGAGCGGTGACAGAGTGGCCTCAAACCGTGGGGCAACTTAGCGAATATGGATACACGTCTCTAACGGGAATGTGATCACTACGAGCACTGGGGCTAGACCCACCAGGCGTACAAGTCTTCGTACGACTTGCCTCACAAGGGTCAAGCGCAGTAACAGACAGACAACGAGGACGAGGCAGACACAAGGGAGAGGGATGGAGGCAATAATGATTCAAGAAGACCAAGCTGGAGAGCTCGGTCTTTGTACAGGTCACTAGTTATACAATTGTTGAGGAGCTTTGAAGCTCCTCCCGAACGTACAGTACCCAGTAGCAATAGTAGCTCGAACCCTACTACAACTGTCCTAGGTATGAGTCAGTCTGAAGCCAATACATGTGATACTTCAGCCAGCTAGGCTGACTCCAACAACTGTCCCTGACTAATACTAGGGTAGTCAGAACCCCACGAGTCTCCGATTCGTACCAATGAGTCCAATCGCAACAACAATGATTCTGAGTGGAACGCTACTGGGTGGAGTTTTTGGTCGTCTCCTAACTGATTGAGCACCGCGCCAATGGCGATGTTGGATGCGTCTACTTCTAGTTCAAACAGTTTTGTCAGATTGGGGGAGAGGAGGACTGGTTCTTGACATATTTGGTCTTTGATGCATTCAAACGCCCTCTGCTGCTCAATTCCCCAGTGCCACAGAGTGTCCTTTTTCGTGAGGTCATGAAGGGGACGTGCGAGGGATGAGAACCCTTTGATGAACCGGCGATAGAAATTGCAGAAGCCAATAAAGGCGCGTACTTCCTTTAGGCTCCTCGGGGGTTGCCATTCACAGATCCCTCGTACTTTTACGGTCCATCTGCAGCTTCCCATATCCAATAATGAGCCCAAGGTACTCCGTCTCGCGCACTTCGAACTTGCACTTCTCTGGTTTGATGTAGAGGTCATTTTCCGTGCAGATGGTCAGAACCTGGTGAACTCTTTCGCGGTGTCATTCGAGGTTGTTGACAGTCACGATGAGGATATTGTCCATGTATATGATCACCTCGTTTGTCAGTATTGGTCCTCAGAATGTGAAGTCCATCATTGCTTGAAAAGTTGCTGGGGAGTTCGTGAGACCAAAGTACATTACGAGTGGTTTGAAGGTTCCCTTGTTCGTTTTAAAGGCAGCCTTCCACTCGTCTCCTTCGTCTATGCGGATGTTATTATATCCCCAGCGGATATCCAATTTCGTGAAGAGTCGCGCATCATGGATCTTATCAATGAGTTTGGGGATAAGGGGTAGCAGGTAGTGGTTTCGGACAGTGACCTCGTTTAACTGTCGGTAGTCTTGTACGGGTCTGAGCTTTCCATCTTTCTTCTTTATGAAGAAGGGTGAAACGTATGGGGACTTCAACTGTCGAATGTACCCCCTTTCTAACTGTTTGGCGAGGAATGTATTGAGAGCCTTATCTTCCTCCTGTGTCAATGGGTACACCTTGCAGTCCATTGTCGTAGATGCATTGGGTGTCAGGTCGATGGCATGGTCCCACGGTTGTTTCGGCAGGAAGCGATGCAACGCTTCCTCATCGAACACCTTACGGTATCGCCTGTCACGGTACAAGGGAAATGGACTCTTACTTACGGTGATGACCTCGTTAGTAAGTAGTAATGTGTCATGGACAGTCGTATCAGTCAGTGAGAACGGTAGAATCACATGCCAATAAGGCATGACTCATTCCTAGGATAGCTATAGTAGGGTTCGAGCTACTTATGCTATTAGTCGTACGGATTCGGGAGGAGCTTTAAAGCTGCCTCATACATGTATAAATAGTGGCTCGATAAGACCAAGATAAGCCATCTTGGTCTTCTTCAATCACCACTTCTTCTTGTCTCACTCCCGTGTGTTTCGCTTGCCTCTTCGCGCAAGTCGTCTTCATCGATCGGAATACCTAGTGGCACGATCTGCCCTAGTGTACGTTAGGATCACGTGCTAAGATAAGCGCCGTGTAGCTCGAGATCAGGTCACGTGACCCTCAAGGAATATTTCGCTAAGTCGTGAACACCCTTTCAAAGTCCAAGTCGGACTAACGCCAGTGGTGGCGTTACATTAAGACCAAGATCCCCTCACTGTGGCGTTCACAACTCGAGACCAGTGGAGAAATTTCCAAACCTACTCCCTTGAACGAAGGGGAGATCGCAACGTACCAACACAGTTTCTAGGAGCCGCTCGTTGGAGAGAATACAGAGGAGAGACCGGGTACTTCGTTGACTTCGCATCGGGCCCAACCCGATACCGCCCCGTTGAGTTCAATTTCGATCACTTGTGCTGGGTCGAGATCACTTGGAACCCCATAGACAATCGCTACGACGCAATACGCCCCGCAGGACGAAACTACAACTGTGATATCGATTCAAGGAACCTACCCACACACGCAGAGTGGGGACGCATAGACGGACAGCCAGAAGAGGAACCAAGCACCTCTGAACCCAGAACCCTGGCACCATCAGAAACCAGTGGAGACAACGAGGAATCAGACGACGAAAACGAATCGGAAGTTGAAGATATAGTACAGACAGCTGAGTCCCTCCGCATAAACGAACCAGAAAACATAGAAGTACACCCCCCTGCAGGAATGGCCACAGCAACGATAACCGAAGTCGACACGGCAATTGAAGAAGCCCGAAGAATCACCGAAGAGGCCGAGGCCTATCTGCGCCCCATCAACCCAACCACCGGACACTGAATGACAGCCGATGACGCAGCAATCTTCAGAGCAGTAGGACCAGACGTCGCAGATCCCCCACCAGGCGCAGGAGGACCTCAACGACCCAGGAGACCAGGAGGGAACTTCGGTCAAGGACTGCCAGAAAGACGACAACCGCAATTTGGAGGAGGAGGAGGCGGAGACCCATTCGGAGGAGGACCACCGCCACCAGCAGGAGGACCGGCGCCAGGAGCACCACCACCGGGAGTACCCCAAGGAGCGGACAAACTATTAGGAGAAACCCCAAGCATCTTTGACGGGAATAGAGATGAGTACGAGTCGTTCCTCACGCAGTGGCACATTTACTGGGGACAAAACTCAGAAGCGCCGATTATGACCAACGTCTATCGGCGATGCCTACTATTCTTGGGCTTCATCAAAGGACCACGAGTGTCGAACTGGACACTCGGCTTTCTCCAATGGCTCAACAATGAACTACACCATGGACGCAGCCGATACGACCCATATCTGTGGGACACCCTGACGGCGGGATTCTCAGACCGATTTTCGAACGTACTCGAACAAGAACAAGTGCAGGCCACACTAGCCAAAGGATTCAAAATGATTGGTGATGATATTGATTCGTACGTCACCAACTTCGAACAACTAGCGCGGAAAGCTGATTATCGTCTCAACGACCGCCAAACCCTGGACCGATTCACGGCGGGACTTCCACGAGCCCTGTTCACAAAAATCTACGAACTGGACGACCCCCAGACCTTCAATGAATGGAAGGAAGCAGCACTCCGAAGGCAGAAACAATACATTCACCTACGCGCACGCCTGGGGATCAACGCCACCCCGCGCAACTCCCCAACGCCCAGACCTCAACAGAACCGAGGATACACCCCGCAATGGGCACCACCCAGATTCCCACCACCCCGACGCGACCCGGATGCCATGGACACATCGGCAGACCGCACCCGTGCACGCCTCGCAGAGGTAGGAGACCCAAATCGAGGGGGCTACCAGCGAACCCCATTCCCACCGAGGGGAGGACCGGGGCGGAACCAAGGAGGGAGTCAGCGTCGCGACATGAGGGAAGTCATCTGTTACAACTGTAACAACCCTGGCCACTTCTCACGAGAATGTACGCGCCCCAGAAAACCAAGGCAACCCCTCCCACCACGCGCAAGCACGAGTCGAAGCGCAGACACCGGCTACTACGACCAAGAACCCGTAACAGCACGACGCGCAGGAACCACACCACAAGAACAAGCGAAGGAATGGATGGAAACGCTGAGAGAAGCTAGTGACGAGGTCAAGGACCTCGTATTCAAGGACCTCTGGACCCAAGAGGGTTTTCAGGACGCCTGAACCCATCGGCCTGGGTGAGGGCAGTTAATTGTAACTCTGTAATCATGACTCGCTACCGTTCGCTTAGAATCCCAGTCTCGATTCGCACCAGTTACTCCATGGCCGACATAAGAGGGCTTGTAGATTCAGGAGCCACCGACAATTTCATAAGACCCGCGTTCGCTAAACGCATGGGCCTCGGGCTACAAACCCTTGAGAAACCCAAAAAAATCTGGAACATAGACAACACGGAAAACAAAGCTGGGTCTATCACACACTTTATCGATCTAGACATCCAAACCAATAATATCTCTAAGACTATGAGGTTCCTCGTCACCGACATAGGAAACGAAGATCTCGTCCTCGGATATCCCTGGCTAGCGACCTACGAGCCAACCATCAGCTGGGCGCACGCCACCATTCACAAAGGGGCCCTCCCAGTAGTGCTTCAATCAATCAACCCCACAGAAACACAAACCACCATTGCCAGTGCAATGACCCAAGACGAAGCCGAAAGTATTGTCCAAGAACTCGAAGAGGAATGCCAGATCCGTACCACAGCCACCGAACTAGCCATTGCAGCTAATCAAAACACCGTCGTGGAAGCCCTCCCAGAACCATATCAGTGCTTTGCGAAAATCTTCAGCGAAGAAGCATCCCACTGATTCCCACCATCACGACCTTGGGACCACGCAATCGACTTCAAACCGGGTACACCCCCCAGTATCGACTGCAAAATCTACCCCATGTCTCAAGATGAAGACGGGCAACTACGCGAATGGCTGGACGAACAACTTAAATTGGGATACATCCGACCATCGAAATCCCCCTACGCCTCATCATTCTTTTTCATCAAGAAGAAAGACGGAAAATTGAGACCTGTACAGGACTACAGGCGCATCAACGCCTGCACGGTGCGCAACCAATACCCACTACCCCTCATGTCGGAACTCATAAACGACCTCGGAGATGGACATATCTTCACCAAGCTCGATATCCGATGGGGGTACAACAACGTACGCATCAAGGAGGGTGACGAATACAAAGCGGCATTCAAGACGAAATACGGACTCTTTGAACCACTCATCATGTACTTCGGACTCACAAACTCACCGGCGACGTTCCAGAATATGATGAACAACATACTAGGCGACACAATTCGAGTCTTCGCAGCAATGGGCACAATCATCCGCATCTACATGGATGACATCGGAATAGCAACACTAGAACACACTGGCCTCCAAGCGCACATCGACGCCGTATGCGCAGTACTCCAAGTCGCAATGGACCATGACCTCTACTTCAAGCCATCCAAGTGCACGTTCCACCAACCACGAATGGATTACCTGGGGGTAATCCTAGAAAAGGGGGTGACTCGCATGGACCCCGTAAAAATTGCAGGTATACGTGACTGGCCCACACCCACAAAAGTACGTGACGTACGATCCTTCCTAGGCTTCTGCAATTTTTACCGACTCTTCATTCACGGTTTCGCCACACACGCACGAGCCCTCAACAAACTCACGCGCAAAGACGCCGAGTGGATATGGGGCAAGGACGAAGAAACGGCATTTCAAACCCTTAAAAACCTAGTTACCAGTGAACCCGTACTCGCTCACCCCACACTGACGGACCAGTTCGAGCTCAAGGTAGACGCATCCGGATACGCAGTAGGCGCAGTTCTCCTCCAAAAGAAACAAGACAAGAAACGCCACCCCATCGGATACTTCTCAGCCACCCTAAACTGAAGCGGAACGTAACTACGACATCTACGATTTGGAACTCCTAGCCATTGTCAAAGCCCTACGACACTGGAGGCACTTCCTAGCAGGGTCGCCACATAAAGTCAAGATCTTTTCCGACCACCTTAACCTCACACACTGGAAGTCACTACAAAAGATAAGTCGTCGCGTAGCCAGAGAAGTTCTGGAACTCATGGAATATGACTTCGAGATCCATCACATCAAAGGGACAAATAACGGCCGCGCAGACGCACTATCAAGAAGACCAGACTACGACTGAGGAGAGAGGGATAACGAGGGAGTCATAGTCCTACCAGAGAAGGTATTCGCACGAACCCTCACCATGCAAACCCCAGAAATACACGACCAGGACAAAAGCACCATATGCCCCTGGGTGAACCTGCATAAACTCAAAAAGATTGAAGGGACCTGGTACTGCCGAGACGCACGAGTAATCACCGGAGGACCAAACGAGATCCGCATGATCATCGCGAATCACCACGACCCCCCAGTCTACGGCCACCCAGGAATCAAGCGAACGGCAAGGATCATCGAACAGAGCTACTGGTGGCCAAACATGGTGAAACACGTAACCGAATACGTCCAGGGATGTGCGGAATGCCAACGACACAAAGTCAATAACTGCCCGACAAAAGCCCCGCTAGTACCCATCACACCGAAGATCGACGCTAAGCCATTTGAAACTATAGCACTTGACTTCATCACCAAACTACCAGAGTCACAGGGGTACAACTCCATCCTCACGATAACCGACCACGACTGCACTAAAGCGTTGGTGTTCATTCCCTGCAACGAGGAAATATCAGCAGAAGAAACTGCAGCTCTGTACGTAACCCACATATTTCGGAGATTCGGACTACCGGCAAAGATCATTAGCGATCGCAACCCACGCTTCACGTCAAAATTCACACGGGAGTTATGCCGGATCTTAGGCATCTATCAGAACATTTCCACGGCATATCACCCCCGAACAGATGGGCAGTTGGAACGCACCAATCAATGGCTTGAACAATACCTCCGGTTCTGGGCCAACGAGCGTCAAGACAACTGGGCGCAATTTCTACCCATGGCAGAATTCGCGCACAACAACTGGCCCCATGAGGCAACAAGGAAGTTCCCGTTCTCACTCCTAATGGGATATGACCCTCGCGCTGACTGGATCGATAAGCCATCGCCCATCCCACAGGTGCTCACGTGACTTCAACAATTCCGAGATGCACGGAAAGAGGCCCAAACCCTTATCAAAAAGGCACAATCCTTGTGGATCAAACACCGAGATACGCCCAAGTATCAGGTAGGAGACCAAGTATGGTTAGAAGGACGACATCTCCGAACCAATCAACCGACGGCCAAGCTCGCGGCACAACGGCATGGACCATTCCAAATCACACGAGTCTTATCACCAGTCAACTATCAACTCCAACTTCCCACGCAGTGGAGCATCCACCCTGTATTCCACATCGATCTACTCACACCTTATCGTGAGATGCCCATGCATGGGAAAAACTTTCAACACCCACCTCCGGATCTAGTGGACGGAGAAGAGGAATATGAAGTGGAGCGCATTCTAGACTCCAGGCGATTCGGCCGGAACAAGAGACTGCAATACCTCGTGAAATGGAAGGGATACCCAGACTCGGAGAATCAGTGGGTCAACAAGGATGATGTATTCGCTGACGAAGCCATAGCGGAGTACGAGCGGAGTTCAACTGCAGCCAGGATACATATAAATCGGATACATGACGCTAAGTCGCCCCCATCTCCTCACACTGGATTCCTCACCCACTCAGAAATGTCTCTTCCCACTTCCCCCTCTCCCTCCTCTCTCGCTGCCTGCCTCGTCGACAGCCTCACCCACGAAGAACTCAGAGCAGCCCTCGACAACGTGCAGTCCATCATCGACGTTGAGGATCCAGACCAGCCCGCTACATACTGGCTCCTCAACCCCAACGGCGACCACCTCAACACCAGCCCCGTACACCGAAGCCGAAATTACTCGGCTTCGTACAGCTGTCGGACTCTTTGCGAGTCCCCCATCTCGACCTCTCCCCGTGCGTATCGAACTCCAAATGGAAGAAGACGCCCACAACCCTGAGGTGGCAGGAGTGGATGAAGATGTGGGACTGGAAGCCGTCGGCGGAAGATTGGAAACAACGGCAGCTGGCAGTGGCGGCAGCCAAAATGGCAATCATTTACCACCGACACCACCAACACACCGAGACGCTGAAAGGGCAGTGTATGAGGCAGTAGAAGGGACGCTGAAGGAATGGTACCCCGTTGAGCAACCCTATCTCATTACCGCCACCGATTCTGACGACCCCCGGGAAACCCCGTACGCCTGTGACTCGACGGGCCGCCCCCTATATCGCGGCGGCGTGGTGGTGGACACCCAAAGCTCCACCTTGCCCGCCGTTCGCCTCCGATACCTCGGAGGCTCATCATGTGTCGCCCCTCACGGGTACAAACACAACCGAGGGGACGACTTCGTCCACTACCCTATCACCGACGCTCAAGGGGTCACCCGGCAAGCGTCTTACATTCAAGTCATCGCAGGGCCGGATCCTCTCGTCCTTGGACTCGTAGAGGATAGCAACAAAGTCTACAGTCGCCCCCTGTACGCCGAGCCGCACGTCCGGGAAACCGGTAAACCCCACTACTCCCCAGAAGACCTATTCGCCCTCGTCAGAGGGCACAGCAACCAACACAGGGTGGACCTGCGCGGTGAATGAGTTGAAGGACGTCGGGCTCAAAGCTGAGTTGACCAGATTCCGCGCCTACCGACACGAAGCTGAGAGGATGGAGCAGCGACTTCACGCACTAGCTCAAGCGCTCGGGGGGGTACAATCGGAGCTAGCTTGCTGCAAGTTCCGACTGGAGATGGCCAACACGTTGGATCGGATTACGGAGAGACAAGAAGCATGGGTTGGAGGGATAGGCCCCACTTGGCGCCGTGGTCGTCGCAGCTGAAAAGGGGGTGATGTCACGGTACAAGGGAAATGGACTCTTACTTACGGTGATGACCTCGTTAGTAAGTAGTAATGTGTCATGGACAGTCGTATCAGTCAGTGAGAACGGTAGAATCACATGCCAATAAGGCATGACTCATTCCTAGGATAGCTATAGTAGGGTTCGAGCTACTTATGCTATTAGTCGTACGGATTCGGGAGGAGCTTTAAAGCTGCCTCATACATGTATAAATAGTGGCTCGATAAGACCAAGATAAGCCATCTTGGTCTTCTTCAATCACCACTTCTTCTTGTCTCACTCCCGCGTGTTTCGCTTGCCTCTTCGCGCAAGTCGTCTTCATCGATCGGAATACCTAGTGGCACGATCTGCCCTAGTGTACGTTAGGATCACGTGCTAAGATAAGCGCCGTGTAGCTCGAGATCAGGTCACGTGACCCTCAAGGAATATTTCGCTAAGTCGTGAACGCCCTTTCAAAGTCCAAGTCGGACTAACGCCAGTGGTGGCGTTACATCGCCGGTACTCTGGTGGGACCATTTCTTCAAAGGTTCGTACCTCCCACTTTGCAGCTTCTTGCTGTGCTAGTTCAGATGCTGTTGTGGTTTTTCGCAGCAACGCCACACATGGCTCCTGCTCGTCATCTGCGATCTGTTCCCACACCTCCTCATCAAGTTGGTATGTCTCCAACGCCCGTATTGATGCTTCTACAGGCGTGGCTTCGTCCGATGACTGGAGGCTGGATATAACCACCGGTTGAAACTCTTCATCCAGTGTCGCTTCCCCCCACTTCACAAGTGGTTCGAATGCTGAGAACCATGGGTAGCCCAGTATAACTTCGTCCCTTCCTAAGTTCGTTACTAGGAAGCGAAGTGTCTTGGTGTCATTCCCGGTTCGGACATTTAGGTCAGTGTATTGGGTGATGGCTCCGTCTTGATTGTGTGTCCCGTCCACGTTCCAGATGCGTATTGGTTGTGTGACGTCACATGTTCTGATCTGCAGCCGCTTCAATAGTGAGGCGCAGATAAAGTTGTCTGTTGCTCCTGAGTCCAGGAGTACTTGTTGTTCAGTCATTGCATGTGCAGATTTAAAGAGTACTGGAATTCGCATGGATTGATATCTGCTATGGTACACGTTTACATTGAGTGCTCTAGCCCAGGCCATCAGGTTCAAGCATCGAGAAAATCCTCTATCACAAACAACTTCTCCACCATGAGGTCTCGTACTTCTGGGGGTTGTGCTTTTATCGCAGCGATCTGTGCTTCAGCCTGCTCTTCCGTCGAAAGTACATGGTTAGATTGTATGGTGACAGTAGTGATGGTGGGAGTTGATACGGTCGGGGAAGTGGGGATGGGAGTTGGTTGGGCGGTCGTGGAGGAAGTAGCAATTCGAGTGCCCTTTTGTGGGCAGTTACGCGAGATGTGCCCTGCAACGTGGCATCTAAAACAACACCCCTCCTTTTGGAGTTGGATTCGATCAGCATCAGTGAGAGCCACGGAGGCTCAGGCGCATCCAACATCCATGGCATTTGGGTCACGGTTTTTATTGAGGGCCTGTACCCACTGGTCGCGGTTATGCCCTCCCTTCTTTTGACACGGGGTTCGGTTCTTGCCGAGTTGGTCCTTTAAAACCAGGTACTCAGCTTGTTGTAATCTGGTGGCCCACTTCCAATCCTCCCATGTGACAGGGTGTTGGAAGCGGATGGCATTAATGACTAACTGATTTGGGAGTCCATCTTGGAATAACTCCAGCGTTGTAGCTTCGTCTGGGCCGTATCCGGCTTTTGTTGTTAGGTTGTCAAACTGGGCAATGTAAGAGTCGATGTCCTCTCCCTTCATTGCCAGGGTCTGCAAGGCTTTGCGGGCCTTTGTCTGTTCTGCAGTGTCAGTGTATGCCTGCAGAAACTGGGTTTCTACCTCATTCCAGAGGTTATTTTGGGTTCGTAGGACTCCTGCTGCTAATTGATCTTTGAGCCACCTCATCTGCTCATCGACCCAATCATCGACGAGCGGTCCTCGGATATAGGAGAGGAAGGCCATGGCTCATTGTCCAGGTACTGCGAGTAGGTCCACCGTTGGGTTCATTCCGCAATATAATTTGAAGGCACGTAGGAATACCTTGCTCTTTTCCCAGTTTCCATCGAATTCTGGCAGGGGATTTCCTCCTAGGTGGCCATTGCCACCAGGGGCTGGCATGGGTGGTGCGGCTCCTCCAGCTGGGGCTGGTCCACTGCCACCACCACCACCAATGCTGGCGGGGGTTCCTCCAGCGGGGGCTCCACTTCCACTGGGTGCTCCTCCACCACTGGTGAGGGTGGTGCTTGTGGATGCTTGTCCCTGCTGAGCCATTGCATAGGATGGGAATGCTGAAGTGGGGAGGTTGGTCATTGGTACAGATATACTTGAGGGTGGAGTATCAGAAGGGTCAATATTAATCCCCGAAGGATTGGATGATCCTAGGGGTCCGGTGTTCAGGGTAAGGGGTACTGGTCCTGTAGTGTACCACGCTCCTTCAGACGGGGAATATTCGATAAAGGCCCAGAGATGTCTGTCGTCGAGGTAATGGATCTGTCGGTATGATCATGTTGAGGGGTCAAAGACAAAGTATCCTTCAACTCCGTTGTGTTCTGCCCAGACCGCGGTTCCTTTAACTCTGTCCAATAGTTCATCGGAGCTAAGGTGATCAATGTACTCAGGCCTAAACTTGGTTCGACTACGACTAGTCGTCGCCACTGTGAGAGACTTGACTTAATGTAACACCACCACAGGGGCGTTAAGCTCGACGTGTGCTTTGGCAAGTCAACGGGATCGGTAAAGCGCGAACCGGTTAAGGTTCAGTTCAGTGGTGAACAAGTATCACTCGGTCTCCCAGGGACACAAGGACAATAGCAGAGAATCAGGGCTCAAGCAAAAGGGTGAGCGAAAAGGGGACTCAAGTGTAACAGCGAGTCAAAGGGGTTCATGAGGCAAAGACGATGTGGTATTACACAAGAAGTCAAGTCTACTGTACATGCTAGGTAGGGTGTGACTTATATACTAATACAGGGTGTTTGTGAAGTGCAAACATATGGCACGATCCTGAGGTACTGGCCCCAGCAAGCTGATGAGGAAGTATGAAGGGGAAGTCCATAGGAAGTACAAGGGAATCCTGCGGGGGCACGCGGGGCTCAAATGATGTCAGCAGGCTTTGAAAGCTATAAGCCCGGCTTCCCTACGGTCATGGAATTGGTGCGAAATAAGAGTCGGAGAATGAATCAAAACGGGTCATGGGTAAAAGTACACGCGAACACGAGACGAGATAATGAGGCATATCGTATAATAGGGCGAAAATCGTAACACTGGTGATGGTGACTTGTGTGTGTTTTCATCAGTTGTGAGAATGCACTTGGACCTGCCATCTGTGTAACTTAGTCTTGATAGGATGGCGTGATTGCCATCCTTGTCACGGTACGGGGAAAAGGACTCTTACTTACGGTGATGACCTCGTTAGTAAGCAGTAATGTGTCATGGACAGTCGCATCAGTCAGCAGAGACGGTAGAATCACACGCCAATAGGGCATGACTCATTCCTAGGATAGCTGTAGTAGGGTTCGAGCTACTTATGCTACTAGTCGTACGAGTTCAGGAGGAGCTTTAAAGCTACCTCATACATGTATAAATAGTGGCTCGATAAGACCAAGATACGCCATCTTGGTCTTCTTCAATTCACCACTTCCATTCGCCCCTTTACGCGTGCTTCGCTTGTCTCTTTCAGAGCGAGTCGCCTTCATCGATTACCGGATTGCCTAGTGGCACGACTTGCCCTAGTGTACACTCAGATCACGTGCCCGTAAGCGCCGTGTATCCCGTGATCAGGTCACGTGACCTCGAAGAGATATTCTGCTAAGTCGTGAACGCCCTTTCGTGTCCAAGTCGGACTAACGCCAGTGGTGGCGTTACATTAAGACCAAGATCCTTCCATCGTGGCATTCACAACTTGAGACCAGTGGAGAAGCTTTCAAACCTACTCCCTCGAACGACGAGGAGACCGAAACGTACCAACACAATTCCTAGGAGCTGCCAGGTGGAGAGAATACCGAGGAGAAACAGGATACTTCGTGGACTTTGCGTCGGGGCCAACCCGATACCGCCCCGTTGAGTTCAATTTTGACAATTTGTGCTGGGTCGAGATTACTTGGAACCCCGTAGACAACCGATACGACGCAGTGCGACCCGCAGGAAGAAACTACAACTGCGATATCGACGCAAGGAACCTACCCACACGTGAAGAGTGGGGACGCATAGACGGACAACCCGAAGAAGAACCCAGCACATCTGAACCAAGAACCCCCGCACCATCCGAGACCAGTGGAGACGACGAAGAAACTGACAACGACGAAGAATCCGAAGTGGGAGAAATAATACAGACAGCTGAGTCCCTACGTATCAACGAACCTGAGAATATCAAAGTACGCCCACCTGCAGATATGGCAACAGCAACGATCACCCAGGAAGATCTGGCCCTTGAAGAAGCCAGGAGAATTACCGAAGAAGCAGAGTCCTACCTACGCCCCATCAACCCAACAACGGGACACCGCATGACCGCGGACGACGCGGCCATCTTCAGAGCAGTAGGCCCAGATGTCCCCGACCCACCACCAGGCGCAGGAGGACCTCCACCACCCAGAAGACGCGGAGGACCCTTTGGTCAAGGGCCACCAGGAGACGGAAGGCCACCGCACGGAGGAAGACAACCTCAATTCGGAGGAGGAGGTGGAGAGGATCCCTTTGGTGGAGGACCACCACCCCCACCGCCGCCAGCAGCAGGACCAGCGCTGGGAGCACCACACGGGTCAGACAAGTTAGTGGGAGAAACCCCGACCATATTCGACGGAAATCGAGATGAGTACAAATCATTCCTCATGCAGTGGCACATATACTGGGGACAAAATTCAGAAGCACCGATCATGACCAACGTCTATCGGCGATGCCTACTGTTCTTAGGTTTCATCAAAGGCCCACGAGTATCCAACTGGACGCTCGGATTCCTCCAATGGCTCAACAATGAGCTACACCAGGGACGTAGCTGATATGACCCATTCTTATGGGACACCCTGACGGCTGGATTCTCGGACCGTTTCTCGAACGTACTCGAGCAAGAGCAAGCGCAAGCAACGTTGGCTAAGGGGTTTAAGATGGTCAGCGACAACATCGACTCATACGTCACCAACTTCGAGCAGTTAGCAAGAAAAGCTGACTACCGCCTCAACGACCACCAAACACTTGATCGGTTCATGGCGGGCCTCCCGAGGGCCTTATTTACCAAAATCTACGAGTTGGATGACCCGCAAACCTTCAACGAATGGAAAGAAGCGGCGCTGCGTCGACAAAAACAGTACATACATCTGCGCGCACGCCTAGGGCTCAACACACCCCGCAACACCCCGCCACCACGACCACAACCAAACCGCGGATACGCCCCCCAATGGGCACCACCCAGATTTCCACCTCCGCGCTATGATCCAAACGCTATGGACACATCAGTGGATAGAACACGCGCACGCCTCGCGGAGGTAGGCGACCCAAACCGCGGAAACCAGCGACCACCCCTCCCACCAAGGGGAGGGCCGGGGCAGAATCGGGGAAGCGGACCACGCCGCGACATGAGGGAAGTGATATGTTACAACTGTAACAACCCAGGCCACTTCTCACGTGACTGCACACGCCCTAGAAAACCGAGGCAACAATTCCAACCACGCGCAAGTACAAGTCGCAGCATAGAGACCGACTACTACCAAGAACCCGCAACCGTACGCCGCACAGAAACCACGGCCGAAGAACAGGCCAAGGGGTGGATGGAAACACTGAGGGGAGCTAGTGACGAGGTCAAGGACCTCGTATTCAAGGATCTCTGGACCCAAGAGGGTTTTCAGGACGCCTGAACCCAACGGCCTGGGTGAGGGCAGTCAATTGTAATTCTGTAATCATGACTCGCTACCATTCGCTCCGAATTCCAGTATCGATTCGTACAAATTACTCCATGGCCGACATCAAAGGGCTCGTTGATTCCGGAGCCACTGACAACTTCATAAGACCCGCGTTCGCCAAATGCATGGGCCTCGGGTTACAAACCCTCGAGAAACCAAAAAAGATATGGAACATAGATAACACCGAAAATAAAGCTGGGTCCATTACACATTTCATCGACCTAGACGTCCAGACCAAAGGTGTTTCTAAGGTTATGAGGTTCCTAGTCACCGACATAGGAAATGAAGACCTCGTCCTCAGATACCCCTGGCTAGCGACCTACGAGCCAACCATCAGCTGGGCGCACGCCACCATTCACAAAGGGGCCCTTCCAATAGTACTTCAATCAATCAACCCCACAGAAACGCAAACCACCATTGCCAATGCAATGACCCAAGACGAAGCCGAAGATATTGTCCAAGAACTTGAAGAGGAATGCCAGATACGTACCACAGCCACCGAACTAGCCATTGCAGCTAATCAAAACACCATCGTGGAAACCCTCCCAGTTCCATATCAGCGCTTTGCAAAAATCTTCAGCGAAGAAGCATCCCACCGATTCCCACCATCACGACCTTGGGACCATGCGATTGACTTCAAACCAGGTACACCCCCCAGTATCGACTGCAAAGTCTACCCAATGTCACAAAACGAAGACGGACAACTACGCGAATGGCTAGACGAACAACTCAGGCTAGGCTATATCCGACCCTCAAAGTCACCCTACGCCTCGTCATTCTTCTTCATCAAGAAAAAAGACGGAAAACTGAGACCAGTACAAGACTACCGGCGAATCAATGCCTGCACGGTGCGCAACCAATACCCACTACCTCTCATGTCGGAACTCATCAACGACCTCGGAGACGGACACATATTCACCAAACTCGACGTCCGCTGGGGATACAACAACGTACGCATCAAGGAAGGGGATGAGTACAAAGCAGCCTTCAAAACGAAATACAGACTTTTTGAGCCACTTGTCATGTACTTCGGACTCACAAACTCACCAGCAACGTTCCAGAACATGATGAACGACATCCTAGGCGACACAATCCGAATCTTTGCGGCAACGGGAACAATTATCCGTGTCTACATGGACGACATCGGAATCGCAACGCTCGAACACGCGGGCCTTCAAGCGCACATCGACGCCGTCTGCGCAGTACTTCAAGTAGCACTGGACCATGACCTGTACTTCAAACCGTCCAAATGTACATTCCACCAACTGCGAATGGATTACCTGGGGGTAATTCTTGAAAAGGGGGTGACTCACATGGACCCTGTAAAAATCGCTGGCATACGCGACTGGCCCACACCCACGAAAGTACGTGACGTACGCTCCTTTTTGGGCTTCTGCAATTTTTACCGCCTTTTCATTCGCGGTTTCGCCACATACGCACGAGCCCTCAACAAACTGACACGCAAAAATGCGGAATGGACATGGGGCAAAGATGAAGAAACCGCCTTCCAAACTCTCAAACACCTAGTCACCAGTGAGCCAGTACTCGCGCATCCCACACTAACGGACCAGTTCGAACTCGAAGTGGACGCATCGGGATACGCGGTGGGCACGGTACTTTTGCAAAAAAAACAAGATGGAAAACAACACCCCCTCGGATACTTCTCGGCCACCTTGAACGAAGCAGAGCGCAACTACGACATCTACAATCTGGAACTTCTGGCGATCGTCAAGGCACTGCGGCACTGGAGACTGTTCCTAGCAGGCTCACCGCACAAGATCAAAATCTTCTCCGACCACCTCAACCTCACCCACTGGAAGACGCCACAAAAGATAAGTCGCCGCGTAGCTCGAGAAGTCCTGGAACTCATGGAGTACGACCTTGAAATTCACCACATCAAAGGCACCAACAACGGCCGTGCAGACGCCCTATCACGACGACCCAACTACGATAGAGGAGAGCGAGACAACGAAGGAGTCATCGTCCTACCTGAGAAAGTATTCGTACGAAACATCACCACACAGTCACCAGAAGTCCACGAGCAAAACGAAGACACCCTACGCCCTTGGGTGGACCCGTACAAACTCAAGAAAGTCAACGGAGTCTGGTACCGCCAAAGTGCACGAGTAGTCACAGGAGGACCAGAAGAAATCCGCATCATCATCGCCAACCACCACAACCCCCCCGTCTATGGTCACCCCGGGATCAAGCGAACCGCAAGGATCATCGAACGCGACCACTGGTGGCCAAACCTGCTGAAACACGTCACAGAATATGTACAAGGTTGCGCGGAATGCCAATGACACAAGGTCAACAACCGCCCCACAAGAGCTCCACTAGTACCCATCACCCCACAAGCCGATGCCAAGCCATTTGAAGTTATAGCGCTTGACTTCATCACTAAGTTGCCGGAATCACAGGGATACGACTCCATCCTCACGGTGACTGACCACGACTGCACGAAGGCATCGGTGTTCATCCCCTGCAACGAGGAGATATCGGCAGAAGAAACCGCAGCCCTGTACGTCACTCACGTGTTTCGGAGATTCGGATTACCGGTGAAAATCATCAGCGACCGAGACCCGAGATTCACATCAAAGTTCACACGCGAATTGTGCCAAATCCTCGGCATCTACCAAAATATCTCCACGGCGTATCACCCCCAGACCGACGGACAATTGGAAAGAACCAATCAATGGCTAGAACAATATCTACGGTTCTGGACCAACGAGCGTCAAGATAATTGGGCGCGATTCCTGCCAATGGCGGAATTTGCGCATAACAACTGGCCACACAAGGCGACAAGGAAGTCCCCTTTCTCACTCATGATGGGATACGACCCGCGCGCTGATTGGATCGACAAGCCATCCCCTATCCCACAGGTGCTCACGCGACTTCAGCAATTCCAAGAAGCACGGAAAGAAGCTCAGAACCTTATCAAAAAGGCACAATCGCTATGGGTCAAACATCGGAACACACCCAAGTACCAAGTTGGGGATCAAGTATGGCTAGAAGGGCGACATCTACGAACCAATCAACCAACTGCCAAGCTGGCGGCACGACGGCATGGCCCATTCAAGATCACGCGCGTCCTATCACCGGTCAATTATCAACTGGAACTTCCCACGCAGTGGAGTATTCACCCCGTATTCCACATTGATTTACTCACGCCTTATTGCGAGACGCCCCTACATGGGGAAAACTTCCAACGCCCACCACCGGATCTAGTGGACGGAGAAGAGGAATATGAAGTGGAGCGCATTCTAGACTCTAGGCGATTCGGCCGGAACAAGAAACTGCAATACCTTGTGAAATGGAAGGGATACCCAGACTCGGAGAATCAGTGGGTCAACAAAGATGACGTATTCACTGACGAAGCCATAGCGGAGTATAAGCGGAGTTCAACTGCAGCCAGGATACATATAAACTGGACGCACGACGCTAAGTCGCCCCCATCTCCTCACACTGGATTCCTTACCCACTCAGAAATGTCCCTTCCCACTTCCTCCTCTCCCTCCTCTCTCGCTGCCCGCCTCACCGACAGCCTCACCCACGAAGAACTCAGAGCGGCCCTCAACAACGTGCAATCCATCATCGACGTCGAGGATCCAGACCAGCCTGCCACGTATTTGTGATGAACACTCACTCAGAGTGTTCCTGCAATACACTTGGCTGACGAGGAGCGCGAGGAACGATGAAGACGTTGGGGAAAACTTGGGCAAACTTGGCTAGAACAAGGATAACGAGGAGGTTGCGAATCCAAGCTATGGTGGATAGCGAAGAAAGGCGCTAGGATGTTATCCAAGTGGGAGTCACAAGTGGACAGTCTGAGGGACTGTCCGTTCTATTGCTCTAGCTTATATACCTGGGTACATGGTCTGTGCGTACTTTAGGGGAGGCTTACTCCTTCCCACAGGTGCTGCGCAATGGAAGGTTCTGGAAGGATTCTAAATATATCAACCAATCAGAATAATCGTAGGTATCGTACGACTGCTCCGCAGTCGATTGCGCAAGATTGCCCTATAGTGGCGTGACTGCTCCGCAGTCCAATAGGATTAATCCAAAGAGTGGTACGACTTTCAGTCGTCAGGTGACTTGATAAACATAGGATAATCACGTGACCGGTCATGTGACTGTCGGAGTACGAATTTGGAACTCCGACTTCGGATTTCCCCTTTAGGAAATTGATTACATAAGACCGGGCCGGCGCGGACCGGTCTTAGACGCTCAAGTCACGACCCAAGTTTACAGGTTCATGACAGTATCCCCTCTTTAAGGGGTTGCTGCGCCGTTCAGCAACCTTCAAGGTTCTGAGTTTGGGTGCTCGTGGATTCTTGTGGTGAAATTGTCGAACGAGGTCCTGGGCATGTTTCATTTGTGAGGCTGGGAGCCAGGAGTTTTCTGAAGAAGGGTATCCTTTCCACTTCACTAGGTATTGTATGCCTCTCTTGTTCGGAGAGAGCCTTGATTGGAGGACCGTTTCTACTTCATAGTGCTTGTCCTCTCCTTGGACTATTTCTGGGGGTGGTCTGGTGAAATTGGGTCCATGGGCTGTGGTTTCGTTGTAGGGGGATACAAGGGATATATGGAACACTGGATGGATCTTCCAAGCTTTGGGCAACTGGAGTTTACAATTAACTCCCCACGCGGATATGACTTTGAATGGTCCGTGTCGTCTAGGGGCTAGTTTGGCCTTGGGGTGCGTGGTGTGGATATTGGTTCCTTCTAACCAAACTTGGTCGCCTGGTTGGGGTACATAGGTGGCTGTGGATACATGGGTATTTTTCATGACTTCGGCTGCTACCTTTAGTGCAGCGGATACTTCAATGCGAATTTGTTCTAGGGAATGAAGGCGTTCTTCTACTGTGGGTATTTTGGACGCAAAGTTGACTGGTGGAATGAATTCTGGTTTGTAGCCGTACCAGATCTCGAAGGGTGATTTTCCTGTGGCGCTGTGTTGTCTTGCGTTGTGAGCGAATTCCATGAAGGGTATTAGTTCTACCCAGTTGTCGACTTGGAAGTTACAAAAGACGCATAGGTATTGTTCTAGTTCCTGGTTGACGCATTCTGTTTCTCCATCCGTTTGTGGATGGAATGCTGTAGACATGGTTGACTTGACGCCTAGTTTGCTCCAAACTTCTTGCATTACTTTGGAAGCAAATTGTGGTCCTCTATCAGATATTACTTGGTGTGGTAGACCTGTTCGTCTCCAGACTTGTTCTAAGTATAACTTGGATGTTTCTTCGGCAGTGATGGTCTTGTTACATGGAGCAATTATCGTTGCTTTACTGAGACGATCCACTACAACGAATAGTGAATCGTATCCTTGTGACGTGGGGAGATCTGTGATGAAGTCCATAGTGATTATTTCCCAAATTTCGTTAGGGACTTGATTTGGTTGCAGGGGTACTTGGTTTCTTGGTTTAACTTTTGTTGCTTGGCAAGTGGCACATCCGTCCACATAGCTCTTGACGAAGGTGGACATGCCTGGCCACCAGAATTCTCGTGAAATTAGTTCGTAGGTCTTCCATCTTCCAGGGTGTCCTGTGGCAAGATGGTCATGGTATTGCTTGACTATTTCTCTTCGGAGATCTTCATTCTTGGGGACGTATACTTGTCCTTTGTACAGGATGATTCCATCTTCTAAGTTCCAATCTTCTAAGCCCTTTGTGAGGGATCTAGGGCCATTCTTTAGAAGGGTTTCTAAGGCAGGGCTGACTTCTTTGTCGTATTCTTGAGTGCTCTTGATTTGTTGTCGTAACGTGGTGTTCCCTTGGACTGTGATTGTTGTGGGTCGGACTGCGTGGATTGCGAAAAATTTGGTATCCAAAAGCACACGATCGTTTTCTTCGTGAGCTATCCCCTCTTTAAGGTCTGGACGCCTGGACAGGGCATCTGACTTGTTTTGGGTACCGGGTTTGTGGACAATGGTGAACTTGAAACGCGAGAGGAAGAGGGCCCAACGTGCTTGGCGCCGTGTAAGTTTCTGTTTCGTGGAGAAATAGACCAAATTTCCATGGTCTGACCAAATTTCGAGGGTGTCTTCGCGTCCTTCAAGGTAGTGGCGAAAAATTTCCAGGGCGCGGATGATAGCAAGGAGTTCTTTATCATGGATTTTGTAGTTCCGTTTGGCAGGCTGTAGAGACTTGGAGTGGTACGTGATGGGGTGCCAACGGTTGAGTGCATCGGGTTGTTCTAAGATGGCGCCAGTGGCAAAGTCACTAGCGTCCGTGATTAAGCGGAAGGGCTTCTCGTGGTCTGGTAGGGCAAGGACAGGTGCAGTGGTGAAAGCTGTGATGAGTGTCTGAAAGGCTGTGGATGCTTCTGGGGTCCATAGGAAGGGTACTTCTTTCTTGGTTAAGTCAAACAAGGGGCGTGCAATGGTAGAGAAGTCCTTGATGAAGCGTCGATAAAAGTTGCAAAATCCCAGGAAGGCTTGAACTTGTT
The DNA here is from genome assembly GCA_021524915.1 of Lactarius akahatsu. Lineage (NCBI taxonomy): Eukaryota > Fungi > Basidiomycota > Agaricomycetes > Russulales > Russulaceae > Lactarius > Lactarius akahatsu. The sequence goes on along the minus strand of JAKELL010000008.1, from coordinate 944,514 downwards.
TGACCGTCTTAGGAGGTGGCCAGTCTCTTATTCCTGCCACCTTGGCTGGGTCCATGGCAATTTGTCCTTCGGATATAACAAGTCCGAGGTATTCTATGGATGTCTGGGCAAAAGAGCATTTTTCTGGTTTCAAGTAGAGGTCGTATTTTGCTAGGCATGATAGTACTTCGTGGGTGAGCCTGGTTAACGTGGGGAGGTCCTCTGCAAATATCAGGATATCATCGAGATAGACGACAACGTGTCCTTCATCTATCAGGTCTTCGAAGATGGTGTTCATGAATGTTTGAAACGTGGCAGGGGCGTTGCAGAGGCCGAATGTCATGACTGTGGGTTCGTATAGTCCGAGGGGTGTCTTGAAAGCAGCTTTGTACTCGTCGCCTTTGCGGACTCTTATATTGTTGTAGCCCCATCGGATATCTAACTTGGTGAACCATCTTGCGCCGCGTAGTTTATCAATGAGCTCGGGGATTAATGGCAATGGGGCGGCGTTCTTGATCGTAATCTCGTTTAATGCTCGATAATCTTGTACTGGGCGTAACTTGCCGTCTTTCTTATCTATAAAGAAGAAGGGGCTGGCCATGGGTGACTTGGAAGGGCGAATATATCCCCTTTGTAGGTGGTCCGTGATATAAATCTTCAATGCTTCTGATTCTTTGGGCGTAAGACGATAGATGGAGCAATTCTTCATGGTGGCTCCAGGTTTCAATTCTATGGCATGGTCCCATGGCTGGTGCTGTGGTAGTCTTTGGGAGGCTGTCTCGCTAAATACCTTAGCGTACTGTGAAAACTGGGCTGGGATGTGTTCCGTGGATGTCTTGGGTGCTGTTCTAGCTGCAATTTCTGTGCTCGTGGTGGTTTTGGCTCTAATGAGTATATCTTCCTCCTTGGTTTCTTGATGTAGGTACAGGAACGGCTCCATGGCTTCTTGACTAAAGGCAGGTTCACCTGCGACTTGGTATTTTTCTGTGGTTTGTAAAACATTGATCGTGGTTGCTCGCGTCTGCGGCTTCTTGGCTGTAATAACTAGGGACTTGGTGGATAGTGTGCAGGTCTTGGGGCATCTTGTGAAGGCGAGTTGTGGCATGGCCCAGTTAACTTCTGGGTTGTGTGCTTTGAGCCAGTCTGTTCCTAGGATAATATCGTGGTCGCCTAGCGTGGTTACATAGAGTTCAACACATTCGTTGTGGTATTCTCCATCGGAAGTCTTTATCCGGATTGTCTGGATTGTAGTATATCGAACTGATCCTTGTTTGTTCAATGTTCCATCCACATTCCGTACTGGAAGTGGGTTAACCAGGGTTCTGAGAGTTAGGTTATTCCTCTTGGCAAAGTCTTGATCTATGATGATTCCTTCTGCGCCGCTGTCTAGTAAAGCCCGTGCACTGATTTCTCGACCAGTTTTCTTTCCTACTAGAGTGATTCTGAGCGTAATTGAGGGTGATCGTCTATTCCGTATCGTATCACCAGGTACCGGCTCAGAATCTAACGTCTCTAGTAATGAGTATCCTTGGGTAAAACTATGGTTGGCCACTCGTAAAGCCCTAACTGACAGTGCTTCAGTAGGGTAGTTCAAAAATCCTCTGGAAGGGGGGCTGATTGAGGGCGTGGAATCGTGATGTGTGCTGGGGGACTGTGATACATTGCCGCTATCTGGGCAGGGTGATCTTTGGGGGGATCCTCGTAGGATTCTTCTTGAGTTAGGGTCGCGCGTGCCCTAAAGTCTGACCGCTGATTACTGGGTCTTCCATTCCCTTGTCCTTGTCGTTGGGAGCTATTCCTGGTCCGGCAGTCCTTGGCTCGGTGGTTCGGCTTTCCGCAATAAAAACAGAGCTTCTCCTTGAAGCGTCGATCTTTTTCTTCCTTGGTTATTCTGCCTGCTTGCTGAGGTCTTATACTCGTGGCTGTGGTGGCGTTTACGTGAGCGCCGTCTTCTTCGGCGTACATGGCCCTATTTCTTGGCCCTTGAAGTCTTTGTCCTGTGAATGCTGGGTTACTGTAGAGACGCCATACGCGGTCGAATTCTCTTGCTAGTTCGACCAATTTGTCTAGGGTTGTGGGCTGTGGTGATACACCAATAATCTTCTGGTGTAGAGCTGCAGGGAGTGCCTTTCTAAAGGCGAACATCTTGGTTTCTTCGTTTGCACCTGATCTGGACGCGTACATGGACCATTCTTGGTACCAATCATTGAAGGGTCGATTTCCCATACGACAGGAGTACATGAGGTTGGTTGATTCTAACTTGGTGTGTGACGGAATGAAGTGTTTCTTGAACGCGTCTCTGAAATCGTTCCAGGTGCCAAAGTCTATGGGCGTGGCTGTGAGGGCTTTGGTCTGCTGATCTTGGGCCCAATCTCCTGCTGGGGTACCAATCTTGAAGTGCGTTAAGGCAGCTGATACGCGCTTGCCTTCATTGGTGTACGTGGATTCATTGAGATAGTAGTAGTTTTCAACACTACTCCAAAAGGCTTCTGCCTTGTCTTGTTTGCCATCGAATGGCTCTGGGGGTGTTCCTAATAACTTGGCGCCTCCTCCTGAAGCCATGGTGCTTGTTACTGGGGGTGTCGGTGGTGGAGAAGGGGATTGACTCTTGGTACCAAAAAGCTTTGGTTGTCTTGGTGTAAACAGGGGGTAACTTGGTTGACTGGATGGTCCTGGGGTACTTGGGAGTGCGCCTGGTAGTTTTCCTGCTGATGGTGACTGGGGGGTGTGTGTTCCTGATAAACTAGCTAGTACTGAGGCGACTGTCTTGGTGGTTTTGTCTAGGAGGCCAGATACTTCTGCTTGTTCTGTCTCTGAATTCTCTTGGTCTGTACTTGGCGGCGGAGATAAGTCTGATCCTTCTTGGTCAGAGTCTGGGAAGACTACTCTTCTGTTGTTCTTGTAGACCCAAAGTTCTCGTTTGGTCGACCAACAGACTTCCTTTCCGTTGTACTTGGCTGTGAGATTGTGGTGATCGTACGATCCTTTGTCAAATTTGCTATATCCTGGGTAAGCGTCTTCAAAATCGTCTTTGCTGACAGTGTCGTCTGTCCCAAAGAATTTCCACGGGAACTTCCCGTTTGGGCTCGTGAGTTCTTCTGTGTTCCAGATAACGTGGATTAGATTATCGTCAAGGGAGAAGAAGGGGTTCTTGAAGTAGATGGGGACTCTTGCTAGTTCTTCAGGGGTAAGATCTCTAGTGTTTTGGCCTGGTTGATTGCTCATTCACTAGAGCGTCTTTGTAGTCTTGATACGGTCCAACCGTCTGAGTCCCAGGCGTAAAAGATTTTATACCCTGGTTGTAGTGTTATCCCGTGAGTTGCACTTGGTCGTTGGCTAGATCGAATCCAACAGTATTCTTCAAATATCCCGTAATGCGATATTAAGACACTAGATCTCCACAAGAGTCCTTGGAACCCTACTGGGTCTGTGGTGATGTCGCGGATGTTGTTGACTGTGTGCTGGAGGTTTAGGGGAACTCCGTGTCTCTGGAATATGAGTTGACAGTGCTGCTTGAAGGTCTGTAATTCTCTGGGGTTTCTCGTGGGTAGTGTTCTTGATATGAAGGGTACTTCTGGGAGGTGGTAATACGTGGGTTGGGTTGCTAGGAATTGTCCTTCTTCACTACTAGTGGAGGGTTGGCGAACGACTGGGGGAAGCTCGTGATAACTTGGATACGTGGGGGTCGCTTGAACTGGGTTACTTGGACGTGTACTTGTTGCTTGATTTACTCTCCTAATGTCTCTATTAGGGATTACTGGGGGGTGCTCTTCTGGAGAGGGAATAGGCGTATCCCTTCTTATAAACTGGGTTCGTTGTCTTCGGCTTCTGTGACGTTGGGATACTTGTTGAGATGCCAGGGTGATAGCCCAATCGAGTGCGCTTTCTGCCAGGGTGATTTAACAAGGAACCTTCTATATTCTTTCTCTAGAAGGTAGATAGTCTTGGCCTGGAGCCCACAATACTACACTAGGTGGAGTAGGTGGGGTATCTGGTCTGTAACCACAAGTACAGACTTCTTTACTACACCAACAGACGCCGTTACTGATCCACTGGTTGGCAGGTTCTCCCCAACCGCTATCAGTATCTGTGAATGGTGTAGGGGGACTTGGACTTGGACTTGGTGGATTGCTTGATGGGAGAGGCTCGTCTCCGTTCTCTTGGATATCAAGGCGTGTGACAAAGTCATGATCGTCGGGGGCGTCTGGGGGAAGGTGAAAGATCCTTGGATTGACAATGTTGGTATCTGGGTTTTCAAGGGTTGTTTCCCAAAAACTTCCCCACTTGAGGGTATACTCGCGACCTTCAGTGATAACTAGGCGTGGTCCGAGTTGGGTAGATTCTAGTCGAATCTCTTGGAAGGATATTTGGACTTGTTCGTAGTCCAATCGAAACCGTTCGAGGAAGTATTGTCTTTCTCCGTTTAGGAGCTTTTCTATGATGCGCTGTCTTCTAGGGGCGATGTGGACAAACCAAAGATAGTCGTCTTTGTTCCACAAGAGGGTTGATTCGATGGGGGCGCCGTGGACTGTGAGTGTCTTGGATAAGTGCCAATACAGGAGCTGTTCTTGTGCGAGGTTGCTAAGCCTATCTAGCTTGCTGGTGACAAAGTCTTGAAACTCGACTAGGGTGAGTACTCTTCCAAACGGAAGTACAGCGTCGAGGTCTTTAAGGAGGAGAGTACTGTCACTCCAAACTTCTATTGGGTTGGAGTGGGCAAGGTTAATGAGAGCGTTGGAAGGATAGTAAAGTTGAAGTTGTCTTTCTCTGTGGGTTTCAAAGAGTGCTTGAGAGCGATTAATTTGCTCTTGTTCTGGGATTTGAGTTGGACGGAAATGTGACACTAAACCCCTTTTATTTTCTACCAGTGACCAATCTGACTACAACTACTTACTTGTAAAGTAAATAGTTATAGTTCCTGTTGATCTAAGTGGGTAGAGATGTACAGGAAGGGGTCAGTGGGAAGGCGTGGTGTGAAACAGTACGAGAGAAGGGAGGGGCTAGTTCTAACAGCGTCCTCAAAATGGTACCCCTGGTCGATTACAAAGATCCGGTCCTGCCAAAAGGCCAAGTATCCGTACGTGGATATAATCCTACCGTCTAGAAAATCTTGGAGCTCGAGGGTGACTAGAGTCCCGACGTACGCCTGCCGAATAACTTGGTTTAATGGGGCGAATGCCCGACGGATTCCTTCTCGGAAGTTGTACTTGATGGAGCCGAGGGGGAGGTCTTGGCTCAGAAGGTCGAGGATGGCTTGGGAGCAGGCATATAGGGGGGGAATCCCGAGAGCGAGGGCGAGAGGATGGTGGAGAGGGTAGAGCTGGATGTAATGGGGGGACCGGAACCGGAAGGGGGTGACACCGGGGAAGTTGGGGGGGTACGCGAGGAGGTGATCAATGGAGGGGAGCTGTGTTAGTGAGACCTGGTAGAACTCCGAGATTGGTCTCCACTCTTCTCCCTGAGGTGTCTGAACGTTGATGAACTGGTGGGGGTGCGGGCCAGTGGTAACGTTGATGCAAGACGGGGGGCGGACGATGGGCAAAGCAGGGGGGATGTTTTCTTGGTTCTCGTGGGGGAGGTCGTTGTCGGGGGTGTCAACACGTGGTACGCCTTCTGCTACTCGATTGTAGTTGATGGGCGAGTCAGGAGTGGCGGGGCGAGCAGGGAGCGACGAGGACCGGGGGCGAGGCGAGACGAGGCAGACCGAGGGGGACGGGAGATCAGAGAGGGGCGACGATGGCCCGATCAAGGGGGACTGGAAAACTTGTACCGGGTCAGGGTACACAAGTTCGGGGGACGGGGAGCGAGTACGAGGGGCGCCGGATCGAACGGCTACTTGAGACCGGATGTCAAAATCCGGGGACGGGGACGAGGGGCGAGAGGAAACCGGGTTATAATTTTCGTCGAGTAGAACGAACTCGACGTCAGGGGAGGCCTCCGTGTACGAGAGGGGGGTAGCTGGGCGCGGTGTCGGGGGGCGAGAGGAGACCGGGGACGAGGGCGCTACGAAAGCAGCCGGACCTTGGGGGAGAGCGACTTGCTCGACTTGGGTGAAGGGGGTGTTCAACCCCACCGGAGACAAGGGAAATGTGAGAGGCGAGGAGGGGGAGAGGCGACAACGAGGGGGGCCACGATACTGGGGCTCCCACGAGGTGTAGTACGAACTGGAATCACCGTCCCAGTGACCGAAATCGTCTCCGAAATCAGACACTATCAAGGAGCGTCCAAGTCAGATAAGGAGACTGTCCAAGTGTGATGAACACTCACTCAGAGTGTTCCTGCAATACACTTGGCTGACGAGGAGCGCGAGGAACGATGAAGACGTTGGGGAAAACTTGGGCAAACTTGGCTAGAACGAGGATAACGAGGAGGTTGCGAATCCAAGCTATGGTGGATAGCGAAGAAAGGCGCTAGGATGTTATCCAAGTGGGAGTCACAAGTGGACAGTCTGAGGGACTGTCCGTTCTATTGCTCTAGCTTATATACCTGGGTGCATGGTCTGTGCGTACTTTAGGGGAGGCTTACTCCTTCCCACAGGTGCTGCGCAATGGAAGGTGTTGAAGCGCAGAACTAACGAGCGAAGCGTTAATAGCAATGAGCTAGTGGAGACAAGTTAACTTCAGAGGGGAAGTAAACTCTGTTACAACTGCATACCTAGTGGAGACAAGTTACTATAGAGGAACGTCTCATAAGTAAAGGTATTAGGAGAAGTAATGATAAAGGGACTTACACTTCAGAGGGGAAGTAAACTCTGAAGTGTGAAGGCGTAGACAGCAGTCCTTATATACAGGACGCTTAGCTAAGAATGGTCCGTGCGCACAGGTGATCCAAACACAATACAGGTGGTCTGTGCGCCAGAGGGAGAAATGCCATTGGAGGGCAGAGAACAATAGCTGCCTAAAGCAGACAATACCGGTATCTTAACAAAGAAGAACAATAAGAGTCTACACGTGACTCTAACAATAAAGATAAACAAAAGCGGTCCGTAAGAGTCCGGCCAAGTCCAAATCAGTCCGTAAGGGACAGATACCGTATTTAGTATATGGGATGACTCAATCATATCCCACGAGACATGTGACTTGAATCAGTCGCGTCTCAACAGAAGGTTCTGGAAGGATTCTAAATATATCAACCAATCAGAATAATCGTAGGTATCGTACGACTGCTCCGCAGTCGATTGCGCAAGATTGCCCCATAGTGGCATGACTGCTCCGCAGTCCAATAGGATTAATCCAAAGAGTGGTACGACTTTCAGTCGTCAGGTGACTTGATAAACATAGGATAATCACGTGACCGGTCACGTGACCGTCGGAGTACGAATTTGGAACTCCGACTTCGGATTTCCCCTTTAGGAAATTGATTACATAAGACCAGGCCGGCGCGGACCGGTCTTAGACGCTCGAGTCACAACCCAAGTTTACAGGTTCGTGACAGTATTGGCTTATCAACCCAAACGGCGACCACCTCAACACCGCCCCGTACACCGAAGCCGAAATTACTCGGCTTCGTACAGCTGTCGGACTCTTTGCGAGTCCCCCATCTTGACCTCTCCCCGTGCGTATCGAACCCCAAACGGAAGAAGACGCCCGCGACCCTGAAATGGCAGGAGTGGATGAAGACGCGGGACTGGAAGCCGTCGGCGGAGGATTGGAAGCGACGGCAACTGGTGGTAGCAGCGGCCAAACGGGCAATCGTCTATCACCGACGCCGCCGACACACAGAGATGCTGAGAGGGCAGTGTACGAAGCAGTAGAGGGGACGCTGAAGGAATGGTACCCCGTTGAGCAGCCTTACCTCATCACCGCCACCGATTCTGACGACCCCCGGGAAACCCCATACGCCTGTGATACCACGGGCCGCCCCATATACCGTGGTGGCATGGTGGTGGACACCCAAAACTCCACCCTGCCCGCCGTTCGCCTCCGATACCTTGGGGGTTCGTCACGCATCGCCCCCCACGGATACAAGCACAACTGAGGGGACGACTTCGTCCACTACCCCATCACCGACGCTCAAGGGGTCACTCGTCAAGCGTCCTATATCCAAGTCATAACCGGACCAGACCCCCTCATCATCGGACTTGTAGAAGACAGCGACAAAGTCTACAGTCGCCCCTTATACGTGGAGCCACACGTTCGGGAGACCGGCAAACCCCACTACTCCCCAGAAGACCTATTCGCCCTCGTCGGAGGGCACAGCAACCAACACAGAGTGGATCACGCGGTGAACAAGTTGAGGGACGTGGGGCTTAAAGCTGAGTTGACCAGATTTCGCGCCTACCGACACGAGGCTGAGAGGATGGAGCAGCAACTTCACGCGCTGGCTCAGGCGCTCGGAGGGGTACAGTCGGAGCTAGCCCACTGCAAGTTCCGGCTGGAGATGGCCAACACGCTGGATCGGATTACGGAGAGGCAGGAGGCATGGGTTGGAGGGATAGGCCCCACTCGGCGCCGTGGTCGTCGCGGCTGAAAAGGGGGTGATGTCACGGTACGGGGAAAAGGACTCTTACTTACGGTGATGACCTCGTTAGTAAGCAGTAATGTGTCATGGACAGTCGCATCAGTCAGCAGAGACGGTAGAATCACATGCCAATAGGGCATGACTCATTCCTAGGATAGCTGTAGTAGGGTTCAAGCTACTTATGCTACTAGTCGTACGAGTTCAGGAGGAGCTTTAAAGCTACCTCATACATGTATAAATAGTGGCTCGATAAGACCAAGATACGCCATCTTGGTCTTCTTCAATTCACCACTTCCATTCGCCCCTTTACGCGTGCTTTGCTTGTCTCTTTCAGAGCAAGTCGCCTTCATTGATTACCGGATTGCCTAGTGGCACAACTTGCCCTAGTGTACACTCAGATCACGTGCCCGTAAGCGCCGTGTATCCCGTGATCAGGTCACGTGACCTCGAAGAGATATTCTGCTAAGTCGTGAACGCCCTTTCGTGTCCAAGTCGGACTAACGCCAGTGGTGGCGTTACAATCCTTGAACAGGAAGTCAAGGTTTATATGTCTGGTATTCATTGGCTTGGCTGGACTGGCTGGCTTCAGCTTCCACTTCAAGTGGTGCCCTGAGGCTAGTTCTTGAGCTGTCATCTTGATTGGCTTCTGTATGATCTGCATTTATGATCTGCAGTAGCAGTTGTAGACCTCCAATGTGCTAAGTGAATGGGTGAACTTGGTGCAGTCATTCCTCATGTTCATTAACATTCACAAGGCCCAAGAAAAGGCCTGCAGCAAGAAGTTCACCAGAAGAATCAGCTTCAACCCCTTTCAGCCACTTTAGAAAGGGGGAAAGAGTGCTGCCCTCCTTGTGTCTATAACCACGAAAGGGCCATCACCTCACAGAAGGACTTCGCGCATTTGCGCACTCCCGATCAGGATTACATAAGTTCGATTCCTGGTCTTCCGGCCCGCACTTCCTTGGCTCTCCTCCTAACTTGCAGGGCAAAGTCATGGTGCTCAAAATACTCTACGCTGTTGGGTCTATCATCCTTCCACAAAAGTACTACACACACGCTTTCCTTACTGTTATCACCGCGATTACGGTCTATACCTTCGCGCAGGGTCGCAAGACTAATAGAGAAAGAGACCTCCACGGTCGCACTATCCTCATTACAGCTGCGTCTTATCTCGAAGTCATTTCTTCATGGGGCTGACTGACGACCACTTTTCAGGGGGCCTTCACCCCTAATGGGCTCACCTTGTTGGATTCGCTGGCCCAGCGCGGTGCTCACATTCTAGCTCTCACTTCTGAGCCTCCTGACACAGGCGCGCCTGCAACGTTGGTGTCTCTACTTCGCAATACGACTCGCAATGAGAACATCTACGCAGAGCAGTGCGACCTCACCTCTCCGTCGTCTATTCGCGCCTTCTGTGCCAATTACCACAAGTCGGAGCAGCGCTTGGATGCGGTGATATTCGCCCATGAATATGCACCCATCGGCGATATCCTCTCGTCCAAGAATAGCTCTGATTTGGAGAACGAACGACGAACCGCTTCATGTGCGACCTTCCTACTTGTCACGCTACTCCTCCCTCTGCTGCTCGCCGCCCCAGTCGAGCGCGACATACGTCTCATTACGCTCATCAATCCGTTCTACGCGGCGGCGGCACGCGCATTTTCTACATCCAGACCGACGAGGCCGTCGTCGTTATTTCTCATAGAAGGCCAGCGTGCTCTTCGCACGGCGGTTTTCATGAGACACTTACAGCGCGTCTTGGACGCGCTTCCTTCTGGTTCACAGGTTCCACGCACCAGCGTCAGTTCCCAGACCATTCCAGTCGTGAGCGACAAGGTTCAGCGCTCCAACATAGTAGCTGTGTCAGTATCCCCCGGGATAAGCCGCACGGATGTCGTGGCATCTTTGTTCGCCGCCGATTCCTCTCGGGGCGGTGTCTCTTGGCTCGGAATGATATTGTGAGTGGCGTTCATGTGTTTCGATTACCAGGGAAGCCTGTAATTGACTGGCGGCATAGGTATATGTTACTTAATCCCTTCTTCCGTATCCTTACGAAATCGCCGAGTTCTGCTCTGCAGTCCACGTTGCACGCGCTCTTTCTCCCAACGCCGTTTAAATACCTCACGGCCGCGCCTGATGACGTACGGAAGCGCGCACCGGAAGAGGTACTGAAGCCAGGCGCGCTGTATGCGGAATGCGCCGTGGTCCCTGTTCACATACCGGCATCCTCCGTACCAAGAGCAGGGGAAAGATCCGAAGAGGACAAGGGAAAGAAACGCAGCGATGGCGATTCGCCACAGACTGATGATGGAGAACTGGGCGGAGTTGCCCTGGGAATGCAGGTCTGGGACGACTACGAACGGGAATTGAAGACCTGGGACACGGCCACGGACACGGAGGCGAGCCGGCGCTCCGGCTAGAACAGACAGAGTTGGCGCTGTATGGAATCTGGAAAGATCCGATTTATGACGAGCGGTTGTAATCCTCCAATCAGCTTTCCCTTCGCTGGAGATGGCCGATGATTTGGAGAAAGCCGGTTCCTAGCTTCCAAGTTTGGTACCTGTTTAATCGGAGTTGAAAATATTGAACTGGGAACGATGTCTGGATACAAGTCTGGGCTGGCTTCTGAGACTCTTTCACAAGATCAAAAAGGAAAGTTGCCATCCGTAGATTTTGCTCTGCGGACAGGGTAGAAAAGCGAAACGAGCTTCGGCATTCTACGCCTTGTCCCCCCAGTGGGTGTCATTTTCAGGCTTTGGATTTGTCTCCTCGTTCTACTGTCCACCCCAAATTTCTGATAATCTGCCTGGTCATTCTTCCCCTCGATTTTCTTGTGTGATTTGAACTATGCTCGCGTGCTCACAAATATCGACCTTACTAGACCGAACTGTCTCAAATTCTTCGTAATGCTTGTCTTCGAGATGGTTGAGGACAGCACCTCACGTTCAAGAGCTCAATCATCTTTAACGGCTCGTCTTTCGCGGGGGAGTGTCGGGAGTGTCCGAGACAGTGAGATGCGGCTTCGCGGGATCGCCCTCCGCCGGGGCTGTGAGCGCGTGGGATCTACCCACGTGGTGGCCAAGGCCGTGTCCCACTTTCATCGTATCCACCACCTTCCACCTTTCTCTCCTCAAGCCTGAGTCACCAGCTCCGAGTCACACTTAATTTTCTACTTCCATTTCTATTTTTGAACATGGATCTCATCGAATGGCTCGGCTTTTGCCTCTCCATCCTTGGAACGTACGGCGTCGTCATCTACCTCCGCCTTTTGATTCCGTGCTATATCATCCCGAATGTGTCCTCAATGCTGAACAATGCTGAACGATCTCTCGCCCACGCTGTAACAATCGGCGCGCTTCCAGAAATGAGCGATTATAGGGTAGATCTTGAGATGTATGTATCTAGTTTCTGCAACCGAGTCGTCGTCTCATTGACTCATTTGCACAGCCTCGGAAGCCGCTTTGCGCGTATGCGTATCGAAAGCCATCGTTCTCCTCGGGCTTTCCCACAGATCTGGCTGGCCGTTCGACATGGCTTCACTTGTAGACTTTATTCCCTGGCCTCGCAGATCAGGGCTGTTGGACGGGAGGTCGAGGTACGTCGAGCTATTCTCCGCAGCTAGTTCACGACCCATCAAGGTTTCACAGGTGGCAATGGACGAACGACGCCTTTCCTTACCCGCAACTCCGCAATTTGTCGTTATTACACCCTCAATCGTCCCTGCTGGAGGTACGTGGTTAATAGATCATGGATTCCTAGGTCCTTACTGTGAATCCCCCTTTTTTTTGCCCCAGATACTGCTATACCTATGGCCCATATTGCGGAACCGGCACCCCCATCGACGGCTCCCGTGAACTGACTCACCTGTTTGTCGCGCTATCATTTTATTTAAATCACTGTCTTATCTTACTTACATTTTCTTTCTACTTTCTCTCTTTGCTCCTCGCTCTGTACCTCCAAATGCCCCCCCCCCCCCCCCCCCCGTCATCAAACGACGAACAATCCTCACCTACTGCTCTCTGTCCACGTCCTAACCTGTGTAAATTGCTGTGTTGTTTGTTGTTGTTTGGATCAAAATAGCTCGGGGCACACCATTGAATAAATTGTCCACAGGTGGACGGATTATGATACTCAACGACGGTGCAGACCATGGTCATCGACTTTACTTCCACACCTTAAGATGTTTTGGTGCCTTGTAACCAGTTATCGAGGAACTGGGGCGACTTGAGAACCCAGAGAAGAGAACAGTCTAGTTGGGAGTGTCGTACATTATATTAGGGAAGATACATGCCGGATATAAGTAAGAACAGGGGGAATTACTCGTAACAAAGTATGAATATCTTCCCTTGCCGGACCGACAGTATTACCGCTCCCTGGCTCTGGTCAATGTTGATCGTCTCAACGTCATGCAGGTCCAACTCTTTCGGGATCGCCAACGTCCGCGCCGCGCCCTCCATCTCGAACGTGCCGTCTGCACCGCCGCCAGAGCCGATCCCGCTGCGCACCGCCCGTCCCTCCCCCTCCAACTGCACCCCAGGGAACGACACGAAGCGTAGGCGTTTCTGCCCGCGCTCGTACGGCTCCTCGTCCTCCTCGTCGTCCGCCGCACGCACGTGCTCGAGCCACACCGCGTGTCCAAAGTCGACCGCGAGCAGCGGCCGCTGCCGCGGCGGCGCGTCCATCGTGTCATCGTCGTCGTCCGCCTGGTCCGATACGCAGACGACTTCGAACGGCACGCTCACATACCACATCTGCATCATCGCGTCGTCCGCGTCCGCGTCGGTACCGGGCATCTGCAGCGGCACGGTGAAGTAGTGCTGTGCGAGGACATACTTGGTGACGTGCGTCTGTGGGTGGTGTTGCGCGAGGAGCACGACGGTGCAGCTGAGCCGTGGGACGGAGGGCAGCGTTGGCCACCATTGCCGCACAAAATGAGCACTTTCGGGATACCAGATCTGATCGCTGAACGGGTTTGGTGGGTTGTTCATATCAGTGGGAGGGGTAGGGTCGTCGTCTACTGCGGGCAAGGGGAGGATCTGGTGAAACTGATTGCCTGGGGGCACTGCGACCAGGATATTTTGGATGACAGGCTGGCGGAATGGGAGGACGTAGGATTCGGGTGGCAAAATGGGGAAAGTGAAGCTCCGATTAACTGTTCGACTGGGCTTTAAGTGTGAAGTCATGCGTGGCACAAAGGAGAGAGATGGATTAGAGATGGTGACATGTTGAGCGAGGACATATAGTGGGAAAAAATGTTGACATGCGAAAGTCGCCTCTTCAGAATGAATCACAATGGAACCGTCGCACAATATGCACGACCAATTTGCTGTATTAGTCTGTGAATTTGAAGATGAGTTTGCTGTCACGTGACAAATGTATCCACTTACACACTGGATGCCTGTATCTACGAACACATATTCTTCCTTGTTCCAATCTAGTAGCACGTATAGACCGATGCTGTTAGTACGACTAATCCAGACGAATCCTGCAAGTAAGCGTGCTTCTGGGTCCAGCAGGAACACGTTCATGACAATCCCCAACGTCTTAAACGATCGGAGATTAGAGAATGACGGGCCAATCTGCACGTCGGTGTCAAGTTTCTGTTCCGGGAAATGAATTTGCATGAGTTCAAATTGCATAACCTTCTCATCATCCCTGGAAGGAAACATTTGGAACGGATGTAAGACACCGAAAAGATGTACAGATGAACGATTGCTCACTTTCCCTCTAGGACTTTCGCCATCGTAAAGTATACGATGCGTTGTTCAAACTCGACTCGACACTTCCACAACTCCCACCGTTCTCCAGGGTTCCATTCCGCAATGCCAACGTCACGTTGTACGTCCCAGCAAACCACCTTGCCGCTCTTCGTCGCACAAAGTGTATAACTTGCGGTGATGGGGGAAAGCCAATCCACTTCTTCGTCTGGTGGCGTCCCAACGACTTTGTACCAGTATCTGGATTTGACTCCCCATCCCGTTGCATCGGTGGACTTGGTGATCCCGCTCAAAACTTCCTCTCCTTGAGGTATGAATGCGTTCACAGCAGGTCGCGGGGTGCGTGTGAGCCAGCCACGTTCCAGCTGGGCTGCACGATTTACAACTTCGACAAGCTGATCCGTGGAAAGATCGGAAATTCGCTTGAATCCATAAAGTGGAAGCGCACGGCAACGTCGGAGGAGGCTGACCGCCATCTCCCGGTACACCGGGCGGGTACGGACAGCATAGCGGAGCTGCTTGCACGTCTACGGACGGCAAGGTAACGCCTCAAAAACGTGTTAGGGGGATACTGAGCTGACTATTACGCACTAGTTGCAGGGCACATATGTCCGCGAGGTCGAGATGATGCGCGATGGAGAGTAAGAGGTCATACGGAATATTTTGCAACGAAGCCATGGCCGGCGGAAATTAAGTATTTTGCACGATCGAGATGAGAGCTAGATATATTGTGGAGACCACTCCCCGACTGAAAAAAAAAATGAAGGAAGGCGAGAGAAAGAGAAGGGAGGGCTGAGACGGTGTCGTTGAGGGAGACGACAAGTTGCGTAAGTGCTCCCGGCCCGGTGTGAGTTTTTGTGTCCAGCTTCGTCGAACGGTGCGAGTGCGGTGCGTAGTGGCACAAGTACAACACCTACCTGTCCCCCCATCTCTTGTTGACGACTGGTAACCCTCTGTCATCCTCGCTGCCTCTGAGAATTATCGAGCTAGCTCGGGAGTAGGGGTGGCTGGGTTGGGGCGCGCACATTCGTGACTTGACGTACTCACAATATTAACAGTGACCTAAGTGGTGGTTTGTCGATGACAGTGCTCCTACGTCAGTGAATAAAGCAAGAATCACAAGCAGTCTGCCTTCAATAAGCGCCGGCACATTATCCCGTCTCTCTAAGACAAATGACGAGCAAGAATGGGGAATGATATGAAGGCGCGCCTAGCCAAAGGGGTTCAATCGTTCCATGGGATCTTTTGATAGATTTATTGTCTGTCCCCTTGTGGCATGAAACGATCCCCCAATGTTCTATCTGTTCGCAGTGCTCCGCAATAATCATGTTGGGGTGCCGAGTTTCCCACTTGGACCCAGACCTGGGAGCGCCTACGGTACCGCCTAAACAGAGCCTTGCTCCGATTTCCATTACTGCACACACATGTCATGGTCACTATCAGCAAAAAGGGTTTACTGTATGTTTTGCGAAATCCGCCGTGATGATGATGGGACTTGACCCACGATATCGGCGAGCACCGTTGATCGCGATCGTGATCACCAACGCCCATCCCCACGATGCGCAACCCCGTCGGTGAGGTGAGATCATATCCTGTGCTTACAGTTGGGTCCACGGTGTACCGGTTAGCGGTCATGAAACCGAGCCCCGGATCGGTGTCCAAAATTTCCAGGCCCTGCTCGATTGTCATGCGGTTCACCAAAGAACATCTCCAGAGGCGCATGAAAAGAGTGGGAACCCCCATTACCGCTGTCCGAATACACTTGATACAAGTTGGGTTCGTCGAAATTCCCTTCATCTGCTAATTTACCTCGATCGAGGCGCATTACCGAACCACCGCCGGCCTACGGGTTTATCATTGTGGCCCATGTCACTGCAGTTGTCACCGCGGATGCAACACGTTCTTAGAGCTATGAGAAAGAGACCGGCGAGACACGAATCGGGAACACATCAACGCAGTTGCCGTGTGCGGATACAATAGTTCTGGCGTTCGCTGCCTTCGCCACATGCAAGTCCGTAGAAGAAGGACCGCCCGCCGCATAGACCTGCAGTGAACGGGGACACGTATCTTAAGATGGTTGACAGTCGCTCCCATGAGTATATGGAATATGGGCGAATGATCGCTGATCGCATTGATACCTTCCTTCTCTTCTCGAAGATGGGCTCTGTCGTACGTACAACCAAAGTCTCGGCGGGGATGTTGTCCGTACAATCAGAAGTGCTAGTTGATTATCATTTCGGTGTGAGTCTTTTTACGATGCCCGTGTTAAACGTTAACCCGTTAGAGGCGCCAGCATGAGAAAGGGTCATCGTTGCGTCAGACTGTCGCGTTCCCTCTGACTGGCAGACGATAAGTTCGGAGATATATCGGCAATTTGAGTGGACCACGCGGGGGAGGCGTGTAAGACATCGCAAACGACTAGCAAGGACAGGGTCTAAAATTTAGGGACACTGAGCCAAGTGTGCAAAAGCGAGGAATATTACATGGACATCATCGATTACATTATGGACCGAGGTCGCGGGTCAGCTCGGAATCGACTAATTCCCCAATTTCATATTATTTATTTATTTTTTGTGACTGCGCGCGATAAACCCTTTGGCGTATAAAACCCTGCTCTTCCCTCTTCTTTGCTGGCACACCCGTTACTTGTGTATGTACTCAAACCAACTCGGAAGCACGCACAACCCTCACAGAGGCTATAAACACACCACTGCACCTTCTCTCCCTATTCATTAATTTCTTTTCGACGCGAACTTTGTCTAACATCATCATGGCTCCCAACACTTCTCCCTCGTCCGGAAACGCGAGTCCCACCCCATCGTTTCTTGACGCGCCTCTCGCTTCGCTCGTCCATCCCACGGCTTCCCGCCGTCCTGCCGATGCTATCACTGTCCAAAGTGAGAATACCGTCTACACGGATGAGTATATCACATCCACGTTCCACAATCGCGGTGCCGACGTCGTCGTTCAGGAAGGCGGTCGGTATGTGGTCAAACCTACCGTAACCCCTTTCGAGTTCAGGACTCAGCGCAAGGTCCCGAAGACTGGGTATGTGATTTCACTGACATGTATCGCGTCGTTGTATTGACGTACGTTTTTCCAGTCTCATGCTCGTCGGCATTGGTGGCAATAACGGCACGACCCTCGTCGCAACCATTCTTGCTAACCGTCACAATATTTCATGGCACACAAAGTCTACCATCCAGCGTCCCAACTACATTGGATCCCTTCTTCGTGCAAGCACCATTCGTCTTGGCCTTGACGCGACTGGAAAGGATGTATACGCGCCTCTCTCTGATCTTCTGCCCATGGTTCATCCCAACGACCTCGTGCTCGGCGGTTGGGATATCTCCGGCGTGCCCCTCGATGCAGCAATGAAGCGCGCTGCTGTCCTTGAATGGGACCTTCAGCGCCAGGTCGCCCCGTATATGAAGGAGCTCGGTGCTCCTCTGCCTTCCATCTACTACCCGGACTATATCGCCGCCAACCAAGAAGAGCGTGCCGACAACGTTATTCCCGGAAACGACAAAGGTGTACACCTCGCGCAAATTCGTAAGGACATCCGCGACTTCAAAGCCACCAATGGCCTCGATCAGGTCATCGTATTCTGGACCGCGAACACTGAACGGTTCAGCGATATTATCCCCGGCGTTAATGACACCGCGGAAGCGATCCTCGCTTCGATTAAGGACTCACATGAAGAGATCGCGCCTAGCACCGTCTTTGCAGTTGCCTCTATCCTCGAAGGCGTTCCTTTCATAAACGGCGCACCCCAAAACACTTTCGTTCCTGGTGTCATCAAGCTCGCGGAGCAGCGCAAGTCGTTCATTGGTGGTGACGACCTGAAGTCTGGGCAGACAAAGCTCAAGAGTGTTTTGGCTGAATTCCTTGTCAATGCCGGAATCAAACCGCTCTCAATCGCGAGCTATAATCACCTCGGTAATAATGATGGTCAGAATCTCAGTTCCCAGCGTCAGTTCCGGAGCAAGGAGATTTCGAAGAGCAGCGTCGTCGATGACATGGTTGCGGCGAATCATTTGCTGTACAAGACTAAAGCCGAGGTTGAAGCCGAGCAAGGTACTGTTCTTTTCCATACTTTTGGATCTGTTTATATATCGACGGCTACAGGTGTCTCAGGAAAGAATACCAAAAATGTCAAGGGTGAACACCCCGACCATGTCGTTGTGATTAAATACGTACCCGCCGTTGGAGATTCAAAGCGTGCGATCGATGAGTACTACTCGGAGATTATGGGCGGTGGCCGCTCGACTATCAATATTTTCAACGAATGCGAGGACTCGTTACTTGCTACACCACTTATCCTTGACCTCACCATCCTCGCTGAGCTACTCACTCGCATCCAGTACCGCGAGCTTGCAACTAGGAAGGCTGCGGAATTCAAGCCACTCCATCCTGTGCTTAGTTTACTCTCCTATATGCTGAAGGCTCCGCTCGTGAAACCCGGTACGTGCTGTCCTTTATTGTCCATCCCTGGACGTTGATGGCCTGACCTGTGAATGCGAACAGGTACGGATGTCGTGAACTCGCTGTCGCGTCAGCGCAACGCTCTCGAGTGCTTCCTTAAGGCATGCATCGGCCTCGAAGGCAGCTCAGATTTACTTCTCGAGACGCGCATCTGGTAAAGATTGTGGCTCCGTGTTTATGTCTGGTACATTTGTCTGTCCGTTTGATCTACTACGGGTTGGGCTTCAACAGCCACTCAAATCTATGGAATGATTGTCCTGTCACTCTGTCACGTGCAGTGTGACAGACGCGTTTTGTTATGTCATAATTGGAGATTTGAGATATCAGACGACATCCTGACCGAGATAACTGACATCTATCATGGCACCACACATCGTAACTTGGGGACTCGACAAGGACAAACGCTCGATTTCACCAGTGCCGTCGACCGTGGGATCTATTGTATCGATTGAGTCGATGACCTCAGATCCGTCGATAATCTCCCACAGTGTTCCCGAAGTTAGCCGTCGTTCCACGGATTTCATGCGATACAAGGTGCCCCCTGACGTGCACCTGGCTGTTGATAGTCCCTTCGTACGTCATGAGAAATACTTTTTCCAGGATGGAAATATTACGTTCCTGGTGCGTGAATGTTCGACTATCGGTACTCGTACGATTCACCATGATAATCTCAGATTGACGGCACCCTCTACTGTGTCCACCGCTACTTCTTCTCTCGTGATTCAGAGTATTTCTCTAACAGGCTTACCCAGCTCGGCATCCGTAAGCACGAGGCCCTTTCTATTATAATATCCCTGGGAGATGTCGAACGCAAGGACTTTGAGGCCTTCCTTTCTGTCATATATCCCGAGTGAGTTCTATAGTCACCCCCCCTCCTTTTTTTAGTAATCGAGGCGTGTGCGTCGATCAGCGATTTCGAGGGTCATGCCCTCTCATACGAAGAGTGGAAGTCGGTACTTCACCTTTCCACGCGCTGGGGTTTCGCCTCCCTTCGTAGGCTGGCCCTGGGGTCTATCGAGCCCCCAACGCCATTCGATCAACTCCTATTAGCGCGCGCTTACTCGGTAGATCATTGGCTCCTTCCCGCATTGTCTGCGCTGTGTGAGAGGACGGTGCCCCTGAGCCTCAGCGAGGTCCGTCAAATGAGCATCGAGGACGTTGTGCTCGTCACTACTGTGCGGGAGGACATCCGCCATCATGCCCTCCAAGTGGACCCGGCCGAAATCCCCCACTGCATAGAGGCTGCCCAAGCCGGAATGGTCGCCATAGCTGCCGCCAGCGCTCGTGGTAAGGCTGAAGCCCCTTCGAACTCCCCATCATCAAGCGGATCTGAGTCGAGCACCGGTTCGACGGCGGCCTTTGCGGCGAAATATAATTATAAATTAGATGATGCAGCGGCGGAGGTAGAAGACGACGACGACGCAACGACGGCAGTCGCCATTTCTCCCATGGATATGAGACGGCCTGGGAAGGACGGCGGCGTGGGACAGTTGGCGAACCCGGTCCCAATTCGGCCGGCGGAGAGGTCGGCCTCTAGGGCCACCTGGGGCAAGATCCTCGTCGTCCCGTCCCCTACACACTCTGTCCAGCCCCACTTGCCAGGATGGGGCCCCGATTCCGGTCATCATCACGAGTCCCACGACCCCTCTGCGTGGCGAAGGCTGCGAGTGAAAACCTCGCGTCGTTTCAACCCGGGATCAGATCGGTCTGCGCTTGCTGGAGACGCGCTGTCGGACGAGGAGCGGGATTGATGCACAGATGGGTGCTGTGCTATTGAACTGGCGCGTGTAAGTTGGTTTCCTCAGATGTTTGGACCGCACTCGTGTATTCTTTTCTATACGGACTTTCCTGCTTATTTGTAATATACACAGTCCTGGTCGCGAGCTTTAAATTTGTCGTATGCATAGTGGTACAGTAGTGATTTAGTGTAAATCAGCTTTGCAGTGTAGCGGCGGTCCTGATGAATGAGAAGATTTGGGCTCGAAAAAAAAAATACTATTGTAATCTGGACATAACGACCATCTTGTGTCTGTCACAGGCGGACCCTGAACGGCCTGAACGACTTTTATGTTTGAATCAAACACAATCACTCGATACAATATGGCTGTGCTCCCATTGTTCCTGACCACAGACCGTGGCGTGGTGGCAGGAAACGTAATCTATGGGTCGGCTATATTACATCGAGCTTAAGTTCAAGTTGGTGCCCACCCTCATTCTATCCTTGATCCCGATGGCACCACACATAGTCTCCTGGGGAGCGAATTCACCTGCCACTTCAACTGCACCATCCGTCGTCTCATTTGACTCTTCGTCTGACGTACACCCCGGGCCTGGCGCCACCGAAAAGGGGACTAATTCTGTGAACATCTCGACGGGCGAACCAAGTGGAACCCTGACACCCACCAGCACGTACCCAGGAGTCGACGATTCGTTCCAACGACACAATACGTATTTTTTCAAGGACGGAAATATCACCTTTCTGGTGTGTTGCGATTCGTAGTGGCACGCACGGTCAAGTTCTCTGACCAGGATCGCGCAGGTTGATGGCACCCTCTATTGCGTTCATCGATTCTTCTTTTCTCGCGATTCCGCATACTTCTCCACCCGACTCGCCCAACTTGGCACCCGTGACCACGAAGCTCTTACTACTCTCGTATCACTAGGAGACGTCGAACGCGAAGACTTCGAGGCCCTCCTCTCAGTAATCTATCCCAAGTGAGTTTCTTATGTCGCATTCCACCTGCCAGGTTACCGAAGCGCGCCTTGCAGAGATTTCGAAGAGCACAGCCTCTCGTATCGACAATGGAAGTCAGTACTCCACTTGTCCACGCGCTGGGGCTTCGCCTCTATTCGCAGGCTGGCCCTCAAATCCATCAATCCTCCTACACCACACGACCGGCTCATACTTGCGCGTACCTATACGGTCGACCAATGGGTGCAGCCGGCTTTGACTACACTGTGCGAGAGAGCAGAGCCTCTCAGCCTGACAGAGGCCCTGCAAATGCGTATGGAGGACGTCGTTCTCGTGGCGGCTGTACGGGAGGACGTTCGCAGTCGCGTCCTCCGGATCGACGGGGCCAAAGTCGCGCGAGTTGTAGAAGCTGCACTGGCCGGGAAACAGAATGAGGGCAGCAGTGCCTCGCGCGCTAGCCCAGAAGGCGGAGCTGCCAAACAAGGAACTGGTTCTACGACAGCCGCGTCACCTGTGGGTGCAGAGAGCCCCAATTTTTTTGTGAGTTCAAGTCACTGTCATTCTCAAAGACGCAAACAGAAAATCTCTGACCTTGCGGATGAAATGTCAGTCACAGCCGAAAGGCAAGGGTGTAGCGAAATCACCAGAAGAGAACGCCACACAAGCAGTTGGCAGCGCGGCGGGGCCGGCGCAAGGAGCACCGAAACGTGAGGGCGAGCGAGATCCAAAACCCTCCCCTGAGTTACAGGCGGCTTTCGATTCTGCATTTTCACCACCCACCGCCAGTATGACTACCCCAAAGCAGAAACCAGGGGAGCTAGGAGCGAGTAACGGACAGAACTCCTTCGCTAGTGCCGAGAAATCCTCTACGAGTACCCACAAGAACCCGTCATTCTCGTCATTCTCGTTTGGCCCCGGGTTTGGCTCCGGCAGTGCCGCTACTCCACCCTTATTTGGCTCTGGCAGTGCGTTTGGCTCCGGCAGTGCCACTACTCCTTCCTTGTTTGGCTCTGGCAGTGCGTTTGGCTCCGCTACTCCACCCTTGTTTGGTACGCCGCTTCGCCAAGAAAGGGTTGTTTCTCCCAGCGCAGAGCCCGCTATAAAAAATGCCACGGCGCCTAAAGTCAACCCTGCGGACAGCAAAGTGCCATCTAAGTGATCCGGGCACGTTGTTGCATTTACTTGCGATCACTACCTTGATCACTACATTCTAGGTATTAGATGGTGTCGGGGCCGTGTTATACTCTTCCTGTAGTTGTTCCGTAGTAGAGGTCGAGATCCCAATGTCATTTCACCTGTGAATAAACTCCCGGGCCTCAGGCCTCGGCGCTCACCGCCTGATGGAACCCTGAGGCCCGAGGCCGAGCAACAATGCTCGGCCTCGGGCACAGGAACGGGCAACGTGGTCCGAGTCACGGCCACCAATCCTTTGCTCCCGATGCGACCTTGCAGTAACTTAGTACCAGACCAAGAAAAACGAAGAGGTCCCACGAACTCTCACCAAAACCCGAATCGTTCTCGTACTTGGAAAGTAATGGATCTCGAGCGCTGTTTGGTGTGTGGTCACCACACACTATGACGTGCTACAGACCAGCATCAAGTATAGTTCTTTCTTTCGATGGCATCTCGCATCGTCTCCTGAAATCTGCATATCACCAGTCCTCTCGAGTGCCGCTTCCGTCGTCCCATTTGACACGACATTCTCAAAAACGTACCCCAGTCGCGCGCAGATGTCTCCAACCGCCTCCGAACCCCATAGTGTCGACGTCGGAGCTAAGCATACAAGCCCGCCTGAGTTTTCAGCGAGGAGAAAAACACCAAGAGACGGTCACACGACACCTGAGGCCTCAACCCCGTTAAGACCTTTTATGCCCAATCGGGCAACTTTATTACGACCGACGACGTTGCGGCCAAGGTCGTGGCACATTAGCGCTCCATTTTTATTCGTGCAACGTAGCAAGGCCATGGGCAAGCCGTTGAAACACAGACCTGGTAGTTGAGCTGTAAGCCGGAAGCAAGCGGGCAACTTGAAGTCAGCTCGTATGCCAGTGATCACAGGCCATAAGCCGTCACGGCCCCGCCACGGCCCGCGAACGATCACGAGTGCCACCCTGGGTGGGGCTTCACAGACCTCACACCACTTGCCACACATGAAGCCTTATTTTCGTTTGGGAGGGAACAGGTTTGTCAGCTATCGCCATTACAATCTTTACCTCATTAGGTACATCGGCTGCAGCCCCAGCGGGGAGAACCGCCGTGGCCTGATCACCTTTTCTACTGTATCGCCAGCTTTGCCTAGAATACTGTCGGCTAAAGTACGACATAGTCAAACTAAACCACTTACCATCCAGCTTGTCGTTGATCGGTTTACACTCTTGCCAGACGAGGATGAGAGAAGAAGACACAGCGCTTGCCGATCGCTTCCACATTCGGATCGACTGCTGAGGCGACCATTGAATCCGATTTTTGCGCAGTGGCTTCTGTCTTTGGCCCATCCCGATGATGTCGTCGCCCACGGGATGGCTCGGTTTCCAGCCTGCACCACTTCGATGTGGCGCCGTATATCAGCCACGTCGATCCAAGCGCACCACCACAGATCTCCTCCCGCACCATCGCCACGAGTACGACATCTTCCGTGCTC
Organism: Lactarius akahatsu; assembly: GCA_021524915.1. Lineage (NCBI taxonomy): Eukaryota > Fungi > Basidiomycota > Agaricomycetes > Russulales > Russulaceae > Lactarius > Lactarius akahatsu. Next base: position 920,540 of record JAKELL010000008.1, on the reverse strand, counting down.
ATCTGCCTGGCCTCGTCCAGGCAAAGCGGCCATGATCTTTCGCACAGCGCAGTCAAGACGGGGAGTACCCAGTGGTCGACCGAATAAGTGCGCGACGGCACGAATTGATCGTGTGGTGTGGGAGGTGTGATAGACTTGAGAGTGTGTTTGCGAAGAGAGGAAAAGCCCCAGCGCGTAGACGGTAGAGCACTGACTTCCATTGTTCATATGTCAGTTCATGCGCTTCAAACTTACTGTGAATCACCAAGTCTCGATGTCGCCTATTGGTAAGATAGTGGGCAGAGCCTCGTGATCATGTAGGCCAAGCTGGGGAAATCATGTAGAGAAGTAGACAGAATCGCGAGAGAAGTATCGATGTATGCAGTAAAGCGTACCACCAACCTGCGGGATGATCAGTACGTCGGGTATACAAACCACAGATGGCCATGCACCAGAAATGTGACATTCCCATCCTTGAAAAAATATGCATCGTGTCTTATGAATGAATCATCAGGTTTTGCGCGCCCGCCTCCTGGATTTTGTTTTCCCTCTGAAAATCCAAGGAAGGTCGTATACTTAGCCCCAATGTCGGCGATATGAAGCCCGGGGCTTTGGAGGTGGTCGGAGACATCTGCGAGTGACTCGAGAATATATCTGAGAAGCCTACGTGGAGTCGGCGCCGTCAAACGAAACGATGGAAGCGGCACTCGAAAGAACTGGGGATATGCAAACTTCGTTGTCACTCCAGAAGACGATGTGAGGTGTCACCAAGAAAAGGATGCTGTATTATCTGATGCCAGCCTGCTCTTGTACGTAGTGTGGATCTTATCGTGGCACATGAGGAACCCTAAGACAATCGGGACCCATAATTGAAGTCGGCGCATGAACGATTCGGTGTTTGCAGAACCTGCTCTGTGATTTATATCTAATTGAGCCAAAGGCGCTGATGCTTGGATAAATGGTACTCTGGCTGGACACAGGCATGCCAAAGGTAGTGAGGCCGAGGTTCGGTTCAAGTTGATGCGACCACACTCCGGCCCGTGAAGCCCACATCCGCTACATCCGCCACAGGTCCGCCACTTCAACGTGGATTATGGTGCGCCCGAATCCACATACCAACTACCTTACTGTCATCACCGTTCCACTCTTTGTTCTCGTAGTGTCAGGGCCCACGAATATGTACTCATGAGCACTGGTACTGTAATCGGTCCGTTTGTTCTCGAAAGTCCTTGAGCGCGTCCCGACTAAGTGGCATACATGTCCCCACTCGCTCAAGCCATCAACGACTCCGCGCATATCTTATATCCTTACTTCCTCTTCCCCTTCTTTCTTCTTCTCGTGGAACTTGTGGTGGAAGGGAGGCGTCACTTGCCGTTTGATGCGTTCGCATTCTTGGCAGCTTTCTTTGCCTTTTTGGCAGCTTTCTTTGCCTTCTTGGCAGCGGCAGCTTTCTGCGCCTCAACATTGGCCTTTGCCTTTGCAGCTTTCTTCGCCTTCTTGGCGGCGGCAGCTTTCTGCGCCTCGGCATTGGCCTTTACATTGGCAGCTTTCTTCGCCTTCTTGTCAGCTTTCTTCGCCTCCTCTTGTTTCTTGCGTGCCCTTTCTTCTACCCAGACGCGCGCCCGGGCCTCAGCTTCGGCCTTTGCTTTGAGATCAGCCTCGCGTTTTGCCTTGGCCTCCGCTGCAGCTTTCCTCGTTTCTGCGTCAGCCTTTTCCTTTGTGCGAGCAACCTCGTGTTCCTTGTTCGCCTCTTCAACATGGGCGGGATCGTTGGCCACTTCGGCATCTGGACGATACATGGTCTTTGCATTCACCTCTGCCTCTGTACCCGACCTCGACATCGCCCCCACTGCGCGACTTTCTTCTACTTCTTCTGACTGCGAGTGTCACAAAGTCGTCACTCGCATTACATCTCAAGGACAACTCGGAGTAAGCTTACCGAACGTTCGACGTCACTTTCAGTGTCACCTTCCTTCGCGGTCCCCTGTTGCGGGCCCGAAGGTGATGCCACAGCCATCGTCTTTGCAATCTCCGCTTCCACATTCGGATTAACCCCTGAGGCCATCGTTGAATCCAAATCTTGCCCGGTGGTCCGAGTCTCTGGGTCATCCCAATAGACATCGCTACACAACATAGGGCGGTTCCGTTCTCCAGCCTGCGCCACTTCGACGCGGCGGGGTATATCGGCCACGTCGACTCGAAGTGCACCACCACGGATCTCCTCCCGCACCCTCGCCACTAGTATCACATCTTCCATGGTCATCTGCTGGGCCTCATCCAGGCTAAGTGGCAATGTTCTCTCACACAGCACCGTCAAGGCAGGGAGTACCCAGTGGTTGACCGAATAAGTACGCGCAAGTACGAGTCTATCGTGTGGTGTGGGAGGTTGGATAGAGTTGATGGCGAGTTTTCGAAGAGAGGTAAAGCCCCAGTGTGTAGACAGGTGGAGCACTGATTTCCATTGTTCATATGTCAGTTCATGCCCTTCAAAATCCCTGTAAATACCCAAGTCTCAATATCAGTAACTGACGGGTAGGCATGGGGAGACAACAAAGCTCACGCAGGATATAAGACGGAGAGGAGGGCCTCGAAATCCTTGCGTTCGATGTCGCCTAATGATATGATAGTGGGTAGAGCCTTGTGGTCACGTATGTCGAGCTGGGCAAATCGTGTAGAGAAGTAGACAGAATCGCGAGCGAAGAAGTATCGATGGACACAGTACAGTGTACCATCAATCTGCAGGCCGGTCAGCATGTCAGGTATGCAGTGTACCAAAGGTCACACACCAAAAATGTTACATTCCCGTCTTTGAAAAAATACGCATCATGTTGTATGAACGAATCGTCAGGTGTTGTTGTCTTTCCCTCCTCTGGAAACCTAGGGAGGCTGGTGTGCTCAGCCTCAAATTCGGAACTGGGTAGATCTGGGGCTTCGGAGGCGGTTGGAGACATCTGCAAGTAATTCGGGTACGTATCTGAGAAGGTGGAGTCAAAGGAGACGATGGAGGCAGCACTTGAGAGAACCGGCGACATGCAGATTTCGCTGTCACTCCAGAAAACGATGTGAGGTGCCATCGAGAGAAAGAACTGTCTCTGATGCCAGTTTGTGATGCCAATGTGTAGTATGTGGCACCTTACAATGTGGTACCCTACAATGTGGAACCCTGCAATGTGGCACCCTCAATCGCTTTGTGACCGCACACGAGGGAACCCTGTCGGGATCTATAAGAACCATAACAGCAAGCGCGGGAATTAAAACACGGAAAGAGGGGGTCTAAAATCCTCCAAAAGAAAAACCTGACTCGCCACCGTGACCATGCCACCCTCTTGATACCTTCCTTGGGACAGTTCCCTGCTTGGTTCCTTGGCCCCTGGGACCGGATGTAGGAGCGCGATAATGCGCGACTCAGCCGTTTGTGAGGAAAGGCTGAGGTTTTTCTACGTGAACTACGAATCGTTTACGTAGAAGAAAATGAATTCGTAGAAAGGAAAAACGAGACCGCGGTCAGGGAACCAAGCCTGTTGCCGGTCCGAGATTGTCCGACCCTGGCTGAATTTCTAACACCGGAGGAGCTGCTCACAAGTGTCGCACTCCCCAAAGAATTGGAATCTCTCAAGAATCTCTCCCTCCCTCTCCTGCAGCGATCATACTTCATGTATCGTTGGCTGCAGTAGTGTAGAGCACCGACCGCATGATTCGGGCCATTCTCGCACTCAATGATCTTCCCCGAGGCATCAGTCACCGGGGACAGCAACTTCAGTTTCCGGTCCCTGGCTCTTGCCCTGGCTTCTATAACCTCGGCCGCAGCCTCGCTCCGCTCCTGCCTCCGCGTCGACCTTTGCCCTTACGTCGGCCTCGAGTCTCGCCTGTCGAACCTCGGCCTTGGCTTTGGATGCGGCTTCAGCCTTAACCCCGACTTTCACCCCCTCAATCATAGCTTTTATCTCCACGCGAAGGGCCTCTACTATGATAGGCCGTTTTACTAGGGGTTCCTCGTGTCTGCTCACGTGACCATTATATGGTGCACACTAGCACGTTGACCCTAGCGGTTGATTCCCCCGAGCCTTCTCTTGACTCGTTTATGTACCTACGCGTTTCTTGGGGCACCTCTTTAGGACTAATCTCTTCTCATAACTGTAGTGGTACACGCTGCGACCGGTCTGTATCTCCTGATATGTATCCCGAAAATATAAATTGATCAAAAAAAAAGAATAACAACGAAATCTGCATATCACTATATCACCAGTTCACTCGAGGAAACCCAACGACACTGCTGTTAATAAACAGGGACAGTTTCCAAACTACCTTACTATAGCGAGGAACGGTACACATCTCAAATACGACGCAGGAGGCAGGAACGTGGCGTGGCAGTGGAGGGTAGCCGCTGGATGCTACAAGCTTTACAGTACCCCTCCAACCCTACCTTCAGTACTGAGTACCAAGAAAAATGAAAAGTGAATATGTCTCGCCAAACTCCGAATCCGAGTCATTTTCTTGTACCCAGCTGACGACTTCCTTCAAGTGGCTATGGGTTCGAAGCACTGTTTTAGGGTTTCCCAAGGGTTGTATGGCCACGTAACCATTGCAGGGCGCATGCCACGTACCAATCGGTATCGGATACGCGGCGGTATACTCTTGATGACATCTCGCATCATCTGGAGTGACAAAACTTGCATATCACCAGTTCTCTTGAGTGCCGCCTCCATTGTCTCATTTGACTCCACATTCTCAGATACGTACCCGGGTCACTCGCAGATGTCTCCAGTTGCCTCCGAAGCCCGCGCTTTCCCCAGTGCCGAATTTGGAGCTGAATTTTCAGAGGGGAGAAAAATACTAAGAGGCGGCGGCGGGCACGCAACACGTGATGATTCGTTCATACGACATGATGCGTATTTTTTCAATGACGGAAATGTCACATTTCTAGTGCGTGGCCTTCTGTGCCCTGCATTGCCAACGTATTGACCAGCCCGCAGATAGACGGTACGCTGTACTGTGTCCATCGATTCTTCTTCTCTCGCGATTCAGTCTACTTCTCTACACGATTCGCCCGGCTTGGCGTATGTGACCATGAAGCTTTGCCCACGATCATATCAATACGCGACGTCGAACGCAACGATTTCGAAGCTCTCCTCTCCATCTTATACCCTGCGTGAGCTTTGTTGGATTCCCGTACCTACCCGTCGGTTATTGAGACTTGATTATTCACAGAAATTTCGAAGCGCACGAACTGACATATAAACAATGGAAATCAATTCTCCACCTGTCTACGCGCTGGGGTTTTGCCTCTCTTCGCAAACTCGCCCTCAACTCTATCAGACCTCCCACATCACACGATCGATTCGTACTTGCACGCACTTATTCGGTCGACCATTGGGTACTCCCTGCCCTGATCGCGCTGTGCGAGAGAACCTTGCCTCTTAGCTTAGATGAGGCCCGGCAGATGAGCCTGGAAGATGTCGTACTGGTGGCGAGGGTGCGGGAGGAGATCCGTGGTGGTGCGGTTCGAGTCAACGCTGTTGAGATACCGGGCCACGTGGCCAAGGTCCAACAGGCGAATCTCGAGGCAAAAGCCGACCCGAAGGCAAGGGCCGAGGCCGAGGCCAATGTTAAAGCTGAGGAGATTGCGAAGCTCGAGACTGAGGCTAAGGCAAAACTCAAAACCGAGGCCAAAGCGAAACGTGAAGCCGAATCCAAGGCAAAACGTGAGGCTAAAGCAAAAGTCGAAGCTGGAGCTAAGGAGAAACGTGAGGTTGATGCTAAAGTGAACGCTGAAGCCGAAGCTCGGGAAAGACCCGAGGCGGAGGCCAGGGAGAAGTGGGAAGCCGAGGTTAAAGCCAAGGCGGAAGCTGATGGTGCTCCTGCTCAACACTCATCGACTACTAGTTCTACTCCCCATGGATTTGCGTCCACACACCCCACGACATCTATCACAGCAGCACTGTCATCGGCTAGTGTCGTGTCTTCCTCGCACACCTTCGTATCGCACGAGCGTAAACCGGTCAACCACGAGCAGGATGGTGAGCGGTTTCGTCGTACTTTACTCGACCGCCTTCTAGGCAAAACTCACGATGGCAAAGGCAACCAGGTCACGGTGGGACTCCCTGCTGGGGTTGCAGCTGGTGTGCCTGATGAAGCGAAGAGCGGGGCGGCAGTAGCAACAGCTGATACACAGGCCCCCTCCAATGCGACAAGTACGAGCAATGCCAGTGAAGCAGCCAGAGGCGCCACCGCTCCTGATTCCCCAGGCGACAAGTCCACTGATTTTTCCCCCGCGTCAAGCGAGGCTGAATCCACGCAAGCGCAGATAACAACTCCAGAAGAGGTCGTGGCTGACTCCAAGCCCAACAAAGACCCTATTCATACGTCAACTTCTACCCGTGGCCCCATGGACGCCACGCCAACCCCACTTGTTCCTGAGGAGGATCCCGCCCCCGAAAAGGATGCTACCGCGATCAAGGAACGTGCCCCTACCGCAGAGCTGGCTGCCTCGGCCCCTGCCAAGACGAATGGCGAGCCAGAAGCCCCGAATATTCCAGATGCAGACGCAAAGAAGGCGAGCGAGACTCCAGCGCAGACAGGGTCTCCCCTTGCGACACAAGGAAGTGGTGAGAGGCCAGATGAGGCCGCTACAGAACCTATGCTTCAGCCTAGTCAAAATAGTGAGGCTGGTGGTGAGAAACCCACCACAAAGGGTGATGACGCCAAGCCGGAAGGACTCGCGAAACCTGCACTGCATCCTGACCCTTTTCATAAAGTCAGCACTGCCTCCACGATGTCCGCATCCAGCCTTAGAGCGCTAGTTCCGTTGTCGTCGCTCGAGCAGGAGGATGATGGCGGAGCGTCAGGAGCCAAGCTCACCAGGGCCCAGAAGAAAAGACTGAGGGAAAAGACCAGGAAGCAAGTTCAAATAGGTGCGAAGAGTGATCCCCGTCCTCTACCTGGGACAACATCGAACAACGGAAATAACTCGGTCGTACAAGATCCTAAGCCCGTCGCTACTGTTCCTGTCGATATTCCTGATTGGGGGCGAGGTGTACTTGTAGATGTGAAGACGGAGAGCAGTGAGGACGATGCACCGGTGATTGTAGAGAAGCCTGATCCCGCTGTTGCTAGTACACCGGCAGAGATGGTTTTTGATGGCGCCACTGACGATGCTGAGTGGGGTTGGTGAACGATTGCGTTGACCGGCGTTCCATACGAATTGACACGATTTATTAGGTTAGTGCATCAATTTTCGGTTTCTCTGCTTTGCTTCGATATTCGTGTTCGATATCTTTGCAATCAACTTTTCTGGACTGCGGTCCCGTCGTTCAAGTAAAACGGGCGATTCCGGGAGAATACTGAGTACCCATTGAGAATGGTGTAGGACATACAATAAATAACAGTTCTATCTGGATGCGCTGTCTGGAACGTACTGGCCAAAGTTTCGGAATACCCTGTTTGTGTCGTAATTTCGGTTATGGCCGGCGTCGTGCGTGACTTTTCGTGTCACGTGTATGTGGAATGCGGCCATGTATCTGTGCGACCACCTTTGACACAGAGCAGAGGTCTTGCATGAGGATGGCAACACGTGGCAAACACTAGGTGCTGAACTATCCCTCCCTCTGGGTATGATGGTAGTCATGGGAGGAATGCAAAGGTGTAGCGGGATCATCAGAAGAGAATGCCACAAAAGGAGCCAGAAATGTAGCAGGACTGGCACAAGCAGCACCGAAATGTGAAGGAGAGCGAGATCCAAAACCCTTTCCTGGGCTCTCTTTGGCCGTGTGGTCGATTCTGCATTTTCATCACTTGTTGCCAAACATGGTGGGCAGGAGCAGATAAGTGGAGGGCAAATAAGGGATCGACTAATGTCCAATATATGGACCACTAAGTTGACTTGATTGTCATTGTGAATTATATTAAGATAATGGAATAATTTATAAACCTCTCTTTATGTGTCAGAAAATTATAAATAAAAATACTCAAACAATTAGATATTAGTCTATTGCTTAAGAGAGCTTTAATTATTTCCAAGCATATTTACACTTAATTGTTTATGTTGGCTGGTGCCTGACAACTAAGTTTAAATACATTTAGAAATAATCAGAGCTCTCTTGAGCAAGTGGCAAATATCTAATTGTTCGAGTATTTTTATTTATAATTGTCTGACACATAGAGAGAGGTCTACAAATTATTCCATTGTCTTAATACAGTTCATGATAACAGTCAAGTCAACTAAGTGGTCAATATATTGGACATTAATTGACCCCTTAGTTGACTATAAGCGGATTCCGCTTACCTGCTCCTGCCCACCATGAAAATAGATGGCAACCCGAAGCAGAGAGTCTAGAGACTGCTGGTAGGGAAGCTAGGACAGAGGGACGGACTCGGAGTCCCTTCGCTAACTTGAATGCCGAGAAGAATCCTATATGAGCACACACAAGGCCCCGACACAGAGCATAATGCCGCTACTCCGAGTCCTCCCTTGTTCGGCACGTTGCTTCGCACAGAAGAAATCACTTCTCCCAGTGTGGAGCCCGCGACCAAAAAACCACGGCGCCTTATGTCTACCCTGCGGATGGCAAAGCGCCAGCTAAGTGAGGCGTTGCATCTTGGGAATGTCATAACAGGCGATTTTACTGCAACGTTAGAAGGTCCAGAGCCGCGTTACAGTATGTCGTAATCGTTCCTTAATAGAGGCGCTACTATTCCAAGGCAACTCCATCCGTGAACAAACTTTCAGGCCTGAGCGCTGAGCAACGACTCGCGCCCCGCAGCGGTAGGAGCAGAAGCTCGGGGGCGACGCGGTTACGGTATGGCCCTTGGCCTCTGCATGACCACTTGGTTGCTCCTGACCCACACTAGCACCAGATCAAGAAAAACGAACAAATCCCGCCAAAACCCGAATTTTCCTTGTACACTTACTGGACTGCGGTCGTAGATACTACGGTCGTGGATCCTGTGCGCTGTTTCAAGTTTAGGAGTTCCTCGTGTGCGCTCACGTAACCATTATGTGGCACACACGACCGGTATCAAATACAGTTGTTTCTCTTAATGGCACCTCACATCGTCTCCTGGAGTGACAACGAAATCTGCATATCACCGGTTCCCTCAAGTGCCGCCTCCATCGTCTCCTTTGATTCCATGTTCTCAGATACGTGCCCAAGTCACTTCAAGTTGCAGATGTCTCCAACCGCCTCCGAAGCCCTCAGGCCGACCAGTGCTGAATTAGGGGATCAGCACACCAGCCTCCCTGGGTTTTCAGAGGAGGGAAAGACACCAGGAAGCGGGCACACAACACCTGACGATTCGTTCATACGACATGATGTGTATTTTTTCAAGGACGGAAATGTCACATTTTAGTGCGTGGCATTCTGTGCTCTGTATATACCCAACGTACTAACCAACCCGCAGGTAGACGGTACGCTGTACTGCGTACATCGATACTTCTTCTCTCGCGACTCCGTCTACTTCTCTACACGATTTGCCCAGCTTGGCATACGTGACCACGAAGCTCTGTCCACTATCATATCAATTGGCGACATCAAACGCAATGATTTCGAGGCTCTCCTCTCCGTCTTATTCTACGTGAGCTTTGTTAGATCCCAGTGCCTACCCATCAGTTATTGAGACTTGGCTATTTACAGGAATTTTGAAGCGCACGAACTGACATATGAACAATGGAAATCAGTGCTCCACCTGTCTACGCGCTGGGGCTTTGCCTCTCTTCGCGAGCTCACCCTCAAGTCTATCAAACCTCCCACGTCCCACGATCAATTCGTACTTGCGCGCACTTATTCAATCAACCACTGGGTACTCCCTGCCTTGACTTCGCTGTGCGAGAGAACCCTATCTCTTAGCTTGGATGAGGCCCGGCAGATGAAGATGGAAGACGTGATACTAGTGGCGACAGTACGGGAGGAGATCCGTGGTGGTGCGGTTCGAGTCAACGCAGTTGAGATACCGGGCCACGTGGCCAAGATCCAACAGGCGAATCTCGAGGCAAAAGCCGACTTGGAGGCAAGGGCTGAGACCGAGGCTAATGCTAATGAAGCTGAGGAGAAGGCGAAACTCGTGACTGCGGCTCAAGCGAAAGCTGAAGCCGATGCTAAGGCAAAACTTAAAGCCGAGGCAAAAGCGAGACGCAAAGCCGAGTTCATGGCGAAACGTGAGGCTAAAGCAAAAGCCGAAGCTGGAGCTAAGGAGAAAGAGGCTGGTGCTTCAGCTGATGTACCTGATGAGGCGAAGAGCGAGACGGCAGTGGCGACAACTGATAAACACGTTAACACCAATGCGACAGATGCGAGCAATGCCAGTGAAGCAGCCACCACAGTCCCTAATTCCCCGGGCGACAAGTCCGCTGATTTCGCCCCCGTGTCAAGCGAGGCTGAATCCAAGCAAGCGCACAAGACAACTCCAGAAGAGGTCGTGCCTAGCTCCGAGCCCAATAAGGACTCTGTTCCTGCGTCAACTGTCCCCCCTGCCCCCACAAAAGCCACGCCAGCCCCATCTGTTTCCGAGAATGGTCCTGCCCCCGAACGCGATGCTCCCGTGGCCAAGGAGCGTACCCCTACCTCAGAACCAGCAGCCTCGGCCCCTTCCAAGCCAAATAGCGAGCCAGAAGCCCCGAATGCTCCGGACGCAGACGCGAAGAAGGCAAGCGAAGCTCCAGCGCAGACAGAGTCACCCCTTGCGGCACAAGGGGGTGGCGAGAAGCCAGATGGGGCCGCGACAGAACCTGCGCTTCAGCCTAGTCAAACTGGTGAGGCTGTCGGTGAGAAGCCCGCCGCAAAGGGTGACGACGCCAAGCCGGAAGGACCAGTGAAGCCTGCGCTGTGTCCTGATCATTTCCATGAAGCAAGCGCTGCCCCCACGATGTCTGCATCCAGCCCTAGAACGTCGGTAGACGAAGCTCTGCTGCCGTCGCTCGAGAAGGAGGATGATGACGAGGCATCAAGAGCCTGGTTCCAGCTCAGCAAGAATCAAAGGAAAAGACTGAGGGATAAGGCCAGGAAGCAAGCTCGAATGAGTGCGGAGAACCAACTGCGTCCTCCATCTAGGACAACCTCGAACAGTGTAGATAACTCGGTCGTACAAGAACATAAGCCCGTCACCAGTGCTGCTTCTATCGGTACTCTTGCTGGGGGGCGAGATGGGCCTGTAGATGTGAAGACGGAGAGCGGCGGCGACGACGATGCACCGGTGATCGTGGAGAAGCCTGATGCCGTCGCTACTCCGGTAGAAATGGCCGTTGATGATGACGAGTGGGACTGGTGAACTTTTGCGCCGACCATCGACCTCATACGAGTTGAAACGATTTATTAGGCCCGTGCATGGGTTTTAGGTTTCTCTGCTTTGCTTCGGTACCCGTGTAAGAGCATACCTTTTTCCCTAAGTTTTGCGATGTAACATTTGTTTTCTCCCAGGAGCTCCCACTCCTCCGAGTCAATGTTCAAGTAAAACGAACGACTCCGGGAGGACACTGAGTACTGAGTACCCATAGTGATAAGAGTGATTCAAAACAACACAACATTTTTCTTACTGTAACGGATACTATTGTTGTTCCAGTGTTGCAACAACTGTCATGATTAGTCATAGCGGAGAGTTGGTGTTGCATCTCTTGGGTTGGTTTCTTGGCTGTTGCATCACTGGACTAACAATAGTAACAGTAGCTTCAATGATGTTTAATGAGTCTGCCGCAGCGACAGCTCCCCAATCAGCGTGCTTGGCCGAAGTTTCGGAATGGACTCCATTTGAGTCGAACTTTCGGTTATGGCCATCGTGTCACGTGTGTACTGTATGCGGAACCACCTACGACACAGAGCCTCGGAGGTCTTGCATGAAGATGGCAACACGCGGCGAAGACACGAGCGCCGAACTGGCCCTCTCTCACTACCCTTACCCTGCACTGCTTTTATCGACCGTCCTTCCTGCCGTTTCTATCCGTCTTGTTTCAGTTGGCTCCCACTCACACCCTCTTGCACGTCGAGTCTTTTCTTGGAGAGACTTCTTCCCGGCTCTGCTGACATCCTCTTGACAAAATGAGCAGATCTGCCACACCAAATAACTCTCACCAGCTTCCGTCAAAGTCCGCTTGGGCACGGGGCCCTCGTGCGACTACTACACCCTCGCGCTTACAATCTCCCGCCCCACCTACCCCCGTTTCAGTCACAAACCCTCCTAACTTCCATGCAACTCATTCGCGCCGTTCGAGCGCTCTCGGTCAAGGGGTCTCCATAAAAGTCAACATCCCCCGAAGCGCAGTGAAGCAAGGTATCTCCATTTATCTTTCTTAGTACCTACCCGAACTCGGTGTCTTGCCCAGGATCTGCTGTGACCTTTGGCTCGATAGATGATGCTTCGACTCCTGTCCCCTCTTCACCAGCATCTGTACCTGTAATGAAACCTGCAGACGGTGTTAAATCTTTTGGTTCCGTTGCCGTCCAGAATGGCGTCTCTGACGCAGCAAAGTCTGCGGTTCTCTGTCGACCGCCACATCTCTCTTCAGCCCCTTCTACTTTACCCTGCCATCCCGCCGCCGCTTCTACCCCTGCCGCTTCTCCTGTTCCGAAGTTTGACAAGAAGGGCATCGCAAAGCTCTTCTCCGGCCCTTCCACCCAAACCGTACCGAGTCCCGCCACATGGTCAGGTTACTACGTATGTACTGTTCCGCTTACTCTAGTGACGGCAGCATTGACACAACTGACTGTATTATAGTATCACCCTCAGTTTGTTCTCGGCGTACCCCCGGACCCTCCCTCCGTGGCCCTGCCACCTTCCACGCCTTCTACAGCCAATCGCCCAACATCCCTCGTTGCTAATGCCAGCGCGTTTATCCCTGGAAAAAGAATTACAATCAAGAATCCTACTGGACAGGAGGTTGATCTTGATGCATTGAAGCACCTGCCTCCGCCAACCGTCCCAATCGTTCCAGCTGTTCTGCCTTCTCCGACATTCGTCAAAAAGAAAAAGAAGAAACGACTTCTCCTTATTGAGAGCCAGAAACAGATGGAAAGACGTCTCGCCGAAGAGAAGGCAAGAGAGGGCGAAAGTGAGGAGAAAGACAGGTCAAGTGAATCTTTTGCCAATGCCAACGAGGACGCAGCTCGTCGCCAGATAGAGGAGTGGGAGCTTTGCAAGGTGGAGGAACATAAGTCGAAGGAAGAGGCAGAGCGCACTGAGAAAGAGTGGAAAGAGGCCGAAGAGCGGGCGGGGCAAGAACGGCTACGCAAGCTCCGAGAAGAGGAGAAAGCCAAGGACGCTGGTACGCTCGCTGATGCAACCCCTGATACGATGCCAGATCCTCTTCCGGATGGTGAGATTGAGGATGAAGCAGATGAGGTGCGGCAAGCTAATACCGTTGAAGAGACCCTCCCAAACGAAACCGTGTCTGTGCTACTACCTGTACCCACTTCTGCGCTTGCCACTGTGCGACCTATCGAAGATCTCAACCGCATTTCTTATCCTGAGGGTATCAAAAACCCTAAGGCTGAGCTCAATGTCAACGCTCAGAAGGGCAGGTTCCGGCACGTACTCTTCGCTTTTGACATTCCATTTAATCTAAGGATTTTCTCATGCTAGGTATGATCGTGACTTCTTGTTACAGTTCATGAATATCTGCAAGGAGAAGCCAGATAATCTCCTACTACTCGACGTGATCGGGAAGCGTCCTGGACCACGCAATCTTCAGACCACCATCTCTGGCGTCAGTGCCCCTACTTTTCCTTCAGCACTTCGCACTGCGCGGCACATCGAAGATATCAACCGCATTTCCTATCCCGAAGGTATCGAAAGCTCCAAGATTCAGCTCGATGTCAATACTCAGGAGGGCAAGTTCCGGTATGTACCTTCCGTTTTTGACTTTCCATTTAAGCTGAACACTTTCTCTTGCCGGATGGAGTGCGGGTACTGCCTCAGTTGTTCCAATTGAGCCGTTGCCCTCAGGCCCGTATACGAAATCTCCATTTACCCCTAAAGCTTCGAGAGGGCCTGGAGCCAGCAGACCTGCAAACTTTCTAGGGGTGGGGACGGGTGAGAGTGAGACACCAGATAATTCACGCCGGCAATATGGCAAATATTTTTTCAAGGATGGAAATGTCACATTCTTGGTGTGTCATGTTACATGTCATATACCCCCAATGTGCTGAGAAGTCCCAGGTCGATGGCTTTCTCTACTGTGTCCATCGTTATTTGTTCTCTCATGGTTCTGTGTACTTTTCCACTCGTTTTGCCCAGCTCGGGGTTCGTGACCACGAGGCATTATCGACCGTTGTATCGCTAGGGGACGTCGAACGCGAGGACTTCGAAGCCTTTCTTTCTGTCTTATATCCCGAGTGAGTTCCCAATACCTTGTCCTGTTTTCTGTTTATCGAGGTATATACGTCTGCTTGAAGTTTTGAAGAGCACGACCTTTCGTATGAACAATGGAGATCGGTTCTCTACTTGTCCACGCGGTGGGGCTTCGCTTCACGTCGCAAGCTGGCATTGGAGTCAATTAAGCCACCGACTCCGTACGATCGGCTCCTCCTCGCTCGCCAATACGCAGTGGACCACTGGGTCTCTCCCGCTCTAATAGCGCTGTGTGAGCGGACAGCGCCTCTTAGCCTGGACGAAGCCCGCGGAATGAACATTGAGGATCTTGTACTTATTGCCACCATGCGGGAAGAGATCTTTAGATTCGGTGTGAGCGCAGCCGAAATCCCACGCCGCATAGAGGCGATGCAAGCTGAGGCGCTGGTTCGCGTCGCGGGTGACGATGTCTCACTAGCGAGCTCAAAGAGTAAGGCTACTGAACAGGGGCCCGGTTCAATGACGAACGCGACCGTCGACTCTGATCTAGAACAATATCATGGTACGAAGACCATAGTGACAGAACCCTTCAAAGGCAAAACACCCTTGAGTGGTTGGAATCCGGTAAGTTCACACCCGTAGGTTGGACGCGTGCGAACTGGTGAGACTGTTACTATAGGCAGGAGCCACCACGAAATCACAAAGAGAGAACGTCGAACAGTCGGATGGAGAACAATATTGGCAGTCTACGAAGGTAACGTCAAACGACGAGTGGGACGTGCTTCCCTTTAAAATGGGGGAAGTGAAGATGCAGGAGGATGAAGAACAACGCTATCAGAGTACAACAGTAGGATCAAACGACGAGTGGGATATGCTTTCCTTTAAAAGGACGAGGGGGGTGAGAAGCAAACGGATGAATGTACAACACTGGCAGATTGCGATGGGGACACCAAACGACGAGTAGGACCCAAAGGGATGAAGGTGAAGGGGTGAAGGTATAAGCCACGCGCAGAGTTGTTGATAGACGAGCAAGTGGGTACCCGACCCGAGAATCGATTACGAGATATCGATGAGCGAGGGACCGGAGACGACTAGACGCAGCGTGCGCAAGGGCTCCTGAGAACAGACGGGCCGAATTTTACATTATATAATGCGAGTACAGGCGCTTAC
Source organism: Lactarius akahatsu (assembly GCA_021524915.1). NCBI lineage: Eukaryota > Fungi > Basidiomycota > Agaricomycetes > Russulales > Russulaceae > Lactarius > Lactarius akahatsu. Next base: position 905,120 of record JAKELL010000008.1, on the reverse strand, counting down.
ATACGTGGAGGCTACAGATGTGAGACTACGAGAACAAATGGTGGAACTAGTGGCTGCTAGGATCTGTACGCTGACGGTAAGTTATGCCAGTGTGGGCTCTGGCGCACGCCCCGTGCTAATGCGGGATCCACAAGTTGCTCTGGGCCTCGGATGTGCTCACAGTAATTTTCAACGTGATCCAATGGTGTCCAAATCCGTCATAACTGACCCTGGCCAGTATTGATACGCCACTGGCCCGGGTAAGACCGATCCGGATTAAGGGACTCGGACATAAGGAATACGGATTCTTGGACCCATAAAATCCATAAATAGACAAGCGCCTGTGGTGTCGCGGTCACACGCTACTCTGCACAACCTTCCAAGCTGACTATGTACGTTGACGTGTTGGCTCCAGCACAATCTATCCGAGTCCGAGTATCAGCGCCTGTTACTCACAAGTGTCAAGTGATACCAGTGTTCTCAAGGACGGTGTGTGACTCTTTCGCTGGTTAGACGCGAAGGAAACAAAAGCTGACGCGAAACAAACAAAAGCGTTGGTTAAGGAGATTGCCGACAAAATGGACGTTTGTGATCTCTTGACTTCGTTGCGAGACATTGTAGAAGCTCTCACACGGTCATAGTGGAGATACTACAGGACCTCAAAGGGTGGCTATCTCCACTTGACCCATCGACGAATTAGAACATCGGGTTACGTGACCTCCATAAGGAAACAGCGACAGAAGACCGTATTTTTCAGGAACGGCATTCGGCCGGTTCATTGTTATGGATTCATGGCAAACGTACGTCCCTGGAAACCTGGCGTTCACTTGTCCCTGACAGCTCCCACCCCCCTTTTGATGTAATTTACAGAGAAGGTCCCGCCAAACGCCAAATCATTTTTGCACTCACTTCATTTGCTATAGCCTGTATCGTTAAGATCCTGATAGTGGTCCTAGTGCGGCCACGTAGCCATTATAAGGTGCGAATTAAAGCACACTACGTAAGTACAGAGTAGCATCATGATGGGATATACAGTATCTTTTCTCTTGATGGCACCTCGCATCGTCTCCTGGACAACGAAATCTCCATATCATCAGTTCTCTCAAGTGCTGCCTCCAAGGTCTCCTCTGACACCACATTCTTAGACACATACCCGAGTCACTAGCAGATGTCTCCAACCGCCCCCGAAGCCCCTGGCCTTCCCACCGCCGAATCTGGAGCTAAGCACGCCAACCGCCCAGGATCTTCAGAGAGAAGAGAGATCGCAGGAGGCGTGCACACAACCCCCGGTGGTTCACCCATAAGACATGATGCGTATTTTTTCAAAGATGGAAACGTCACATTTCTGGTCCGTGGCCTTCTGTGGTTTGTATCCCTACATACTGATTGGCCCGCAGGTGGACGGTACGCTATACTGCGTCCATCGATACTTCTTTTCTCGCGATTCAGTCTATTTCTCTACAAGATTTTCCCAGCTCGACATACAAGACCACGAAGCTCTACCCACTGTCATACCAATAGATGATCTCGAACGCAAGGATTTCGAGGCCCTCCTCTCTGTCTTATATCCTGCGTGAGCTTTGTTGGGTCCATGTGCCTTCCCGCCGGTCATTGAGACTGTTATTTACAGGAATTTCGGAGCGTACGAACTGACATATGAACAATGGAAATCAGTTCTCCACCTATCTACACATTGGGGCTTTACCTCTCTTCGCGAATTCGCCTTGAAGTCTATCACTCCCACATCGCACGATCAATTGGTACTTGCGCGCACTTATTCTATCGACCACTGGGTACTCCCTGCCTTGACTGGACTGTGCGAGAGATCATTGCCACTTAGCCTGGATGAGGCGCGGCAGATGAGCATGGGAGACGTCGTACTCGTGGCGAGGGTGCGGGAGGAGATCCGTGGTAGTACCCTTCGAGTCGGCGTGGGTGATATACGACGCCACATTGAAGTGGCGCAGGCGCAGGCAGAAGAACTGAACCACACCGTGGGCGATGACGTCCAACGGGATGCACCGAGGAACGAAGCCACTACGCAAAAATCGGATTCAACCGTCGCCTCAGGAATCGATCCGAATGCGGGAGCAAAGATGACAGAGACAGTGGGGGTCGCATCACCTTCGGAACTGCAACGTGCGGGTACAAAGGAAGGCGACACTCATGAGGGTGATGCCAAGCACTCGGTGAGCTTACTATGAATTGTAGTCCGTGAGATGCAATGCGAATAATCGCTTTATGAAACCTTGCAGTCGAAAGAAGAAGTTCCGCTGGAATCACAAGGAGAGGACGCTAGGCGCAACGTGGAACAACCACACGTCGTGGAGGGTACACCGCAGTATCTGGAGAAGAGTGTGGCTACGTCCGACGAGCAAGCAAGTGGGACCCGAAAATCAGAAGACGCGTCACGCGAAGCAGCAGCGTGTCCTAGTGCCCAGGTCGGAGCGGTGATAGCAGAGAACCACGCGATGGGGACTGTGCCGAGGCTAGACGTGGAGGCGGAGAACGTACGCCGTCTGGAAGCCAAGGAACGCGCCAAGGCCGAAGAAAAGGCACGCAAGGAGGCCGCCCGCGCGAAGGAAGAAGCTGATGCGGAGGCCAAGAAAACTGCTATGGAAGCGGAGGCAAAGGTCAAGCGTGAGGCGGAGGCTAGGGCTAAGGCTGAAGCCGCGGCCAGAGCCAAGCTTAGGGCAGAGGCCGAAGACGGGGAACTGGTGGAGGCCATTCGCGCGGAGATAAAGGCTGAGGTAGAGGCTGCGGTTGAGGCGGAGAAAGCTAAGACCGAGGCTCGACAGGCGAAATTCGAGGCAGATGTAAGGGCAATGGCCGACGCGAAGGCAAGGGGCGGGACTGGAGCCAAGGCTATGGCTAAAGAAGCCAGGGACCGGAAACTGAAGTTACTGTCCCCAGTGACTGATTTCTCGGGGAAGATCATTGAGTGCGAGAATTGCTCGAATCATGCGGTTGGTGCTCTACACTACTGCAGCCAACGCTACATGAAGTGTGATCGTTGCAGGAGAGGGAGGGAGAGATTCCAATTCTTCAGGGAGTGCGACACTTGCCCTGGGACTCCGGTGGGGTCCGAGGAGGAGGGTAGCGAGTCAGGTTATTTCTATTAGACCCGAGTTGCTCCCGACCCACATTACAGTAGCACCAGATCAAGAAAAACGAACAGGTCCCGCTAGAACCCGAATTGGCCTTGTACATTGTACGTTGGACTTACAGTCGTGGATCCCGTGCGCTGTTTTAGGGTTCCTCGTGTGCGCTCACGCCATAACGTGGTACACACACTATGTACAGACCAGTATCAGATACAGCTCTGATACAGCTCTTTCTCTCGATGGCACCTCGCATCGTCTCCTGGAATGACAACGAAATCTGCATATCCCCGGTTCTCTCAAGTGCCGCCTCTATCGCCTCCTTTGACTCCACATTCTCAGATACGTACCCGAGTCACTTGCGGATGTCTCCAACCACCTCCGAAGCCCTTGGGCTACCCAGTGCCGAATTGGAGCTCAGTACACCAGGAGGAAGAAAAGATACCGAGCAGCGGGCACACAACACCTGACAGGCCTGACGACTCGTTCGCACAACATGATGCGTATTTTTTCAAGGACGGAAATGTCACATTTCTAGTACGTGACCTTTTGTACTTTGCCGTTGTACTTTGCGTACCCGACATACTGACCAGCCCGCAGATTGATGGTACGCTTTAATGCGTCCATCGATACTTCTTTTCTCGCGATTCTGTCTACTTCTCTACACGGTTTGCCCAGCTCGGTATACGTGACCAGGAGGCTCTGCCCACTATCATATCATTAGGCGACATCGAACGCAACGATTTTGAAGCGTTCCTCTCCATCTTGTACCCTGCGTGAGCTTTGTTGGATCCCCGTGCCTATTCAACGGTTATTGAGACTTGGCTATCTACAGCAATTTCGAAGCGCACGAACTGACATACGAACAACGGAAGTCGGTGCTCTACTTATCTACCCGGTGGGGTTTTGCCTCTCTTCGCAAACTCGCCCTCAACTCTATCAAGCCTCCCACGCCACACGATAAACTCTTACTTGCGCGCACTTATTCAATCAACCACTGGGTACTCCCTGCATTGACCGCGCTGTGCGAGAGAACCCAGCCTCTTAGCTTGGATGAGGCCAGGCGGATGAGCATGGAAGATGTGATACTGGTGGCGACGGTGCGAGAGGAGATCCGTGGTGGTGCGCTTCAAGTCGACGTAGTTGATATACCGCGCTACGTTGCCGAGACCCAACTGGCAAAACTCGAGGGAAAAACTTACCTGGAGGCAAGGGCCGAGGCTGAGGCTAATGCTAAAGAAACCGAGGCCCAGAAGGCGAAACGCGAAGGCGAGGCCACGGTGAAGCGTAAAGCCGAAGAAAAGGCGAAACGCGATCTTGAGGCAGAGCTCAAAGCCAAAACTAAGGTGGAGGCCAAGGCGGAGGCCGGGGCTAAAGCAAAAGCGGAAGCTAGGGCTTGGATGGCTTGGGAGAAAGCTAAGGCAGACGCGGACGCGGACGCCAGGGAGGAGCGGGGTACCTACGCATAGGCCAAGGCGGAGGCTGATGCTTAAGCAAAAGCTTTCCTGCGGGAAGTCCGTAGATTTTTTGAATCAGTTTGACTACGTGTACACTTTGTGGTTGCGTTCGACTCGGGCCGATTTCGATTGGCCGAGGTCTATCTGGGCCTTCGGTCCAAGATCGGCTGTACCACCAGTTCGGTGATTTCCTCCGTGCCAATGGAGTTGAAGCCAGGCCGTTGGGGCGTTCCTGGAGCGCTCGCAGTTGACTGGAGAACGATCAACCAAACGCATACAGAAAAAGCAGGTCTCCCGACTGTCCTTTTCTGTTGGCTTTGACGAGAACGTTTTCCCGTCTAGTCTATTCCAAGAATAACTCTTCAGTGTGAACCTGAGCCTGGTTCGAGTACTTCTGCATCTGCTGACGATCTGGCATCCATTAGCAGTTGTCCACCCTCACGATAATCACCACATACCCCAGGCTGACGGTTCTGTGTCTGGTCGTGATAATAGTCTTCCTGATACGCCTTTGGGATATGATATAACTGGTGACCATGAGCCCATAAAGACTGCTCCCATTGACGAGAGCGCAAAAATAATGGACTTCCAACAGTGCACTTACCCAGTCTCCGGACAACAATTGAATTTGTTGACATATAGAGGTCGGCTGTTCTCGAGGACACTAGCATGCTCGGAAGACATTGATAACTTGCGGAACCCAGGGCCCGACTGAACTTGTAGACCTGTCGCCGCTTCTGTATTCCCTGCAATTCCACCGCACCTCGGTCTCACTACGAGAAGATACGCGTAGCATTTGCATGGTGGCGAAGTTTCTGAATCGCAGAAGATCTTGCCATGCGATGACAACGACGCGATCTCCACCCTCAAGAGAACGACAACGATTCCCAGATCCTCAAAGCGATGACGACGACCAAGGTACTAAAACCTGTCCATAGCACCTTGATGCGCTCATTTTCCCATGGAGAGGAGTCCACCTCGCCCGCAACAGGAGGCATGTTCTCTGTGCCCCAGTTTGCCGAAGTACTTGGGCAGCATGCCTCGGCCCTGCATCTGATAGGTGACCGTGGTAGTGGGGGCCTAACAACACCATGTATCGTAGTTCTGATTGGATTAATTAAAGCGTCATTGGGCGCTTATTGATGAAAGTAAACCCTACTGTATTTCAGGAATTGAATCTAATTTGCTTAAACCTTGACCTCTGAAATCTGTTTAATGCCTGCTCAATCCTGTTTAGGTGGTTAAGTCGCATATTACTCACATAAGTGAAAAATTAAGCGAGTGTCCCTTGAGGGGGACTCGGAAGGAATCAAGAAATGATGAAGCTACGGAGGGGCGGTCCGAGCCTCGCGATGCGCTTGGCACTCGCTTGGCTATCTAGTATGGGTCGCTACACACAACCTCCAAATGGCTTCAAGTTTGGCTTGTTTGGCCGAAGTACAATTAGTTCCACTGGCAAAGGTGCCATTGGATAATTCGAACAGGTTTCCACCAAATGCCAAATTGTTCTAGCGCTCACTTCGATTGCTGTATCGTTATGGGCCCTGATAGGGGTTCCTTGTGGTCACAAAGCGATTGCAGGGTGCCACATTGTAGGGTGCCACATTGTAAGGCGCCACATACTGCAAATTGGCATTATAAACTGGCATCGGGAGACGGTTCTGAGACGGTTCTTTCTCTTTATGTTGTACATCGTCTCCTGGAACGACATCAGCGCAATGTCGCCCAAGATGTCGCCGGTTCTTTCAAGTGCCGCCTCCATCGTCTCCTTTGACTCCACGTTCTCAGATACGTACCCAAGTCACTTGCAGATGTCTCCAACCGCCTCAGAGGCCCCAGGACTACCCAGTGCCGGATTTGGGGTTCAGCACCTCCCTGGGTTTCCAGAGGAGGGAAAGACATCAAGAAGCGGGCACACAACACCTGGCGATTCGTTCATACAACATGATGTGTATTTTTTCAATGACGGCAATGTCACATTTCTAGTGTGTGACCTTTTGTACTTTACATACCTGACATGGACCAGCCCGCAGATTGATGGTACACTGTACTGTGTCCATCGATACTTCTTTTCTCGCGACTCCGTCTACTTCTCTACACGATTTGCTCAGCTCAGCATACGTGATCACGAAGCTCTGCCCACTATCATATCATTAGGCGACATCGAACGCAACGATTTCGAGGCTCTCCTCTCCGTCTTATATCCTGTGTGAGCTTGGGTGTCTCCTCATGCCTACCCGACAGGTATTGATATTGAGAGTTATTTACAGGAATTTTGAAGCGCATGAACTGACATATGAACAATGGAAATCAGTTCTCCGCCTGTCTACACAATGGGGCTTTACCTCTCTTCGCAAACTCGCCCTCAACTCTATCAAACCTCCCACGTCATACGATAAACTCGTACTTGCGCGCACTTATTCGGTCGACCATTGGGTACTCCCTGCTTTGACTGCGCTGTGTGAGAGAACGCTGCCACTTAGCCTGAATGAGGCGCGGCAGATGAACATGGAAGATGTGATACTCGTGGCGAGGGTGCGGGAAGAGATCCGTGGTGGTGCGCTTCGAGTCGACGTGGCCGATATACCCCGCCACGTCGAAGTGGTGCTGGCTGAAGAACGGAACCGTCCCGTGGTGGGTAACAACTTCTATTGGGGTAGCCCAAAGAGTGGAACCACCGGGCAAGATTTGGATTTAACGATGGCCTCAGGAGTCGATCCGAATGTGGAAGCGGAGATTGCAAAGACGATGGGGGTGGTATCACCTTCGGGCCCGCGACAGGGGACTGCAAAGGAAAGTGACGCTGAAAGTGGCGTCGAACGTTCGGTGAGCTTACTCCGAGTTGTCCTGGAGATGTAATGCGAGTAATGCCATCGTGAAAACCCGCAGTCAAAAGAAGTAGAACCAAACTGCGCAGTGGGGGCGACGGCGATGCCGGATGCAGAGGCGGAGCTAAATGCGGAGACTATGTACCATCCAGACAGCGAAGCGGCCAAAGATCCCGCCAATGTTGGAGAAGAGGCGAGCAATGAGCACGAGGAGGCCGCTCGCACAAAGGAAGAAGCTGACGGCGGAGCGAGGAAAACTGCTGCGGAAGCCAAGGCGATATGCGAGGCTGATCTTAAAGCAAAGGCCGAAGCTGAGGCCCGGGCGCGCGCCGGGGTAGAAGTGAAGGCACGCAAGAAACAAGAGGAGGAGGCTGCGCGCGCGAAGATAAAAGCTGGTATCGAGGCGAAGAAAGCTGACAAGAAGGCGAAGATAGCTGCCAAGGCAAAGGCTGATGCTGAGGCGCAGAAAGCTGCCGCTGCCAAGAAGGCAAAGAAAGCCGCTAAGAACGCGAACGCATCAAACAGCAAGTGATGCCTCCCTTTCACGAGAAGTTCCACGAGAAGAAGGGAAAGAGGAAGTGATATAAGATATGTGCGGAGTCGTTCAAGTTGATCCCGAGAGAGTGGGGACACACATAGCACTTAGGCGGGCATTCGAGAGAACAAACGGACCGATTGTAGTACCACCAGCGCTTAGTATGGGTACAAATTTGTGGGTCATGACCGAGACGTCCGAGGTGGAACAGTGACTGGTCACGTCACCTTGCTTGTCAAGGTCTTCTACAAAGTGGGAATTACCTAACAATCCGGAAAACGTCCACATGTACAAAGCCAAGTCACTAATGCTAAACATTTACGACGCTGTTGCAATAGACATGTACAAATTAAATAGAGACACCGTTTGCGAAACGACCTCATCTTCCATACACCGTCTGCCATACATTTATCAATTCACCCACTGAACCGACATAACAACGGTAACAACTAAGCCAAGCAAGGTCAAAGTCGACAAGGTCGACGCCTAGTAATAGTAAGTTAGTAAGTAGATTCGGGCGCACCATAATGCGAGCCCCCTAAGAAAGTCGCAGCCGACAAGTTCAAGCCACTTCATTCTGATCGCCGTGACCGGTTCGGAGGAACCAAGATGAAAGCGCTTGAACTTCCAGGGCTCTCCCGGGCCGGAGTGTCCACCTCTCAGGAAGCAGGACCTTCGCCGACTGCGGTATCTTTGGCCCGTTCAGCCGAAGTTCCGTTTATCCAAGCATCAACCCATTGTATGAGCATGTTCCGCGAACACAAAATCATTCTTGCGTCGACTTTAATTGCTGCATGATTATGGGTCCCGAGGACTATTTTAGGGGTTCCTCGTGTGCGGTCACGTAACCGCGATAAGCTGCACGCTACGTACAAGAGCAGGCTGGCATCGGATACAGTATTTTTTTTCTTGATGACACCCCACATCGTCTCCTGGAACGACAACGAAATTTGCATATCACCAGTTCTCACAAGTGCCGCTTCCATCGTTTCGTTCGACTCCACGTTCTCAGATACATATCCGGGTCACTCGCAGATGTCTCCAACTGCCTCCAAAGCCCCTGGACTTCATATCGCCGACATTGGAGCTAAGCATACAACTTTCCTTGGATTTTTCAGAAGGAAGACAGGTTCCAGGAGGCGGGCACGCAACACCTGATGATTCGTTCATAAGACACGATTCGTATTTTTTCGAGGATGGGAATGTCACATTTCTGGTGAGTGGCCAACTGTGCTTTGTATACCCGGCGTATTGATCAGCCCGCAGGTTGGTGGTACGCTGTACTGCGTACATAGATACTTCTTCTCTCGTGATTCCGTCTACTTCTCTACACGATTTGCCCAGCTCGGCATACGTGACCACGAGGCTCTGCCCACTATCATTTCAATAGGCGACATTGAACGTAAGGACTTCGAGGCCCTCCTCTCCGTCTTATACCCTACGTGAGCTTTAGTGATCCCGTGTCTCCCCGTCAGCTATCGAAACTTGGTGATTTACAGGAATTTTGAAGCGCACGAACTGACATATGAACAATGGAAATCAGTTCTCCACCTGTCTACGCGCTGGGGCTTTACCTCTCTTCGCAAACGCTCTCTCAAATCTATCAAACCTCCCACACCCCACGATCAATTCGTGCTTGCGCGCGCTTATTCGGTCGATCACTGGGTACTCCCCGCCCTGACTGCGCTGTGCAAGAGATCATGGCCCTTTTGCCTGGATGAGGCCCGGCAGATGAGCATGGAAGATGTCGTACTGGTGGCGAGGGTGCGGGAGGAGATTCGTGATGGTGCGCTTCGAGTCGACGCGGCTGATATACGGCGCCACATCGAAGTGGTACAGGCAGGAAAACAGAGCCACCTCATGGGCGACGACATCCATCTCAATGCGCCGAAGACAGAAGCCACTGCGCAAAACTCGGATCCAATGGCCGCCTCAGCAGTCTATCCGAATGTGGAAGCGGGGATTGCAGAGATGACGGGGGCTGTATTACCTCCGGGTCTGCAACATAGGTGTACGAAGGAAGGCGGAACGGTGAGCTTACTCCGGGTTGTGGTCCCTGAGATGCAATGCGAATGATGGCTTTGTTTAAACCCTGCAGTCAAAAGAGCTTCCAGTGGAATCACCTGGAGTGGAACTGCCCGATGCTGTGGAGAGCACTCTGCAGGATTGTCTGAAGAAGAATGTGGCTACGTCAGCCGTGCAAACAGGAGGAACGCGAAAGTTAGAAGTTGCATTACTCAAAGCAGCGGCATCGCCCCTAGCCAAGGCGGCGTTCGCAGAAAACCACTCGTTGAGGGCCATGGCAGGACAGGAGGCGGAGGAAAAGACGAACGCCGAGACCATGCGCCGTTTAGAAGTCGAAGCAGCCAAGGAATGCGCTAACGCCGAAGAAAAGGCACGTAAGGTGCAAGAAGAGGCCGCTCACGCAAGGGAAAGAGCTTTTGCAGAGGCGAAGAAAGCTGCTGTAGAAGCCAGGAAAGCGGAGGCAAAGGTCAAGTATGAGGCCGAGTCTAGGGCTAAGGTTGAAGCTGCGGCCAATGCTAATGAGGAAGTCAAGATAAAAGCCGCAGAGGAGGCGAAGACCGCAACAGCGAAGGCAGAACTAGGGGCGAAGCAAACAGCCGAGAAGGAGAGGCTAGAGATCGAAACCAAAACCAAAGCAGAAGCGGCAAAGGCAAAGGCGGAGGACGGGAGGAAAAGGGTTGAGGCCTTTGTGGCGAAGGCCGAGTTGCGCGCAATGGAGCAGATCGAAAGGCAGAGAGCAGCGGACAAGGCTGCGAGAGCGGCGACAGCTGCCTCCGGTACAATGGCCCCAGCTCAGGTCGCCAGCGGGGGCAGTTGGTTCAGTAATATCACGTCAGTAGCGGCTTCGGCGATCCCCGCGGAGGGGCCAACCACTCCAACATCCACCAGTCTGTGGAACTCTGATCCGTGGTCCAAGCGTCCTGTCAAGAACGCCCCATCTCCTAGCACGGATCTCGGTCCTCTCTGTCCTGGCGTTTCTGGTATTCCTATTCAACACCCATTAACCACCAGTTCTGCTCCTCGTGGTTCTGCGCCCACACATTCCACAACGTCCATCACGGCAACTACGTCATCGACAAGCGTTGTGTCTTCTTTGCCCACCCTCGTGTCGCAAGAGCGTAACTCGAACAACGACAAACCGGATGGTAAGTGGTTTAGGTTGACTACGTCGTACTATGGCCAACAGTTTTCTAGGCAAAGCTGGCGATAGAAGAGGTAATCCGGCCACAGCGGCTCTCCCCGCTAGGGTTGTAGCCGACATACCTCATGAGGCAAAGAGCGAGACGGTAATGGCGATAGCTAACAAACCCATTCCCTCCCAAACGACAAACGCGAGCAAAACCTGTGACATAATTGGAGTTACCGCGGCTCCCAATGCTCTGGGCGACAAGTATGTTAGTCTTGCTCCCACGCCATGGGCGTATAGATCCTTGCGGGCGCAAGAAACAGCTCCGGCAGAGGTTGTCGCTGATTTAAAGCCCATCAAGGACCCTACTTCTGCTCCCCTCCTGAAGCCATGCCAACCCGGCCTTTTCACAGGAAGCCTACCCTTACCGACGCCACGCCAGCCCGGCCTTGTCCCAGGAGGGTTTCCTTTACCACCGCCACGCTCGTTTGGTCTTGTCCCAGGAGACTTTCCCTCGCAGACGCCACGCCAGTCCCATCTATTCCTGAGAAAAATCCCGCCCGAGACAGATGCTGCCGTGACCAAGGAACATGCCCCTTCCCTCGGATCGGTAGCATCTGCCCCTGCCAAGCGAAATGGCGAGCCAGAAACCCCGAATGTTCCGGACGCGAAGAACGCGGGGGAGACCTCAGCGCAGACAATGGTACTCTTCGCAGTTGGTGTGAAACCGGATGGGGCTGCGGCAGAACCTATACCCCAGGCCCAGTTTACATAGCGAGGCTGGTGGTTGGGGGCCCGCCCTGACAAAGGGTGGCGATGCCAATCCAGAAGGACCAATGAAGCTGCTGCGTCTTGACTACATTCGTGAGGTCAGCGCTGCCTCAACGATGTCTGTGTCCAGCCCTGGAACGCCGGCAGATGGCGCTCAGTGGTCTTCCCTCAATAAGGACGATGGTTTCGATGCCTCAGGAGCTAAGCTCAGCAAGTCCGACAAGAAAAGGCTGAGGGAAAGGGCCAGGAAGCAACAGCAACAAAAAGGTAGTCCGCGTCCTCTATCTGGGGCGACCTCGAACAGTGTAGATAACTCGGTCGTACAGGAACTCGAGAGCGGCGAGGTGGTGAGCCCTATGATTGTGAAGAAGCCTGATGTCGCTGCTACTCCGGCAGAGATGGTCTTTGATGACGCCAGTGACGATGCCGAGTGGCTCTGGTGAATGTTTGCACGATCAGCGACCTCGTACGAGTTGACATAATGCTCGTGCATCAGTTTTCGATTTCTTTGCTTTGCTTCGTTCGGTACTCGTGTATGATATCGTTGCTTTGGGTAGTAGTCCGACGTAACATTGCTTGCTGGATTGCGCTAGCTGCAGCTGCCTTATCTCAACCTTCATCTATTGACTTGCCAGAAATGACCTCGCTTCGTAGTGGTCATGAAGTTGAATAAGCACAAGTGTCGTCTCCAAGTTGGTGTCTTGATGAAGACCTTAAAAGGACACCAGGTCCAGTCGCGGCTCCTGGTGTCCTACGCATAAGCGAGAGCAATCCTTTGGCAATCCCGGCCCATGGAGATAAGGCCTTGTGGCAACTTGAAGTGGTGTGGGGCGAAGCTTGTGAAGCCCCACCCAGGCGAGAGGGTGCCAGTGATCGCGTGTGGCGGCCCAGTGATCGCTGGCAGACGAGCTGATTTCAAGTCGTCCGCTTGCTTCCGGCTTACAGCGCAACTACCGGGTCTGTGTTCCAGCGGCTTGCCCATTGCCCTGCTACGTTGCACGAATCAAACGTGACCTAGTACTACACTCCAGGTGGAGCGCTAATGTGCCACGACCTTTGGCCACAAAGCCGCGGGTCGTAATGAAGTTGCCTGATAGGGCATAAATGTCTTATCGGGGTTGGGGGCAGATCAAACGCCCAGAACCCAAAGTTCAGCTAGAAGGTTCGGAGGTCAACACGAAGGTCCCTCATGTGTAAAGACGTAGTAACATGGGCGCCGAACGATGCTATATATAATACCCATTGATGAGGATCAGTGACAGATGACTCTACTGTAATGGCACCTCGTATAGTCTCCTGGGGGTGGAACGAAGCGAAGAGCTCTCCTGACGCATCGAGTCCGGCTACTCTCTCCGTTGTTCCCTTTGAATCTCTACTCTCAGATCCATACATGAAATCTCCAGCCATCCCTGAAGCTTCGAGGACTCGTACTGCTGAGCCTGCAGCCAAACCTACGAGCTTTCTAGGGGTGGGCCTTGGGACGGCCGAGAGTGAGACACCAGATGGCTCACGTCGGCAAAGCGAGGACTCTTTCCTACGACATGGAAAATACTTCTTCAAGGATGGCAATGTCACATTTTTGGTCCGTCGTCTTACATCACATATCCCCCCGACGTACTGACAAGTCCCAGGTCGATGGCATTCTCTACTGTGTTCACCGCTATTTCTTCTCTCGCGACTCCGTGTACTTTTCCACTCGATTTGCCCAGCTCGGCGTTCGTGACCACGAGGCATCATCGACCACCGTATCGCTAGGGGATATCGAACGCGAGGACTTCGAGGCCTTTCTCTCTGTCTTATATCCCGAGTGAGTTCTCAGTACTACCCTCTCCTGTTTTCTGTTTATCAATGCATGTACATCTGCTAGAAATTTTGAAGAGCGCGACCTTTCATACGAACAATGGAGATCGGTTCTCCACCTGTCCACACGCTGGGGCTTCGCTTCACTTCGCAAGTTGGCATTGAGGTCGATTAACCCACCGACATCATACGATCGGCTCGTCCTCGCCCGCACATACGCAGTGGACGATTGGATCCTCCCCGCTTTAACTGCGCTGTGTGAAAGGAAAGCGCCTCTTAGCCTGGACGAAGCACGTGGAATGAGTATGGAGGATGTCGTGCTTGTGGCCAGCGTACGGGAAGACATCCGCAGCAAGTCGATTCGATCCGGAGTGAGCGCAGCCGAAATCTCACGCCACGTAGAGGCGATGCAAGCTGGGGCGCACATTCCTGACGCGGATGACGAAGTTCCACCACCGAGCCACACTTGGGCTACTGAACTTCCAGTAGGGCCTGGTTTAACGCCGAATGCGACCAGCGCTGGTTTAGAAGTGCGAAGTAACGATGGTATAAAGACCATGGTAAGTTCGGGCAGCAGATGAGACGCGTGCGATTGATGAGACTCTGTGGCTATAGGCAGGGGACGCTAAGAAACCACAAGGAGGGAAGACTGAACAGGCAGATGAAGAATATCGGCAGATCCCAAGCTTGAAGGTAGAACCAACGAGTAATGGCAGGTCCCGTAGACGGTGACCGGTGACCGGTCGCTCTATGGGGGTGCCGCCGGCTGTGCTAAGGACCTTCGATTAGTTCGATAGTATTTGTACTACTTAGTCAGGAAGGTATACGACGGAGTTGTCGATGCCACGAACCGACCGAGGTGGGGGACACGGTGCGAAGCAGTTACGAGAGCAAGGGACCGGGAACTTCCCATTGATAGAAATTACCTATGTACACGGTGGTACGAAGATTTTATCTGAGAGACGATGTCACGGCGTCACTAGCGATGTCACTTGGGGAGTACTTGAGTCTCGGCCCGAGCAGCCGGTAAATGCTGATGTTCCCTCAGTGTTCCCTCGCGCGTGTTCGCTTTCATTGAGTGAACACTCGATGCATTCACGATCGACTCGCACGGCTCATAACCGGGCTGAACGTCAGACAGTATGGAGTCGAACGAGACGATGAAGAGTGAGCCCGAAAACATGGGTGACGTGCCAGTGGCAGGTGCATTGGGTGGAACGGTTATGAACGTTCAGCCCCCAAAGTCCCTGAGGTTTATGGCGTCATTCCGTGAACTCCTCGACGCGCGAACCAAGGGAAATCCTGATACCCGCAGGTACAGTACTTGGGTTCTCTTACTAGCATCGCAGGTTGATTTGCGTCCATCGGTCCTTCTTTTCTCGCGCTTCTTCACCCGACTTGCCCAACGCGGCACCCGTAACCCACGGAGCTATTACTCCTGCCGTATCACAAGGAGACGTTGAATACGACGGCTTCGAGGCCCTCCTCCGTAATCTATCCCGAGTGAGTTTCTTATGTCGCCCTCCACCTGTCAGGTTGTCGAAGCGTGACTGCCTTGCAGAAATTTCGAAGAGCACGACCCCTCGTATCAGTTGACTCTTATGTCCACGGCTTGGCTCCCTTTTCGCAAGCTGACCCTGAAGTTCATCGATCCTCCAACCCCACGATTGGCTCATACCGCGCGTACCTATGCGGTCCACCAATGGGTGCTGCCGGCTTTGACTGTACCGTGTGAGAGAGCAAGGCCCTTCAGCCTGACAGAGGCCTGTCAGATGCGTATTGAGGACGTCGTTCTCGTGGCGGCTGTACGGGAAGACGTTCGTAATCACGCCCTTTGGGCCTACACGACCAATGATGGAATCTACACTGGCTGTGAAAGTCCCTCGTAATGGGGGTGACTACGCCTCCCGCGCTAGTTCAGAAGGCAGAGCTACCAAACAAGGGAGCAGTTCCACAACTGCCGCCCGCGTCACCTGTGGATGCAAAACGAGAGGACGGCACCCGAAGAACCGTGGTCGGCAAGATTTCGTGAGTTCAGGTTCAGTCGGTCTTAAAGATCTCTGACTTGGGTGAAATGCAGCCAGAAGGCAAGGGCTGTAGCGAAATCACCAGAAGAGAACGCCACGTAGGGAGTCGGAAACCCAACGGGGTTAGCACAAGCAGCACCGAAACGTAAGAGCGAGCGAGTTCCAAAACTATTCTGGGTCTTGATCCTGCACTCTCGAATTATCACCACCGAGACAACTATCTCGAAGCGGAAACCGCTGGCAGGGCGAGAAGGCATCTTCGTCTTGGGACCCTCTACGAGTACCCACGTAACCTCGACATAGACCACTTTCTCATTTTGACTTCGACTGGGATAGTGCCGTTACTCCCTCACTCTTGTTTGGCACACCGCTTCCCAGATTGGTTCTCCAAGCGCAGAGCGTGCTATAAAAAAAGAGAGTCAAGCCTGCGGATAGCAAAGCGCCAGTTACTGTAAGTAATTCGGGCACATTGGCGTTGCATTTACTGACAGCTCGGTCAATCTGCAATGGTGTCTCTGAGTCACGACGCCTCTCTTGTGATACTTGTGGCCACCACATTCTAGAAATGTTAGGATGGTGGCTCGCCGAGTCTGAGCCGTATTATATTTCTTCGGTAGTAATCGTTATAGTAGAGGTCGAGGAGCTATTGTCCCAAAGCCACTTCGAATAAACTCCCAGGCCTTAGCGCCAGATGGAACCCGAGCAACGACAGGACAGGCACGATGAATCGTGGCGTGGGAGGGGAGGAGCTTGGGCGAGTGACGCAGCTGCGGTCGTAGTAATTGTTCTTACTCTGTTCTTGCACTGACCTCCATTGCTGTATGGATCCCGGGCGCCGCTTTTTTAGGGATCCCGGTCACGTAACCACTATAAGTACAGACCGGCGTCATACAATAACTTTCTCTTGATGGCACCTTGCGTCGTCTTCAACGACATTCCCATATCACCAGTTCTGTCAAGTGCCACCTCCATCGTGTCATTCGACTCCACGTTCTCAGATACATACCCGAATCAGTTGCAGATGTCTCCAACTGCCTCCGAAGCCTCAGGGCTCCCTAGCGCTGACCTTGAAGCCAATCACTCAAGCCCCGTTGGGTGTTCAGAAGGAACAAAGACACCAGGAGGCAGGCACGTAACACCACCTGGTGATTCGTTCATAAGGCACGATGCGTATTTTTTCAAGGATGGAAATGTCACATTTCTGGTGCGTGGCTGGCCTTCTGTAGTTTGCATACCCAACTTACTGATCAGCCCGCAGGTTGGTGGTACGCTGTACTGCGTCCATCGATACTTCTTCTCTCGCGATTCCGTCTACTTCTCGACACGATTTACCCAACTCGGTATACGTGACTACGAACCTCTGCCCATTATCATTACAATAGGCGACATCGAACGCACCGATTTCGAGGCCCTCCTCTCTGTCTTATATCCTGCGTGAGCTTTGTTGGATCCTCGTGCCTATCCGTCGGTTATTGTGACTTGTTATTTACAGGAATTTCGAAGCGCATGAACTGAGATACGAACAATGGAAATCAGTGCTACACCTGTCTACGCGTTGGGGCTTTACCTCTCTCCGCAAACTCGCTTTGAAGTCTATCAAACCTCCCACACCTCACGACCAATTCGTGCTTGCGCGCACTTATTCAGTCGACCATTGGGTACTCCCTTCCCTGACCGCACTGTGCGAGAGAACACTACCCCTTAGCCTGGATGAAGCCCGGCAGATGAGCATGGAAGATGTGATACTGGTGGCGACGGCACGGGAGGAGATCCATAGCGGTGCGCTTCGAGTTGACGCGGCCCATATACCCCGCCACGTCGAAGTGGCGCAGGCTGGTCAACCGAACCGTCCCATGGGTGACGACACAGATTGGGATGGCCCAAATAGTGGGACCACTGGGAAAGAACCAGATTCAACGATTGCCTCAGGTGTCGACCCAAATGTGGAAGTGGAGGATGTAAAAACGATGGGACTTTCGGGTCCGCAACAGAGGACCGCGAAGGGGGCGACATTGATGGAAGTGATGTTGAACGTTCGGTGAGATTCGAGCTGTCCTGATATGCAATGTGAATGACGGTTCTTGCAGTTAAATGAAGTTCCGACGGAATCACCGGGAGAAGGCGCCATGCAAGGGGTGGAACAGCCCCACGTCGTGGAGGACATACCGCAGGAGTGCCTGGAGAGGGTTGGTGCTACGTGTGCCGTGCGAACAAAAGGAACGCGAGAGTTAGAAGAAGGGTCATGCGAAACGAGAGCAATGCCCAGCGCCCAGGCCGAGGAAATGTCAACAAGACTGTTTACGATGGGAGCCATGCCTGGCAACAGGCAGATACGGAGGTTTCCGCGAAGGCCGATAAAACGATGAGAGCCCGAAGCCATAACCAATGCAGAAATGGCCGAGGAATAGAAGGCGAAGGCGGTGGAAGAGGAGAGGCTCGAGGTGGATATAACTGAGTTACGTGCATGCGACACGACATCCTCGTTCTGAAACTGGTCACGAGTCTGCTTGAAAGGCAGCTTAAGCATCCGTGCATTCAAATTATCATGGTAATGTGCCAGCAGCCTGGACCTAGGATTACTTTAGTCGCCTCCCAGTGTGACACAGTGAAGCGACCCAGACACTACGGAATCGCTTTTTACAAAAAATTATATATGCGCCTTGGGAACAGAACCCGTTGGATACTTACTGTATATGATCTGCTTGGCTTTCTTACTCCTCCGAAAGTGCATGTCCCCAGTTAGTCTGACCAGTGTCGTGCATTTCCAAGCGTTGCAAGTATCGTTATGGGTTGTTGTCTGCATCCTAAGCATAAGCGAGAGCAATCTCGAAGAATGTCAGGCGCAGTGTTGGTGTGGGGGGAAGCCTCAGGTGAGACCCATGGTCAGACGAGCCAACTTGTTCGCCTACTCACAGCGCTTCTTCCGGGTCCATGATCCAGAGTAAATAAAATGTGCCTGACTTACTCCCGACTCGCGCTGCTCGTCCCAACCGCGTCTCCCCCAGCTAACATCACAACAAAAAGCGGGAATATTGAATAAGATCCTGGCGCAAGATTGTGTTCCAATTTCCAAGTAGTAAGAGGGATTCTTTAAAGTATAAATAAAAGCACCGAAACGACGCAAAATCCAAGGCTGAATGTCCAAAGAGCAGACACGATTCCAAGCCCGATTCGGCTCCCTCTTTTTAATCACGTGTACTTTCCCACACACCTCCGTTAGGATATAAAAGGAAGTTGCGTGTGGGAGAGCACACGTGATTAAGAGCGGAGCATCGAATCGGGAAAGAGTCTGCCACAATGCCATGGCCCACTGGCATGGGCTGTAATAGGGCCGCAGCTCCTACGGACCCTCATTTAGGGACGTAGCGCGCGCGCTAACCGGCCATATAAAATGTTCTTTGATTAGGATCATTAACAGATAACTCTGCTTTGATGGCACCTCATATAGTCTCCTGGGGTTGGAATGAAGTGAAGATCGCTCCTGTCGTAACGAACGGAGGTACTCCCTCCGTTGTTCCGATCGAGTCTCTACTCTCAGATCCAAACGCGAAATCTCCAATTATCATTGAAGCTTCTACTACTGAGTCCGCAGCAACACCTGCGAGCTTTCTCGGGGTGGAGACGTGTGGGAGTACGACACCAGATGGTTCACGCCTGCAAAGCAACGACTACCTACGACATAGCAAATACTTCTTCAAGGATGGCAATGTCACATTCTTGGTCTGTCGTCTTGCGTCACATATGCCTCCGACGTGCTGACAAGACTCAGGTCGATGGATTTCTCTACTGTGTTCATCGCTATTTCTTCTCTCGCGACTCCGTGTACTTCTCCAGTCGATTTACCCAGCTCGGCGTTCGTGACCACGAGGCTTCATCCACCACTGTGTCGCTAGGGGATGTCAAACGCAAGGACTTCGAAGCCTTTCTCTCTGTCTTATATCCCGAGTGAGTTCTCAATACCTTCTCCTGTTTGGTTTATCGAAGCATATACATCTGCTAGAGATTTTGAAGAGCACGACCTTTCATACGAACAATGGAGATCGGTTCTCCACCTGTCCACACGCTGGGGCTTCGCTTCACTTCGCAAGTTGGCATTGAGGTCGATTAATCCACCGACATCATACGATCGGCTCGTCCTCGCCCGCACATACGCAGTGGACGATTGGATCCTCCCCGCTCTAACTGCGCTGTGTGAAAGGAAAGCGCCTCTTAGTCTGGACGAAGCCCGCGGATTGAGTATTGAGGACGTCGTGCTCGTCGCTACCGTGCGGGAAGACATTCGTAGCACGGCGATTCGACCCGTGAGAGCAGCCTCGATCTCGCGTCGCATAGAGGCGATGCAAGTTGGGACGCCTGTTCCTGCTGCGGGTAACGAAGTCTCATCAGCGAGCCCAACGCCTGGGGCTACTGAAAAATTCCCGGTATATGCGACCGCCTGCCCTTCAGAAGATGATATAGGTACCGCGGAACTCGCCGGAGGAGAAACGCCTATGAGTGGTTGGAGTCCTGGTTGGAACTTTGTAAGTTCAGGCCGTAGATGAGACGCGTGCGACTGATATGACACGTGACCATAGGGAACGCTAACTACGAAATTACAAGGGGAGAATACTGAACAGGTGGCCGAAGAACAACAGACCAGAAAGGCTGCGGATGATGAGTGGGGCATTCCAGCCAAAACGAAGAAGAAGAAGGCGACTGGTCGGAAGAGCATAGCTGACCTGCTCTAATTCAAGATATCAGGGAACCCAGAATCCTTTGCCACAATCAATTCGGAGGAACCAAGAAAGCAGAAGTTCGTAGATGGCCAATAATTACGGATTAGTACCAATAGCAATGGAACCAAAGGCGTTCAAGCTCTCAAGCTCGAGCCCCAGCCGAACGGGCCAAAATTTCGAATATCTAATATGTCGGTCTAGCCTCGCTGAATCTCAACAAATCTACAGTCAGAGGAGCTGTAGTATATGACGCTGCGGATGCTCCTGTATGAACGTTTGAGACACGTAAATTTACCTATGTCCGAACTTATACGAAGATTTCTATTACACCCGAGGCAATGTTTCGGCCCGAGTAGCCGGTGAATAGTTTGCGACGCATTTGGTTCGGGTGTTCACTTTCGTTGCTCACTCGATGCATTCGGTTCTCCTTGCTCGCACCGCTCGTCGCGTGGCAACCACTTCGTCTTCGTCTCATATAGCTCGCTCGTTCTCTGCGAGGCCTGGGCCAAAGCACACCAAAAAGACAGCGCATGGTGCGAAAGCCGCGACTCCTGCTTCGCAGCCCGACAATACCCATACACATGCCCCCTCTCCCCTTCCTTCCTCCACCGTCGATCGATTGAACGTGTCCGAGCCGAGTGCTCCCCAGACCCTTCTCCCTACTCCTGCCAGCAACGCTTTCACTCGACTTCGCCCCCCCAGAACCCGGCGCAGAACAAAAGCGCACCGGTGCCAAATCTTCCAAAGATAGTTTGTCTAGCATAGAGCGACGCCGTCAACAGTTGGGTCGCGTCAGTTTTGGCCTCTTTGCCATCGGATTGCTCGCCGGGAGCGTCTACCTTGGGCGTGAGTGGTCTGAGGAAGAACTCGTGGAGAGGAAGTCGGTGCGTACGCTGACACGCAATACTCCTCTTGTGTACCGCGATCTTTACCTTCATATAGAAAGGGGAAGCGGTTCCAGATTCGCGATGGGGTCGTACATCTGGCCGCCTCTCGTCAATGTTCGACGTATGATCCCTGTTATCTCGATGACGAGTTGCCTTCTCTGATCTTGCTTACTAGTACTTCTCAAAACCGATCTGGCAGGAACTCCTCCCGCCTATGCTTCCGACCCCTCACCAAAAGCCTTATACTTTGTTGCTATCTATCGATGATTTATTGGTAACAAGTACTTGGGATGTGAGTAGTCGTCACGACCTTCATTCTTAATCCAGCCCCTCTTCCGTTTTCCCCCTTCCAATCACACTAACAACTTCTTTCAGCGTCAACATGGCTGGCG
The DNA here is from genome assembly GCA_021524915.1 of Lactarius akahatsu. NCBI lineage: Eukaryota > Fungi > Basidiomycota > Agaricomycetes > Russulales > Russulaceae > Lactarius > Lactarius akahatsu. The sequence goes on along the minus strand of JAKELL010000008.1, from coordinate 883,477 downwards.
TACAGCCAAACGTCCGGGTGTTGACTATTTCCTCGCGTATCTCTCCCAATTCTATGAGATTGTCATCTTCACGACGCAACACCATTACGTACGAGACAGACTCCTTTCATTTAGAAATCTTTCTGCTCACTGAAAAAAAATAAAAATGTCACAGACCGCGCTGCCAGTTATCGAAAAGCTGGATCCGTACAACTTCTTTATCATGTACAAGCTCTTCCGCGAGTCAACACGCAGTTCCGAGAACGGTCCAGTGAAGGACTTATCATACCTCAACCGGCCGCTTGAGCGTGTCATCATAGTGCGTACCCGGATATTTACGCATTATATTTCCTAGGTTGACGCCTCTGTATGCGTACAGCTCGACACGCATCCTGAGCACGTGGCAACCAACCCAGAAAATGCCATTATTTTGAAACCATGGAAGGGCGAGCCTGGGGATAAAGGGCTCATCGAATTCATACCCTTCCTCGAATGTGAGACCTGCTCGACTGCTCTTCCTTTCTGAACTGACAACGCTGGGACGGTAGCTATCGGCATATACAAACCACCGGATGTGCGCGCGATTCTTAAGGCATACTGAGGGCAAGCACATCCCGCTTGAGTACGCTGAGAAGGAGGCGGAAAGCAAAAGAGCCTTCGTCGACGGAGTGGAAGGCTCGGGGAGGCGGAAAGGTGAACACAAGCACCGTTGGTTGTGTACACGCGGAGTCATAACCTTTTGGCAGGGTTTGAGCAGCGGCGGTTTCACCGTCAGTTCTCTCTTCTCCAGCAGCTCAGAGAAGGTCAGCACTCTTAGCGTCCTTCCACTGTATCCGCTCACCTTACTCGCGAAACTAAAATGCTAGCACGCATCTCCGCTTCCCTTGACGTACCTCGAGGCCAAGCGCCGCGAGGCCCAGAACTTCTACCGGGAGGAGCAGAAGTACATCCGCGAGCATAAGGGCGAGTTCGATGCTCTCATCGAGGCAGACCGTCAAGCCCAGGCGAATGCTCTGAGCGGCCCGCTGTGGGCCAGCGTTGCGGCGACGCTCGGCGGCGGCCCTCCCCCTCCACCTACTCCGGGTGACGGTAAAAATGATGCGGGACTAGGTGGGCCCGGGGATCATGGGAAAACAGACGGTGCGGTGGTCAAAGGTAGCTCATAGAGGACTAGGAGCCGTCTGGGGACGGAGAACTGATTATATAGCACACTTAATACATCTGTCACACACCACCACTCTTTAAAGCTATGAGTATCGAGGCACCGGAATAAATAATGGTGTTCTACGAGAGTCTGTTGGACAGTTAGTATGTAGTAGCCGAGGTGCCACATAGATTCTGTACCCCATGGTGCACCCTTGAAAAACTCGTCGGCAACCAGTGAGTGTCCGTATTGAACACTTTTCTGCAAAAAAACATCATATATGCATCACAACATGCCATGTCGTGACCATGATAGCGCAAGAGAGCAGGACCATTACCCAAGCACATGTGAATTTGGACTGAAGCAGAAGGAAGAATGAAGACCGTGAGAATGCGTCAGCATTGGAGGGAAGAACTCAAGTAATGCATCTGATTATCACGGAAGCGCTAGCTCGATTTGTACCGAAACGCGGTACTGTAGTCGAGCAGCAGCGTACACACCTTGCCAAAAGAAAATTCAAACTGAGAACGAGAACGTGGTCGTACAGAGGGTCGTTGCCGTGCTCAACTTGATTTATTTCTCAAAACCGAATGCTGCGAGCACTGCGCAGGTGATGCATGAAATGAAACAAAGTCGCAAATCGAAGTGCGTATATTCAGATGAAAAAAAAATCTAGCAGTACTAGAACTATGAGTGTTTGACAGAGTCTTTGCTGGTACACAAAGGGCGATTGGTGTATTTGTGTCCGTGGCGTTCCTAGAAATGCAGAAAATAAGACCGAGGGCCGACGGATCGCTCGTCGTCGGTGCTAAGCTCAAACCTCAGTTCGTGTTGCGTTACATTGACAGACACGCCCCCCTGCTTGTGGTGCATGCGGCAGCGGGGGGAGCGCGACGACACTATCGCCGTGGTGGTGATAGTGACGCCTCTGGTGTCACAGTTGTGCAGGGCTATGGTATTGTCACTACGGATGGCCGGTCCTGGGGGTCATAATTCAATACATGCAATAGGACCAGCTTCTACCTCGAATAGAACTTCGAGGTGTATATGAAAGTAAAGACGTATACCATGAAACAACATAGGGGCGCAGGACGAGAGGGATGAAGCAACTTGAGATTTGTCTTCATCTAGCGGCGCGGCGCACTGCACACGTGAGGTTGTATATCTGGAAGCACAACGCACGAACGAGGGCTGTAAGTAAGGCCTGCACCGAGTTGCGACGAAGACATAACCGAGAATGAGTAGAATGAATATCGCCGTGAAGGTGACCGAAATGATCGTACTGCAATAAAGACGTGAGAATTAATTGATGGGAATCACACAAAAAATGCCTACTCAACACGAATAAAGTGTATGGCGAGCCTGAGCACGAGTCCCTCTCTCTCTCCGGGTGTTGCCAGTACGAACCCAGCTAATCGGAGAATAGATCACTGCGAATAAAGAAACACGGACCTGGCACCACGGAGACCAATATGAGAGAAATAACAAAGGCGGCGTAAAGGAGCCAAGAGCATCTGCTACGCTGCTATCTAATCCCCGGTAGGACGACAAGGGCTTACCAAAACAAGCCACTTCACTTCCACTCTTGCTTTCATTTCCATAACCAGGGACAGGGCAGCGGTAGACCGGCTATTGAACATAAAGGAATCGTGTGGTTGGAGAAGAGAGAGGGCCACGATGGACATTACGCCAAATGCCGCCGCTCGAAGAAAATAAAGGCACAAGGCCTTGTTGGGCTCAGGTCCGTGATACTGATTTCTAGAAATACGGATGCGTGTCCGAGGTGAGGTCAAGCACTGAGAAGGACTGGAATAGGCAGTTGAGGATACCGGTGGACACGAAAAGCCAAGCCGAGATTGATCAGGGTCGAACCGCGCTTCGCCTTGCTGCTGAACAGAAACGTGCAGCGCTGATGCTGCTCGCTTGAGGGCGCTATCAGTGACGCACCACCATTGCAGTGGATGGATGAGGTAGAGCAGCCGTGTAGTGTTCGTCTTCATCACACGCACTCCCAGGAGCAGTTAGTGATCGCGGCCAACGAACGTGGGAATAGGATGTGTTTCGCCGGCCCCGTGGGAGGTAAAGGGAACGGTGGGTTGCGATTTGGTACGCCACCAGATCGCAGCGAGTGATCGAGTGATCTGTGGCGCTTTCAGCGAGACTGGTGTATAGTGGCCAGCGGCGCGACCCGGACGAAGGCACGATGACGAAACTTTGAACTCTGCCAGGGAGTGTTCCCGGCAACGGCCTTGTCGAAACCGTGGAGTCTCACTCGAGTCGGGGAAACCTAAATGGTTCCATTTATTAATATGACATCGCTGTCGTGCTTCGGTTTCTATTTGAATTCACTCGTAAACGAAAACAGGGTGCTCTGAATTCACTTTCCGAGGAATCGATACCTCCTTTGGTACTGACGCTGATGTGGAGATTCACTTGGTGGTAGTGAGGTGGTGGATGTATTCGTGAGGGATGTCCGCGGAAGAGTCAAGTCTGTTCAAAAACGTCCGAGGGTCCGGGTCTTCTAAGGTACAATATAGACATATGCAGGACCGCAAGTGTTTAGCTCCTACTTGGGTGTCAGTGTGCCTTTGCCCACGTTATCGGGCTTTGATCCGAGACATGCCCGATATTTGGTGAACCAGATTCCGCGTTGTCGCACTCGGCGGGCATACAAGTATAATGGAACTGGAACAAAGGACGACGAATGCTCCAGAGGTAAATAATTTTACGGGTAGAAGCATGATATCAAATTTTTAAAGTGTATGTGGGTTTGAAGTGCTTCGTGAGGGTTATTCGCTGACGCGCGAGGTACTAATCGATGGGAAAAAAAAGAAGCATAAGATCATCGCCAACCCACCATGAAGGTGAATCGAGCGAGTTGGGTTGCACCTGGGACGCTTGACGCCCTTTTCAGGATTAAACAATAGGCAGATCGCGGATGTGTGCAAGGGGATTGACGTCACTCAGAGGCACCGACTAAGGGGGAATGTTCGGAAGGAGGAGCACGTGTTTCGCGGGCATAGGGAAGCAGATTGTGGGGGTGCACGGATCACTCTAACCGGCGACGCCTCATGGCCGGTTGTGTCAAAAAAGGGGATGCTTATCAAAATCTGCTCCACCACTGCTCCACCACCTGCTGTGAGGCATGTTCGTTGGGGGCGCATGGTGTGACTCCCTCCCCCGAACAATAAATTAACCGATTTGGTTTACCAATCCATCCACTCGCCCTCTCTCACCAACTCTCTCCTCATTCCTGTGCCTGGCCTTTTAACTTCGAATCGTCATCATTCTCGTGTCATGGTGAGTGGTCGTCATTGTCTTTCCTTGCTCCTGCACACACCCTTTGGCCCAGTCAGGGCTAAATACTAGATACACAGGATACATTCAGCACACAGTCCTTCAAGTTCGACTGCGACGCTCTTTACATCGAGACACACTCTTTGCATCAGGAAGGAAAATACCAGTGGGCGCTCATCTATATCGACCCAGCTGGTACGATAACGCGGCTACCGACACCGACACCTAAAGCGCCTTCGAGACCAGCCTCGCGCCATGGGACCGCGCCGCCACACCGAGAGTCACACACACCGACGACCGTGCCCTCCCAGCCACCCAGCTCTCGCGGGAAAACATCGCAGTTGCTAGGATATTGCAAGGTCGGAGCATATATTGGTGGTTTGGACCAGAACGAGTTTGAGGAGGTTGGAAATGCGGCGCTGAGCGGAAGAAAAGACGGAGTGCGACCGTCATGGCTATTGCAAGTGCTGGCGACACTGCAAGAACGAGGCTATATTTCGTGGAACGAACCGGTTACGAACGTAGAGGGACATGTATTGGAGATCAACCGAGAGGCGGACATCCGATGGCTACAAGCGTTCCTACGGAGCACGCCGTACAGGATCTATGCGACTGTAATTTTATAGTAGATAAGGTTGTGGCTGAAATTGAAACGGCGACGTAATCGGAGAAAGGAGTGGCCACCATGGATGTCATGAGATGAGCGAGGTCGTGACCAACGTCGCGCTCCTCCGTGACAAGCCAATGCTCGATACAACAACACATTCGTTAAACAAGGGTAAATCCTCGACTGGCCTCAGGCCTTGGTCCCAATTACCTCCTGAGATCGTCAGGTCTGTTCGTCTCCTCTCCTCGATCCTTGCTTTTCCAAATATCTCTCTTCAGGCTCATCGCCACACACTATATCCTAGACGTATCTACTTCTAGTCACTGTCCGGCCACATGGGAACTCAGTGAGAGTTGGCCGCACCGTATCGTCTATACCGTCTTTCGGGACGCGTTTGCCCTCGAGAAGTTGATGACAGTCTGTCCTTCTTGGGGCTCTGCGCGTGAGCTACAATCGCGTCCTAGCGCGTGCTCCCACCCTGATCTTTGTCTCTAGTCGAATGGCATCGCTTTTGGAACCATGCTTGTTGTGCGGTAGACCCCCTTGAGACCCTCGCACAGCATACCTTCACCCAGAGCAACGACAATACATCCTCTCCACACCGCATCTCCCCATACCACCAGTTTCGCATTATCACCCAGTGTTCTTGTTATGTTTGCAGAATCAACAACCCTGGAACGAACGTTGGTCTTGCCCTCGCAAAACGCGCTGTCGCCGTCCCATTCATGGGTACCATCCTCACCTGTCGCGAGCATCGGAAAAGCGCCTATTGCGGCTTGTGTTTGCGCGAGGCTCCTCCCCGTTACGACGTTTTCACCGCCGAAGCCGCCGCAGTCGGTTGCGTCGAAAATGAAGACGTCGAAACTTGGCCCACCGTTGCGACCACATGTCGTAGCTGTCGCAGTGAATGGCTTTGGCGGCGTATGGGCGTCGCCGCACCCGATCGCGAAGTTTCCGCAAGCGGATCTCCATATTGGTCCTCGCTCGACTGGGAGGTGCGCCAGAGCATCGACGCTTTCATCGAGTCCGGTGAGGGCACTCTCGGTGACATCATCCAGATTGCGCGAGAAAAGCTCTGGTTAAGCCGCTACACTCGTATTGGAATGCACATGGAGCACGCGCTTGCCCAGCAAAGACTCGATATGCGTACGAACGGGTATGGCTACGAAAGCGCCGATGAAGATGCAGTCAGCGGTGAAGTTGACCCGGACGACTACGAAACTCTCGCCATGGCCGAGGAGTTACACAGCGTGCGCGAAATGGCACAATCAGACTGGGCCCGCACACGCATCCTTGACGGACTCTGGCTTTCCCCAGCCGATGATTGGTATGGTTATCGACCTCGACCTCCCCCCGCCGAGCATCCGGCACCATGGGCACTCCAAGTCGCTGACGGCCAGGTGCATCCTACGCCAACGACAATACGCGTACCTCCTGCGCCTACGTACCATCTCGCGGATCAATTATACCGTGTATATGAGCGTCAGCTTCGCAAGATCCTTCTTCCGGCTATGCAAAACATCATCAAGCGGATCATGTGCCAAGGTCGTGCCGAGGCGATGAAGGTCGTTGCGTCGATGGACTCGGAGGACGTATTACGTGCGCTCCAACAAGCATGGGCGTGGAGCAAGGATTTGCGCCAGCTTCCTCCTCCTGCACGCGAGAGCGATCTAGATCCCGGCACGCCACTAGATGACGCAAGTTCGAGCTCCAAATCAGATGCATCGCACACGACCAGCCCAGTTTTGAGCACCGCGACCTTGCAGACCACCCCGTCACCTCCCCCAAGCGATGACAAACGCGAGAAGGACGGGGATGCAGAGTCTCCTCGCGAGGAAGCTCCACGGATGAGACTTTTCGTGGAGATAGGACCTCCTGAGCCGTCCAATTTACTCCGCGACATACCTTATGTCCCTGGCACAACCCAAGAGATGCCCTCGTACTCCCTTAAAGCATTTATTGAGGTTCGTAATTTTGGAGTAGTCCTACTATTTGATACTGAATGTCGCTCCGTCGTCAGGTATGGCGCGAATCGTATGCGCCATTGTTTGCGTGCAGTTGCAAGATCTGCGAGCGGGCTTTGCTCCATCGTGACGTCGGTGACACCGTACGCCCGGCCGAGACGACGCATGTCGTGCCTTCACACCCTGAAACACGTGCGCACCAGCAGACTACATTAGGCAATAACACCATCCGTCTCGAAGAGGCCACATATGAAGAGGAGGAAGAGGACGACGAGGACGACGAAGAACTCATTTACTCGGACTATTCTGACGGGGACCCGGCAGCATATGTGGAAGCGACGGCAGACGTGGTTACGCCTTCGTCCCGCAAACGTGATCACGAGCACGGGGATCACGATCCTCGTGCACACGCGGAGGCGGAGAGTGGCACTTTGAAGACTCCACCGAAGCGCACGCGTGTAGATGGCTCATACTCCCCATTGACGACTGCCGAGGCCGCAGCTGCCAGGGTTTCAAAGCGCGGTTCCGAGGAGGCCGCGCTATCTGGCGTTGCTGCGGGAAAACGTCCGCGCGTCGCCGATGCGGGGCAAGCTGATGGCGACGGGGGATTGATGGCCTCGTGCACCGGTACCTCTCCGACACTCACGGGCTCGGCCCCTGTGTGTTTACAGGCGACAGGGAGAGTGGGTGTCGGCGGAGAGTCGTGATTGGCGGGGACGTGATATTCGAACTTGGTAGTGTAAAGCATGTGCGTTCTCCCGGTTCATGCATCACCGGCACGCGTGGGCTAATTGGACATTTCGTCACCTTTCTAGCTTTTGTTACTTTGTAAGCCGCTGTATCAATTCCGATCTTCGTATTGCACATAGCGTTGGGCCTTTTGACGTTGATCGGGTGTCCAAGTGCCTTTTCAGATCCCGGTCTGTGTATCATATTGTACCTCATGCATCTCCTTTTTCTTAGTCACGTCGGTTTCAAATCATGTATCTTGGTTTGTGGAAAACATCTGTGCTGTTTTAGTGATTATATTCTCACTCTGGCTCATTGACGTTACACGCTGACTTTCGAACCTTTTGTTTGGGACATTATCGATCAGACCGCAGCCGCACAATCGTGTCTCACTTGAGCCCTAGACGGACAATTCTCGAAGTTGACGTACAGCGACGATCTGCGTTCACTATATCGAACATAGATAGCGGTGATGAGTGAAGATCTGGAGTGACCTCTGTCGTGACCGTTGTCGCGAATTGTCACTAGGGTATATTATATTCTTCGTCGTAACAGAGTTTTGGAGTATCGACATGGCAACGCGACTGCACGATTTCGCTCGTAAAGAGTCCATACAGCCAAGGAACCGAGCCAGAATCCCACAGCAGTTATAATGCGCATTCTACTGTCCAATTAGCTAGAATAATGATGGTCCCAATCCTGAAATATTACGGTAAGAGATCACGAAAGGGTGGGGAGGGGATCGAAGGAAATTATCACCAGAAGTGTGACGTCCGAGGGTTAACAACGGGGCTATAGTAGTGCGGCACCAAACAAAGCGCCGCACGCAGCTGCCACCATGGCGGTCCACCCGCGGGTATCGGAGGTCCATGACGACACAGACGCAGCGTTCGACGACGACGAGCTGGACGAGGACGTAGAAGTCGCCGCCGAGGCAGATGGGGACGAAGGCGACGACGACGAAGGCGGCGGCGCGGCGGTGGAGGAAAAGGAGACCGTGACGTTATCGAGCGCGCAGAATTGCTGCGCGAGGTTCTCTGCCGAGGGCACGTCCGTGCTGCAGTTGCCCGCGACGCAGGTGTACAGCGCATCGGGGAATATCCTGTTCAGCCGAGACGCGTCAGTTGGGAAAAGGCGATCAGAAGCGCGGGGGGGGGAGCATGTACCGAGAAGGGCAGTAGCAGTTGACGGCGGTGATGCTGGTGCAGTTCGCCCGTGCGACCGCGTATGTGAGACAGTCGGTGACTACGCGACCGAGGTAGGGAAAAGGTCAGCTTGCTGGATGCGGAGAGGAGGAAGCGTCATGAACGGACCGCATGATGGGTAGCCCGTAAGGGTCGGATACGGCGCCGAGGAAGTTGTTGACGAGGTGGTATTAAGGGGGATGGTGATGGGGATGGAAGCGACGAAGGTCGAGCCTTGCGAGTTGGTCGTGGTGATGATCCCAAAGGCGGTAGACGTCGACGTCGACGTCGTTGTGGTGGAACTGGTGCTGCTGCCCGACCGTGGCGACGTACTGCTGGTGGTACGGGTTACAGAGTCGGAAGATTGCGCTGCTGAGGGGGTGGCAGCGAAAACGAGGGCGGAGAAGAGGAGGAACGAGCGGAACAGGATCATTACTTGTGCTGTAAGATTTGGGACAGAGGATGACGATGCCGCTCAAATACCCCCTTGACCAGCTTTACCTTTCAGTCACCAATAGAAACGACGGTCCCACCGGCTACCGTGTCACCCATTTCGGTTCTCTCAGACCGTTCTGAGGGTTAATGTGAATATCGTATATGACGAATCGCCACAAAGGTCGTCATTTAACTCGCTCTTTCAAAGTTCTCACAAGCGGTCGCGTGGACCTCGAGATACTTTTCGTCGAAGTTCGCGAATCTCAGAGCGCTGACGATTTGACCTCCCATAGAAGCTAGGTACTTGCACGAGTCCCGCGTCGAGTGACGGTCGTCCTGACGTAGGACCCAGAATTGCATTTTATTTTGTCTCATCCCGTACTTTCAAGGTCTCTTCTAACTGGGCAGATTTGTCGTGCTCGATTCGCTCGATGGGCGCTTCTCTGGACACGTTGTCGTCATCTTCGAACTTCGTTTTCTCGGAGCCAAGTGTAAATGACCTGTCTCCGTTGTTTACCTCTCAGGTGGGTCATATGAAGGCCTGAATATTGCGGCAGAATAACCTGTGATTTCTAAGCTCAAAGCGCTTACTGCTGTGCGATTTAATTCGACCAACGTGACTCGCAAACGATTGGTACTATATCCGCGTTGTTCTTATACTTCTGTCAGATAGCTGACGTTCGTTGTACATTCTCCAAGCAGCATGACATCCCATGGCGAGAAAGGAAGATGAGTGCAGGATTGAGTAATACCTTGCGCATTTGCGAGACATCAGAAACGGCACCACCGGCGAGCGGCCACGAGAGACAGTTGCTCAACCAAGACACCTTTGTACACCCTGGAATGGCTGTGGCGGCGACGCCCGGGCAGGGTGAGAACTCGCGGTACGTCTTGGCCAAGTCTCGTCTGACGCAGGTTTTCCGCTAGAAGGCATTTTTGAGGCTAGTATTCCCGCGGGCTTTGCGATATACGGAAGGAACGCGCCATCCTGTCGGAGCAAAACATTCTCGCTCTGCTTCCGAGCCCTTCGTCTTCTGAGAGATACCGCGACAAACGGGTGGTTTTCGTCCACTCCGTCAAGCTCGTCGACGGCAATCCAATGACGGTGGCCAGCTCCTCGCATACACCAAGACGTCAGACAGCGCCTGACGTTCGGCTGCTTGAGCGTCCCAAAGATATCGACTCGATGATGCTTGGTGATGACGATTCCTCCGCCCGCCAAGTTCCCGAAAACGACCTCATAAGCGAGCGCATCCCGCCGCAGTTGTCGCGCTGACTCGACTTTATATCGCTTACGAGGCTGTCACCAGTGAGCTACCGAATAATTTCCAGTCCGTTCTCAAGCGGCACTACATTGGCGCTTTCGCGACACGACGGGACCCCCCGTAAAAGCAGTACGTTGGTCTCACCAAATGAGAAGAACTACACAGATGTGTCGAGGATGTAATCAAAGCCCACCTTCTCGGTTTCCGGTTACCCACGACCAGCGAGTCATGTCCGTTTCCTATCCTAGCCTTGTTTCTTTCTTGTTGACGGGCTTTAGGAACTTCGCGCAAGATCACATAAAAAATGTGCAGACGCGGCGGAACAACGTTTCAAGGAGGAGCAGAAGCCGTTCACTATGATTCGCGGATACAGTGAGATTCGCTAAAAGGCTAACAGAATACTCATGGCCGACTTGCGAAGAAACGGGGCGTAGAGTGAAGCAGATGAGCTCCTTTCTAATTCAGACCCCCGTTCCGTCCGCCCCTACGTTGCTGACTCAACTGCCGTCACACCTATCAAGCCTGCTATTAGAACGACGTCTGGAGGTACATCAATGATGTACAACGTCAGCTTGGAGACGAATCCAGGCATGGCAGGGCACATTTCCCCTGAGACGACTTCGGACTGCCTGACCGTCCGGGCGCTTATTACAGGACCAAGCCGAGTCCGAGACCCTTTTCGGTGAACTTCACGATAATGGTCAACCGTCCGACGGAGCAACAAAGTGGGTCATTGTTCTGGTTCTCCCGTCTACTTTTCAATCCGAACTTAACTGGGTGTCGTGCCGTCGTGATTCAGAAGACAAGTTCTGAACACGCCAATACCTCGATGTATGCCAGAAGTCGATCCGGTGACGACTCGTCTCAAATACCGTCATCTCCCTATTATCCCCTTAGCGAATGCGACACAGCACTAATTCTTTGTTCTTTATTGTATCAAGCATCATAATTCATTTGATAGCAGGCGCTCAATCTGTGGCAGGGTCGTGTACCACTATGGCCTTTTGCGATATCCCGTCTCAAGTGATTTGCCAGAAGTGCCCCTAGCTGTCACCCCTTTCTTTCTCTTGGACGAATAGACACGAGTTCTTTTCTGTCCGATTGAGTCAAGCGGGTTCTCATACTATTGTAATCTGTTTCATCGCCCCGGCGCTCGATGTGTGGCGAGGTCGTGTGTCGCCATTGCGACGTCTCCAAGTGAACCACCAGATGATGCGCCGCTACTACTACTAGTAGCTGTCGTCCTTTTCTCTTGGATAAATAGACACGGAGACAAGCATTACGTCTTAGCTCGGTCATCTCGCTGATATCTATAAAGCCTTCTTACGGTCCTGTCCCTCAGAAAACGCAATTCCCTTGCTATCTCACACATCGCCCTCCTGTCTGCTATGCCCTCGTCCGAAAGCGGAACAGATTTCGACAGCACCACAGAAATGTCGCTCAGTCCGGGAAACGACCACACAGATGCCCCGGTGGGCCTTTCAGACCCGCAATATGTCGCACAAAAGCGCAAGATGCTCGATTATGTGAATCGTCTCCGCGCAACAGGGTGAGGATAACAGTGGGTTCCGTTGGCTACCCGTCTCAGGACTTCCCTTTCTCCTGCAGCGCGCAACTAGACCTCGACATCCCTATCATCGCTGTCTTGGGGTCACAGAGTGCAGGAAAGTCCTCACTTATAGAGGCCATATCAGGGATTACCCTGCCTCGTGCCTCCGGCACTTGCACTAGGTAGGTTCTACCAGCCTCTATTTAGTCTTCACTACAAACCGCCTTGCGCATAGGTGTCCGACTGAGTGTCAACTTTCGCGGTCATCTGAGGCCTGGCGGTGTGTCGTCTCCTTGCGCATTGTCACAGACGAAGACGGCGACGTGCTTTCGCAACCGAGTCGACTTGACTTTGGGGGTCCCATTTTCGACAAGTCTCTTGTTACCGAGCGCATTCGCCGCGCACAATGCGCAATCCTGAATCCCGGAACCCTGGCTCATGACTTCTTAGAAGCCCCTCCCGACGCTCTCGAGGAGAGGCAGCTGTCATTTTCCTCGAACTCAGTTTGTTTGGAGATCTACGGCAAAGATGTGGACGATTTGTCGTTCGTCGATCTTCCAGGTGGGTAATACGAATGTCGTAATCCGGCAAACGGTCTAATCGAGTGCAGGTTTGATCGTTGGAGGAGAGCCGCGCGACTCTCGTCTGGTTCAACGCCTCGCCGAGGAGTACATCAGTAAAGAGAGTTGTATCATTCTGTTGACTATTGCATGCGAGAGTATGTTTGCCCTTCGCCTTCATTGCGTGGCGATTCCTTAAACGAATGGCGTTAACAGCGGATTTCGAGAACCAAAGCGCTCACCGTCTCGCCGCTCAGTTTGACCCAAGCGGTGCCCGAACAATCGGTATTTTGACGTTGTACGGCGACACCTCAGGTTGCTGACACTGGTTGTGTAGGAGTATTGACTAAACCTGACCGAATACCCGCCGGCGATGAGGCTATTTGGATAAACAGAGTTCAGAGTGGCGGGATGGGCGGGGGAATAGAGTACTTCTCTGTGAAGAACCCCGACTCTCAGGACATCCGGAACGGGATCACATACGAGCAGGCCAGAGAAAAAGAAGCAGAGTTTTTCTCAACCAAGGAACCTTGGTCGAACTTGGAATGGCTATACCAGCGTCGATTAGGGACTGACAAGCTGACAAGACGGCTGGGACAAGTATTGTATAGTTTGATCTCCAAGAGGCGAGTTCTTTTCACCTTCGGTCTTGAGGAAGCCAATTATGACACATCGCCGGTAGACTTCCTGAGTTGCAGGAGGAACTCGACAGACTACTCGATCAGACTCAACAGGATATCTCTCGGCTCCCAAGTCCGCCATCATCTGAACCCGTTGCAGAGATCCTGAAGTTGATTGGCGGTTTCGTTCGGTCCATCGAGCGCCTTGTTAGTGGTACCCCGGGCGAAAATGGGTTGATGCAGACACTTCGTGGGCCCCAAAACGAGTTCAAGAGGGCAGTACGTCAAACGGCACCTGATTTCCGGCCACTGGAGCGCCCTCAAGCTCAAGTCGTTGACAACACACCAGTTCCTCCTCCTTCCTTCCTTTCGAGTGAAGAGACGCCGTGGGAGCAAGAGCCCAGTAAAATTGTTTCCCCCATTTTCGTCGACGATGTCATGAAAAAGGCGAACTGGTGAGCAGGCAAATGTTTTCTATATCCCCCTGGCCCTTGACTCCTTGTTTGTCAGTGCCGTGACTCGCGAGCTGCCGAACAATTTCCCATATATCATCATAAAGGAATTCATCGGTACTTTCGTGAAGCGATGGGACTATCCCTCGCGGCATCTCTTTGACCTCACCAGAAACGAACTAACTAGACGCGTCCAAAAGTTGGTGGAGGAGCACTTCTCTCAGTATACTCACGGTCATCTAAAGCAAGGAGTCAGGTACGCCTCGTGGTCTACGTACCCCCACTTTGTTGACATCAACTACCAGGAATATAATGCTATCCCATATACAGGAATGTGCAGACATCGCAGACAAACATATCGCCTCATTACTGGAGGACGAGAACGAGCCCTTCACAATGAATGTGCACTATTACGCCGAGTATCGATCAAAATTCCTGGGTCACTACAAGGGAGCTCGCTTAAGGGCAAAAAGCAGCGTCATAAAGAACCTGGAAAATAGCAGCGACGCAGGCATGATGCAGGCAATTAACGAGACCATTTCTTCCCTCGCTAAGCTAGGGCTGCACTCGGTGGAGGCGTCATCTTTGGCTACCCTGCTCCCACCAGATCCGATGGAACCAGCCATCGGGATAATGGCAGACGTTCGCGCTTACTTCCAAGGTCGAGAGCTCCTTGTTGCTCTCTCTCGTTTGTGCGCACCATGACTGATGCCACGTTATAGTTGCATACAAGCGCTTTGTCGACAACGTCCCGATGAGCATCGACAGAGCTTTGGTGCGCGGGTTGACACACGACCTCGAGAAGACACTTTTCAGTGGACTCTCTATCAACGGGCCTGGAGGGTACGAGCGCTGCAGAATGCTTCTGAGCGAACCGGAAGACATCGTCGAACGCCGCAAAGAGTTGGAGAAGAGGCGACAGCGCCTCCTGTCGGCCAGAAAGGAACTTGTCGAAGCGTTTGTGTAATTTACTGTGGTCAATCTTACTGCGTACTTGTCTTAGTATTTGGATACGACACAATAGAATAGTGAGAAAATCCCATGAGATGTTCAAGTTTGTCAGTGCGCGTGACCATTATATTTGGGGCTTTCCAAGAATGTCGTTCGCCGATCCTACCCAGAGAAAAGATATTGTACACAAGTACCGATACTATAAAACAGAAATCCGGCACATGAACTCGTCAACTCGTATGAGCCTGAGGTCGCTGGTCAGCGCAAACGTTCACCACCAGTCCCAGTCATCGTCAGTAGCGTCATTAGCGGTCGTCTCTGTCGTAGTAGCAGCGGTGGCATTAGGCTTCTCCATAATCATTGGCGCATCATCCTCGCCGCTCTCCGTCTTCACATCCAAGAGCACGCCGCCTTCTCCCTCCCAAACAGGAAGATCGACAGAAGCAGTAGCGAAGGGCTCAGACTCTTGTACGATGATCACGGTAGCGTCTTGTTCATGGGCAGGATAGCTTTTGGGGGCGGGGTCGGGGTCGGGATAATTTTTGGGGGCAGGATCCTCCTCGGGAAAGGGTAGGGTCGTCGTGCCCGTAGGGCAGCGGCAGCAATTGACCCATGAACGGCTTCCCCTTGGCCTCGGCTTTCTCGCTTCAGCTTTTGCTTTAGCATCGGCCTCACTTTTTTTGGTCCATATTTATTGTTGGATACATGCCAGAGACACGGACCAGTCACAGCTACGAGTCTTTACGAAACACGTGTAAACGTAACGAGAAGGCAACTTGTATATTCGTGACCGTAGCTCAGTCACTTGGGCCGAGGGATTCTGGTAGCCAACAGGCGGGATACATGGCTGAGACATCCAAGAACGCAAGTTAGTCCAAGTCAGATGAGATGCGAGAGGAAGCGCCCTCCAGTTTCCTTTACCAGTCGATCGGCCTTACGTCTCTCTTTAGCATGTTCTCAGCTTCGCGTTTTGCCTTGGCCTCAGCCTCGTATTTCTCCTTGGCCGCCTCGCATCCCTCAGCCTCGTATTCAGCTTCGCGTTTTGCCATGGCCTCGTATAATGCCTTGGTCTCTTCGTATTTTTCCCTGGCCTCGGCTTCGTGTTTTGCCTTGGCCTCGGCCTCGCGTCTCTCAGCCTCGTATTTTGCCTTGGCCTCCTCAGCTTCGCGTTTTGCCCTGGCCTCGTATAATGCCTTTTCGTATTTTGCCCTGGCCTCAGCTTCGTGTTTTGCCTTGGCCCCAGCCTCGTATTTCGCTTTGGCCTCGGCTTCGCGCTCAGCTTCATGTTTTGCCTTGGCCTCAGCTTCGTATTCCGCCTTGGCCTCAGCCTTGCGTTTCTCAGCTTCGTATTTTGCCTTGGCCTCGGCTTCGCGTTTTGCCTTGGCCTCAGCCTCGTATTTCGCCTTGGCCTCACTGGCAGCTTCACGTTTCGCCTTGGCCTCAGCTTCAGCTTTCGCTCTTGACTTGGCCTCAGCTTCGCGTTTCGCCTCTTTAGAGTTTGCCTTAGCGAGTTTCGCCTTCTGGGCCTCGACTTCTTTAGCCTTAGCCTCGACTTCAGCCTTAGCCTCCGCGTCGGCCTTGGCTTTTGCCTCGATCTCGAGTTTCGCTTGTTGGGCCTCAGCCTCAGCTGTCGCCTCACGCTTGGCCATCGTCCCTGCTTTCTTCACCTCCGCAGCAGCTTTCTTCGCCTCTGCACAAGCCTTTTCCTTTGACTGCACAATTTTACGGCCATGATTCGCAATGCATCTCAAGGAAAACTTGGAGTAAGCTCACCGAATGTTCGATATCGCTTTCGTCGGTGTCACTTTCCATCGTAGTCCACTGTTGCGGACTCGAACGTGATGCTACCCTTATCGTCTTTGCGATCTCCGCTTTCATGTTCGGATTGATTCTTGGGGTCCTCGTTGAATCTGAATCTTGCCCAGTACTTCCACTCTTTGGCCTATCCAAATAGACATCGTTACCCATGAGGCGGTTCAGTTTTCCCAGCCTGCGCCACTTCGACGTGGCGCGGTATATCAGCCACGTCAACTCGAAGCGCTCCACCACGGATCTCCTCCCGCACTGTCGCCACCAGTATCACATCATCCATGCTCATCTGCCGCGCCTCATCCAGGCTAAGTGGCAATGATCTTCCGCACAGCGCGGTAAGGGCAGGGAGAACCCAGTGGTCGACCGAATAAGTGCGCGCCAATACGAATTGATCGTGCGATGTGGGAGGTTTTATAGACTTCATGGCGAGCTTGCGAAGAGAGGCAAAGTCCCAGCGTGTAGACAGGTGGAGCACTGACTTCCATTGTTCATATGTCAGTTCGTGGGCTTCGAAATTCCTGTAAATAACCAAGTCTCAATAACCGACCGATAGCCACGGGGACTCAGCAGGCTCACGCAGGATATAAGACAGAGAGGAGGGCCTCGAAATCCTTGCGTTCGACGTCGCCAATTGATATGATAGTGGGCAGAGCCTCGTGGTCACGTATGTCGAGCTGGGCAAATCGTTTGGAGAAGTAGACGGAATCGCGAGCAAAGAAGTATCGATGTACACAGTACAGCGTACCATCCACCTGCGTGCTGGTCAGTACATCGGGTATGCAAAGCAAGAGAAGGCTACGAACCAGAAATGTGACATTTCCGTCCTTGAAGAAATACGCATCATGTCGTATGAATGAATCGTCAGGTATCCCCCGGCCGCTTCTTGGTATCTTTCCCTCTGAAAATCTAGCACTGGGAAGCCCAGGGGCTTCGGAGGCGGTTGGAGACATCTGCGAGTGACTCGGGTATGTATCTGAGAATGCGGAGTCAAAGGAGACGATGGAGGCGGCACTTGAGAGAACTGGTGATATGCAGATTTCGTTGTCGCTCCAGGAGACGATGGGAGGTGTCATCGAGAAAGACGGCGTATCTGATGCCAGTTTGAAGTATGTGGCACCTTATAACGGTTACGTGACTATACACGAGGGATTCCTAAAACAGCCTGGTGATCCATAGCCATACAGGTACAGGAGTGATTTGGGTTGTGGCGGGTCCTGTTCGGTTCATTTTCTTGGTCCGATAAGAGGATCGGCGGGTCGGGAGTAAACCAGTAAGATCGGTGGCATACAGAGCCTGAGGCCATACCGTGACCGCGTCACCCGCCCAAGCTACAGTACCGCCACTGGCACGATTCCTCCTGCTCGCGTGTCGTTGCTCAGCGCTGCTTCGGAGTTCGATCTGGCGCTAAGGCCTGTTCATGCAGTGTTCATGAGTGAAGAACTCGACCTCTAATACAGAATGATCACTACTGAAGAAGTATAAACACACGGCACAGAGCTACCATCTAACATTAAAATCAATTCTAGAATGTAGTAGTCGACAAGTAACAGAGGAGGGCGTCGTCGTGCCCATAATCACAGATATACCTTTGCATATCAACCAGGCCGCCACTGGCAGTTAGAACGTTCCCAGAATGCAACGTGCCCGGATCACTTAACGGCGCTTTGCTATCCAGAGGGCTGACTGTAGATACCGTCGTCTTTTTCTTATCGCGGGCTCTGCGTCGGGAGAATCAATTTCTGCTGGGCGAAGCGGCGTACCAAACAAGGAAGGGGGTGTAGCGGGACTGCCCTGGCCGAAGCCAGATGAGTATGTACTCTTCTCAGCGGCGAGTGATGACAACACAGAATCAACAACCGCCTGTGTCGCAGCCCCAAACTCAAAGAGCTCAGAGGAGCGGGGTTTTGGATTTCGCTCGCCTCGACGTTTTGGTGCTGCTTGCGCCAACCCTGTTGTGTTCCCGAATCCTGGCGCGACGTTCTCTTATGGTGATTTCGCTACACCATTGTCTTATGACTGTGTCATTTCACCCAAGTCATAGATGTTCTGTTTGTGTCGTTGAGATCAACCGAACCTGAACTCACGAAATGCTTGCCACCACGGCTCTGGGTGTCATACCCAAAGGACAGATGACGCGGCCAAGGGAGGTTGCGGAACTGGAGTGAGATATAGAGTATATGCCGGCCATGGTGGTTGTAGCGGTACAAGGAGCCAGTCCCCCGACGCAGGGACATCATGGGATGCATCACAGAATCATCGTGTTCACAACCATCTCATCACTATTTTTCCCATATGTGACCCTTTTCCCTGTCTCTATGGAACCACCATAGCCCCGGCCCATCCCAAGGTATGGGTTATTCAGAGTCGTTGACTTTACTGGGCTAGTCAGGAGTGCTGTAATTTAATAATAATTTCGGTTATTATCGGGACACACCCCTTCAATACTGGTCTAGCACTGGCAGGACGCCCATTTCTACCGATGAAGTTCAGAAATGATGAAACGATCGCCATCATCCAAAAATTTCTAATGCGACGGTCTCATCTCATTTTCGCCCCTGGCGGCCCTATCCTGTTTTCTATTTTTTCTAGCCCTCACTACCGATGAGGCGGGCACATATATAGTATCCCCACGAACACAACCCCATCAACATGGCTGGCTCTCCTGTCGTCGACATCCGCAATTCCTTTGGCGCTGCATTTGTCGGGCTATTCGTCAGTACTACGTGGGTCTTCCCTTCTGCGTCTCTTTACCGCGATTTTTCCTGAGCTATTGAACTTGTAGGCTCTTTGGTTTGACAATTGCGCAGACGTGAGTTCGAGTGAACGCATTTCTCTTTTCTTGCACTGACTAGCCAAATTCGCTGTTCTCTGTAGGTGTATATATTTCTGGTAACTAGTCCTTGTCTCCGAATCCAGCAAACTAACTCGTCCCAGGAACTATCGGAAGAGAGACCCAAAGCCACTCAAGTTCTTCGTTGCATTCGTAGTGTGCGTAATCATGCTCGAGTTCCAGTTCGCCCAAATTGCAATGTTTTCACTAGATTCATGGATGCCTTGCACACAATTGTGTGCACCTATGCGATCTACTGGTGAGACGGAAAGGTGCACGCTGTCCTGCGTATGCTTACTATAGTAGGTACCTCATCGTGAATTTCGGCAATCTCGAAAACCTGCAGTACGGCATGTGGTGAGTGACCACTTTGGGGCAGTTTAGTTGTTTCTGATCTGTACCTCAGGGCCCTGAACGTACGTCACCCTGGACTATCTTAGCTCCATAGCCACTCACGCTACGTCCGCCTGATGCAGTTTCAGGTTATTCTCACTGTACGTTATGCATTGAGAAAATTTTCGCCTACTTGATGATCAGTGTAGACCGTCATCTTCATTTCCGTCCAGCTGTTCGTCGTTTGTACATTGTCCCTAACTTACTGTCTGTCCTAACGCAACGCAGCTATTATACAAGGCGAGTTTACATTGGTGGGTTTTTTCTTTTGTCGTTTGCTGTACTTCCAGGCCACAACTTGATTCACTATCAGTGAGCCAAAGTCTTATCTGCCCGATCATCATCGTAAGTTACCGCAGTTGACTTACCGATGCACCTCTGAATGTGTGTTCGTAGGTGGTGTCAGTTTTTATCGTCGCCTGTAAGTACTCTCGTCGTCCCTTGGAAGGTACATCCATAATTGTTTTCATTCGTGTATTTGTAGTTTTCGCAATTTGTGAGTTGCCTGCTTTGTGTTCATCGTTCGTAGGAATGAATCCCGAACTTCGCTCGCCAGTCCTTACCGCAAAAGAGTAGGTGCACTTCTTCCTTCGGTGTATCAATAAATTGAAACCCGTTTTTAGGATTGCCCTCAAGAGGTTCTCCGATTTTCACACCTCAGCTGTATGTTCATCAGACCTTTCCCCATCACGCACGCTAACGGCTTAATAGTGGATGTCATATATAGCGTTTGGCGCAACCACTGTGGGGGACACCTTGATCGCTACGTCGATGTGTTGGTCTCTCTACCGTAGGAGGACCGGCTTCGCGAGGTAAGCTTGTCTTTTGATACTTGCACCGTAGACCTAGTTGACGTTCATGCACAGAACCGATTCCGTCGTCATGACCTCGATGGCTTACAGTGTCAATTCGGGTATGCTGACGGGGTGTGTTCTTTGTCTACGCTGAGCTGATCGATAACCTGATAACTAACTTGAACAGCCTCCTCAGCCTCGCCGCAAGTATTAGCGTAAGATATTTCCGTTGCGATCTTTCCCATTTGATGTTTTCTTATTTTATGACCAGATCGTAGTTTCACCCACTTCGATGATCTGGCTGGCATTTTTCTGGGCGATGAGTAAATGTACGTTTACAATGGCCTCAGGCGCAGAGATGGTGAATTGACATTGTCCTATAGGCTATGTAAACTCTTTGCTTGCTATGTGAAGTGTCCATTTGGTGTGTAATCGCGGGTTTGGCTGATGACCGTGTCAAACGTCCAGGTTGAATAGTCGGAACTACGTCCATGGCAGCCAGTCAACCACCAATAGGCAGGATAACGCATACAACATTTCTTCCATCCGAGTTGGGCCTGGGCCATCGAGTACACTGGATTATGGGAGACACAAATCTGACCACGACGAAGAGCCGACTTTCGAAGTTCCCAAACCGGTATGAGACTCCACCTGTTCCAGATCGATAATCTTTTCATCTCCAGGTCGCCCGGACTATCCCCTTTCAGAGTCAAGCTTAAATGTCGAAATCGAGCGCATAGTGTCTCGGCACGGTCATGGCGCGACTCGGGGGAGGGTACTGCAGATTGTTATCATAAAAGCAGCCTTTGGGCCTCTCGTTATCATTGTACTCCTGACGCAGTCGGCCTCTTCTTGTCGGTACCCAAGTAGTGAGCGGTGTTACGAGTTGACCCGAATGTTCAACCGACAATACGAATATTCCTACATTTGGTCTACAACGAACTTTCGAGGCCTCCTGGTGATGTCCTCAATGTCCTTTCTGATGTAACTTTCGCGTCCCTCTTATTTGCCAGGCAGACACAGCCACACTTCTTCTTCAGAAAGCCCTGCGGTAATTGAACAAGGTACAAGATACATATACAAAGTCGACCAATTATCGTTCTTGTCATGCTTTATTACTTCCTCTTTTTCTTCTTTTTTCCGCCAGCACCAAGAATCGCCCAATCGTCCCCGCTAGGGATGGTCGCTATGCCCGCGTTCGTACCTCCCTTCTTCACTGGGATGTCCCAATCGTCCCATTCATCATGAGCCGCCTTCTCGATACCCTCGCCGCCTCCCTCAGGCGAGTTGCCGGCTGTGGTCGGCCCAGCAGTGGCCGCATCAGCTACCAGTGGAACATCAGTCCTGGCCATGAGGTGTTCCCTGGTATGGGCCACTTCTTCAGGTCCTTGCGTCTCCACTGGTAGCGCCTTACCCATAAGCGGCGGCAGCTGTGACTCGCCAATTTCCGCAGGGGCGTGCCTCGACGTAGGACTGGTGTTCGAACCATCACGCAGGAGGTCCGCAGTCGACGGATTGACCGACTTTGCCCCTAGATCCGTCCCGAACCACCCTGAGTTAGACCTACTGTTGTTACCTGCCGCAGAGCCCCACCCACCATCACCTGTCGATGTGCCCTTCATGACGTGGGGCTGTTCTACCCCTGGTGACTCCACTGAAACTTTGGACTGCAAGGTTCCACAAAGCCGTCACTCGTCTTACATCTTAGGACAACTTGGAGTAAGCTCACCGGGCGTCCGACATCACTTTCAGTGTCGCTTTCCTTCGTAACCTTCTGTTCCGGAGGTGATGCCACGGTCACCCCCATAGACATTCCGTCCTCCGCTTCCACACCCGGATTGACTGCTGAGCTCTTTGTTGAATTTGATTTTGGCACACTCCTTGGCCTATCCAAATAGACGTCGTTACCCATGGAACGGTTCATTTTTCCAGCCTGCGCCACTTCGACGTGGCGCGGTATATCAGCCACGTTGACTCGAAGGGCTCCACCACGGATCTCCTCCCGCACTGTCGCCACCAGTATCACATCATCCATGCTCATCTGCCGCGCCTCATCCAGGCTAAGTGGCAATGATCTTCCGCACAGCGCGGTCAGGGCAGGGAGTACCCAGTGGTCGACCGAATAAGTGCGCGCAAGTACGAATAGATCGTGCGATGTGGGAGGTTTGATAGATTTCAAGGCGAGCTTGCGAAGAGAGGCAAAGCCCCAGCGCGTAGACAGGTGGAGCACTGATTTCCATTGCTCATATGTCAGTTCGTGCGCTTCGAAATTCCTGTGAATAACCAAGTCTCAATAACCGACCGATAGCCACGGGGATCCAGCAGGCTCACGCAGGATACAAAACGGAGAGGAGGGCCTCGAAATCCTTGCGTTCGACGTCGCCAATTGATATGATAGTGGGAAGAGCTTCGTGTTCACGTATGTCGAGTTGGGCAAATCGTTTGGAGAAGTAGACGGAATCGCGAGCAAAGAAGTATCGATGTACGCAGTACAGCGTACCATCCACCTGCGTGCTAGTCAGTACATCGGGTATGCAAAGCAAAGAAGGCTACGAACCAGAAATGTGACATTTCCGTCCTTGAAGAAATACGCATCGTGTCGTATGAACGAATCGTCGGCTATCGCCTGACTGCCTCTTGGTATCTTTCCTTCTGAAAATTCCAGGAGGCAGGTTTGCTTAGCTCCAAATTCGGCATCGGGAAGCCCAGGGGCTTCGGAGGCGGTCGGAGGCGTATGCGGGCGACTCAGGTACGTATCTGAGAATGTGGAGTTAAATGAGACGATGGAGGCGGCACTTGAGAGAACTGGTGATGTCCAGATTTCGTTGTCGCTCCAGGAGACGATGGGAGGTGCCATCGAGAGAAAGGCACCGTATCTGATGCCAGTTCGAAGTGTAAGTTATGTGCCCTATAACGGTTACGTGACCACACACGAAGAGTTCCTAAAACAGCGCTCGGCGCTCGGGATCCATATCCATACGGGTACAGGAGCAATTCGAGTCGTGGCGGGTCCTGTTCATTTTCTTGCTCTGGTAAGAGCTGAGGGCCGGGATCGGTGGCGTACAGAGGCCACCCCGTCACCGCGTCACCAGTTCTTACAGTACCGCCACGGTTCCTCGCGTATCGTTGCTCAGCGCTGCTTCGGAGTTCGATCTGGCGCTGAGGCCTACATTATTCACAAGTGAAGTGGCTTTGAATGGGGCGGGGTTGAAACCGCAACCACCACCATCGTCGGTTTTTCCCACACCAGGCCTGCATATACCCCGAAGAACACCACCTCACACTTGACCACGCATACCCACTGGCAGAGGAACACCACCTCATGCATACCAGAGGAACACCACCTCGCACATACCTTGAGGGCATTGCCCCACGCAGAACCCAGGGAAGTTGAACCCGGAATCATCTGAAGAAAAAAAAAATTACATAGATGTTGTCAGAAACCTTGTCAGAAACACCTAGGAATGGTTTTTAAGAGGCACTGCGACCTAACTGGATAAATCAAAACGTGGTTTTTTAGTGGGTAGTAGATTCTGATTCTGACCTTTTCCTCAGAAGTTAGCATTTGAGTCCCACACTACCCGATGGGTGCCAGTGTGCATAAAGGCATTATTCCCCGTTTTCGAGCCTCCAAGCTCCAAGGATCGCATTAGCGCGTTAGATAGGACTGTCAGCGGCGTTAGGTAACCTAGTCACTGTCTCTTGCTTTCCAACACATCGCTTTTCCAAAAAAAAAAAAAAAAAAAAAAAAAAAAAGAAAGAAGTGGCTTTGAACTGGTCCTCTAATACAGAACGATCACTACTGAAAAAGCAACATAGCACAGGGCTGCCATCTAACATTAAAATCGATTCTAGAATGTAGTCAACAAGTAACACACTGGCAGGAGAGGCGTCGTGCCCACCAATTCCGATGATGTTTACCCATAATTTGAATCATCCTAATCCTTCAGCAAGTTGTAGTTGGGGGTCTTTTTTTTTCACACCACACTGTATTTATGCGATATTTATGCGAACACCTCAGCCTGGGTTACTGCTTCGGGTGACGCAAATTCAAGTTCGAACTTTCGCATCCCTCTTATTTGCCAGGCAGACGTAGCTACACTCTTCAGACAGCCCTGCGGTTATGAACAAGGTGCTCGAACATACTCATGCATCGTACACGCCGGTCGATCCCATCCTTTACTTCTTTTTTCGTCCTAACGTCCCCCAGCGCTGGGGCGACTGGTGCGCCCGCGTTCGTACCTCCCTTCTTCTTCACTGGGATGCCCCAATCATCAACAACCACCTTCTCGTCAACTTTACCACCTCCCTCAGGCGAGTTGCCAGCTGCGGTCGGCCCAACAGCGGCCGCATGTGGAACATCAGCCCTGGCCATGAAGTGTCCCTTGGCATGGGCCGCTTCTTGGGGTTTTTGCGTCTCTGCTGGTAGCGTCTTGCCCATAGGAGGTGGTAACTGTGACTCGCCACTTTCTGCAGGGGAGTGTCTCGAAGGATTCAAACCATCACACAGGAGACCCGTGGTCGACGCATTGACCGACTTGCCCACTGGATCCGTCCCAAACCACCCCCAGTTGGACTTATTGTTATTACCCGTCGCAGAACCCGACCCACCGCCATCCATTGATGTGCCCTCCACGACGTGGGGCTGTCCCATCCCTGGTGATTCCACTGAGTGGAATTTTTGACTGCAAGGTTTCATTCGCCTTGCATCTTAAGGACGACTCAGAGTAAGCTCACCGAGCGTTCGGCATCACTTTCATCAGTGTCGCCTTCCTTCGTAGCCCTCTGCTGCGGACCCGGAGCTGGTGCCACAGACTCCTCCACAGCCATTGCGTCCTCCGCTTCCACACTTGGATTGACTGCTGAGCTCTTTGTTGAATCTGATTCTTGCCCGGTACTTCCACTCTTTGATCAGATGTCGTTACCCATGGGACGGCTCAGCTTTCCAGCCTGCGCCACTTCGACGAGGTGCCGTATATTAGCCGCGTCGACTCGAAGCGCTCCACTACGGATCTCCTCCCGCACTGTCGCCACCAATATCACATCTTCCATGTTCATCTGCCGCGCCTCACCCAGGCTAAGTGGCAACGGCCTTTCGCACAGTGTGATCAGGGCAGGGAGTACCCAGAGGTCGACCGAATAAGTGCGCGCCAGTACGAATTGATCGTGCGGTGTGGGAGGTTCGATAGACTTGATGGCGAGTTTGCGACGAGAGGCAAAGCCCCAGCGCGTAGAAAGGTGGAGCACTGACTTCCATTGTTCATATGACAGTTCGTGCGCTTCGAAATTCCTGTAAATAACCGAGTCTCAATAACCGACCGATAGCCACGGGGATCCAACAAAGCTCACGCAGGATATAAGACGGAGAGGAGAGCCTCGAAATCCTTGTGTTCGACGTCGCCAATTGATATGGTAGTGGACAGAGCCTCATGGTCACATACGCCAAGCTGGGCAAATCGTGTAGAGAAGTAGACGGAATCTCGAGAAAAGAAGTACCGATGGACGCAGTACATTGTACCGTCCACCTACGTGTTAGTCAGTACGTCGGGTTTGCAAAGCAGAGAAAGCAATGAACCAGGAATGTGACATTTCCGTCCTTGAAGAAATACGCATCATGTCGCATGAACGAGTCGTCAGGTGTTGCGTGCCTGCCTCTTGGTATCTCTCCCTCTGAAAATCCAGGGAGGCCGGTGTACTCGGCCCCAAATTTGGCACTAGGAAGCCCAGGGGCTTCCAGGGCAGTGGGAGATATGTGACTCAAGTACATATCTGAGAATGTGGAATCAAACGAAACGATAGAGGCGGCACTTGAGAGAACTGGTGATATGCAGATTTCATTATCACTCCACGAGACGACGGGAGGTGCCATCGAGAGAAAGACGGCGTATCTGATGCCAGTTCGAAGTATGTGGTACCCTATAACGGTTACGTGACTATACACGAGGGATTCCTAAAACAGCCTGGTGATCCATATCTATACGGGTACAGCAGCGATTCGGTTCGTGGCGGGTCCTGTTTGTTTCCTTGGTCTGGTACGAAGGTCAAGTTGGGAGTAAACCAGTAGGATCGGTAGTATACAGAGGCAATACCGTCCCGCCCTGGCACCCGCTCCTACCGCCACGGTTCCACGTGCCCACGCGTCGTTGCTCAGCGCTCAGCGCTGCTTTGGGATTCCATCAGGCGCTGAGGTCTGGGAGTGTGTCCACACGTTTACGGGTGAAGTGGCTTCGAACTCGACCTCCAAAACGGAATAATCACCACCGAGGCAAAATAACACGGCTCAAGGCCGCCACCTAGCATTGAAATCAACTTCTAGAATGTAGTGGTCACAAATAACACAGGAGAGCCCAGAAACACAGAAACACTTTTGTATATTGTCCGAGCCGCCAGTCATGACATTCCGAAAATGCAATGTCAACGTACCCGGATCACTTAACTGGCGCTTTGCTATCCGCAGGGTTGACTCTAGGTACCGTCGCCTTTCTTATCGCGAACTCTGAGTCAGGAGAATCGACTGGGCGAAGGGACGTGCCAAACGGGGCACTGCCCTGGCCAGAGCCAACGTGCTTTGTGTCGCGGTGTCGTGGGTGCTCGTAGCGGGTTGCTCGACACTATTAAAGAGGCTCTGCCCCCTGGTTGCTTGCTTTGCCGTGGATCTCTGCTTTGAGATACTAGTCGTCTATTGGAGGTGAATGATGAGAATGCAGAATCGACAGCCACCTGTCGCAACCTCAAGAACCCAGAGAAGGGGCTTTTTGGATCTCGCTCGCCCCACGTTTTGGTGCTGCTCGCGCCAATCTCTATGTGTTTCTTTTTTTTTTTTGATCCATGTTTATTACTGGGGTACATGTCCGAGACACAGACCAGTCGTAACTACGAGACTTGTTACAGTTAGGAAACACATTAGTCCTAATAGAAGGTGGCCCCGAGCCGAGAAGCGGAAACGCAGGAAACACGACCGGGAGGATTCACAGAGGGAGCGGCCTCAAGGGCAACTCGTGGTATATAAGCCGAGGCGTGGTTAGGGGTGCGGGTGAGGCACAAAAGTTCGGTTAGGTCGCTCACAGGGAGCGAATAGACAGGGTACGTACGACCCCATCTCTATGTGTTTCCGAATCCCGTCGTGGCGTTCTCTTCTGGCGGTTTCGCTACACCATTGCTTCCCGGCTGTGTCATTTCACCAAAGTCAAAAATGTTCTGTTTGTGTCTTTGAAATCAACTGAACCTGAGCTCACGGAACGATTGCTACCACTGTTCTGGGTGCCGTCCCCTCCTTTCACACCTACAGATGACGCGGCCATCGTAAAACGGGTTCCGTGTTTGACAGCCCCGCCTAGCGTGGGAGGCGTTGTCCTTACGAAGAAGTTTCCGAAGAAGTTTCCCGGCCAGTGCAATTTCTTCAACTCACGTGACTTAGTCCCGTCAATCCGCCGAAGAACGCGACTACGAACGTCCTCCCGTACACTCACCACGAGAACAACGTCCTCAATACGCATCTGGCAGGCCGCTGTCAGACTGAGAGGCACTGCTCTCTCGCACAGCGCAGTCAAAGCCAAGTATCCATTGACCGACCGCATTGATACGCGCAAGCATGAGCCAATCGTGTGGCGTTGGAGGATTGATGAACTTGGCCAGCTTGCGAATAGAGGCGAAGCCCTGGCGCATGGCAAGTGACTTCCATTGTTGATATGAGGCGTTGTGCTCTTCGAAATCTCTACACACTTTGACAACTTGGAAGGTGGAAGGCGACGTAAGAAACTCACTTGGGATAGATTACAGAGAGGAGGGCCTCGAAAATTTCACGTTCGACGTCTCCTGGTGATACGACAGGAGTAAGAGCTTCATGGTCACGGGTGCCGAGTCGGGCGGAGATGTGCACGGAATCGCGAGAAAAGAGGAACCGATGAACGCAATAAAAGGAGCCATCAACCTGCGCGATCTTGATCAGAAAACTTGGCCACGTGAGCCACTATGGATCGCAACACACCAGAAAAGTTCTTTGGAATAATACGATGTCGTAGGAACAAAACATCAAGTCCTGAGTACGTGCTAGGGTGTTAGAGTTGCACTCGGTTCGCCCGTCGAGGAGTACACAGAATGAGTCCTAGCCTCGGTGGCACCAGGGACTTTGGGAAGCTGACAGTATGGACTATGGGGTCAAATGAGAAGAGGGTGAACCCGAAGACACGGGTGACGCGGTGACGTGGCAAGTGCATTGGCTCAAGCGATTTCCACGCAAGCTGTTTGGGAGGGCCAAGTGCATCGAGTGAGCAACGAGCTCGAAAAATATTTACCAGCAACTCGGGCCATGACACCACCAACTGACCAATTTACAGTAACATCGGACGGAAACAAAACGTCGGGCGAAGTTGTGAGCTTATCAATGGGGCCAGGTAACACGAAGGTTCGGACAGTAGCGGGGACGTGACTTATTGTTCAAGAAATCTTTGATTGGCGACGTAACGAAGGAGAAAGAAGTGTGTGACAAAAGTGATGAGCGACTGAGAGACTTGGGCTTGCCCTGAGGCTTACTGTAAATATGTGGGGGCCGCGACTGGAATATCTGGCGTTGTTCTTATGACGTACAGTATGCCCAACAACCGGCCTGATCGGAGCGAAGGAAGACGCCAGACGGTCGCTGTGGCCGGTGCGAGGAAGGGAAACCTATGCACGAGTAAGGCTACTTACTCATAGAGGGCTCCAACAATGTAGGTAGTGCTCGGGATGATATCCTTTGGTCACGTTCTGGCAAATATTAAGTGAACAGAGCAAGTAACACAATGACAGCGACGGACTATCCAGTTCTACGAGAGCTGGTGGTGGAGGTGTCGGTTTGGTAACACCTGAGGAAAAAGACCGACAGTGAGGACCCAAAACCAATATCTAGTCAACTACATACCATTAGCAGGAATGGGTACGACTGTGAGAATGACGTTATGCGGAACGACAAGTAAAGTGAGGCGTTGCTCGTCCATCGCTAGCTGGAAAATGATTATGGGCCGGGAAACGTTATGGATGGGTGGTCCAATGTACCTCGACCCTCAGCCTGACAGCGCTGATTTGCGAAGAGAGGGAATAAAGCCTGTAGGTGAGCCGATGTTGAACAGCAAGCCGGATCTGCTGGAATAGCCCGGGAGAACGATGGCTGTGTATACGCATACGCGCAAGTTCGCTCGCGAAACTGTGTAAACGGCTGAGAACACCACTCTCGAGGGAGGGAGAGCGAGAATGCCATACCTCTCGAGGTCTGCCCCAGGTTCACTAATATCGCGCCGGCTGCCACAGCACGGGCGAGAGTGTCTTGGGCATCGTGTAGCATGGTCGATACATTTGGGATGATATGGCGAGGAAGTAAGCAACTGAGGTATACGACCGCGCCATACATCCCGAGGACGGAGACACAGAAGCCGAATATATCAAAGAAACCCATGTCCTTGCTGAGAAACACTGGATGAGGACTCAGTAGAAACTGCTGAGTCGTTCTTGAGTGGGAGAGTGTGGAAGTGTTGCAACCCCATCTATATTGGTGACATTAAGAAGGAATCGCATACAGGGCTAGTGCTGGGGGAGGGATGGCCGCAACTGCACAAGCATGATGGCGGGATATATATATGCTTCAGCCTCGGAGTAGCTTGAGTTCCTCACGTGTTTGTCAGGCACCAGCCTGACTCAGGGCGATGTACACTGTATCAACAACGGCGAAACAACATCAGGTACAGCTTTCTTTGTGCCATAGACCGTCCAACGCGGAAGGCATCACAATTGGACGATCGAAGACCGAAAGTCACAGGCCTACACAGCCGTGCATGTGCGCTGCATTTTCCACGGTGTGGAAACATGCCAGCTTCTGTACCGAATTCCGCGTAGACCTCTCCTGGCCACTAACATGTTAGGGAATGAAAATGCAGATTTTTAAAAAGGTCACACTCCGTTTACAGTATCAATAAGTTCGATTAGAACTTGAAGTTTGAAGCCTGAAGTTCGCCGAAGAGCTGTCCCCTGACTCCCTTCAGCTCGCCCGCTTCCGCATACGGCTACACATCGTCACTCAAGGCAGGTACTGAGGAACAGAAATGTCATAGGTGCACGTTGGTAGTTAGAACAGATTTCAAAGTTCTCGACTTCGCAGACGAAGTTCTAGGCTCGCTTCCAGATATTCAACTCCCACCCATAATCCACGTTCAATTTAATGAGGCTGTGAAGAATCGCCATCGCTGTCCTTCTGCTCACCCATTGTTTCTGATCTGCCTCCTACTCTAGCAATTGTTGTTGCAGATACGATCGCAGCAAACACCGCAAATGACAACCAGGCGCTGGTACCTCTTCTGATGCACGCTTCTATATGTCATCTGGCGCAATGGTGAGGTGTTTGAATGAACATGAGTACCAGGAAAATTAGGTAGCTAGTACAGCCACTATGCAGTGCTATACTATAGCACCATATATCCTCGTGTGGCGGCTCTAGGTTTTTCCTGTTGGAGAAGAGTGTACAATCTGGACACTGGCGTGAAACAAGGCGTGAAATTTGGTGAGTACAGGAAAAGAGGGTGACATGAGATACAGTATACCTATGCTAATTACTGGACTCCAGGCTGAGACCGTGACTTGGCCTGATCAGCTGGCAGGCGTGCGCACCAAAGCGCCTTGCGCCGCATGATCCGAGTCGTTCCTCTCTGCGAGACATTGATTTTTTTTTACAATATACGTATCGCGACGAAGAGACGGTCCTCATGACACAATAATAATAAGTCATTCAGATATTCGTGTGGTGATCGATGATGTGGATGTTTTTTTTTTGGATCCAGATGATGTGGATGTTGATCCGGTAATGTACCGCCGTGCCATTGTTGTGGCGTGTAGATCGCCAAAAAAAAAAAGGGGGGGGGGGGCTTCATAGGCGTGCTTGTTGGCGTGTGCACCGCTCGCTTCCGCCTTGGGGCGATGATATATTTTCTCTGCACATCCTGCACCAGGATGGACAGCTTTCATAGGCGTCTATGTACGCGTGTCAACCACGGTGTCAACAGCACATCACTCAGGCTCGCTTCCGCACCGAACGAGCATGTATTGCTCTGCCAACGCATACAATTGTGTAACCTGCGTCGCCCGTGCTCTATCCTGGACTTATTGCTGATCAATATGGAAGCCCACACATTCCAAAGATTGACTCGACCGTAATCGAGAATTTGCAGGAGAACGCATTGTACACTACGCATGTATGATGCGCATGACGGAAAAAGTGAACACACCTCTCTTATATCGAAAATAGCTCGAGACAAATGATTTCATAGGGGCCCTGTGGAGCTCATGAAAGTGCTAATAGATGTACAGATAGATAAGTGACTTTCACGGGAATTTGCCGATATCGCTGGGGAACATTACTGGATAACACCCTACCATTCAAACAATTCAACGAACTCCTTTTGAGCGGATAAGAGGCGCTGCCGCCTTTTCTCAAGCTCGCTGCGTCGTTCAACGACGTCTTCCGGCTCGCTCAGAAGCCTCCTGCAACGCTCATACCCTTTAGGCCCATTGATACTGAGTCCATCGAAAAGCGCATCTTCGAGGCCGACGGTCACTCCCCGCAGCAATGTCCTGTCGACGCTCATCGGAACGTTATCTACAAAGCGCTTGTAGGCCACTACGGCATAACATTAGTCATGACATGAGAAAGCAAAAGAGAAATGAGGAGATCTCAACCTTGAAAGTAGGCACGGACGTCTGCCATTATTCCAATGGCTGGCTCCATGGGGTCTGGCGGGAGTAGGGCGGCTAATGACGAAACCTCTACCGAGCGTAGCCCAAGCTTAGCAAGGGAAGCAATCGCCTCGTTAACTGCGGCCCTCATGCCTGGGTTGGTACCATCTTCCAGGTTCCTTATGACCGAGCTTTTGGACCTCAAGCGACCTCTTTTGTAGTGGCTCAGGAACTTGGATCGATATTCGGTATAATAACGTGCGTTCAGTGTGAACGGCTCGTTTTCGTCCTTCAGCAAGGAGTCGATGTGCTGGGCAGCAGCGTCTGCACATCGCTGTATATGGGATTGCATTATGTTCCTAGTAGTTAATGTTAGTAACGAGAAATGTATATAGATCAAGAGTCGTACCTGACTCCTTGCTTTAGATGACCATGGGTGTACTGAGCGAAGTGCCTTTCCACCAGTTGCTGGACATAACTAGTCAATTCCTTCCGCGTGATGTCGAAGAATTGCCTTGAAGGATCCTCCCATCCCACCACGACAGTACGAATATACTGCCTTATAACGGTATGCGGGTAATGATTTGGTAGCTCGCGGGTCACGGCACTGACAAACAAGAAGTCATGGATCTGAAGGACAAGGGACACATATTTCTTACGAATTTGCCTTCTCTAAGACATCCTCGATGTAAATCGGTGAACTGACATCACAAGGCTCTTCTTCCCACTCTTCCTCTTCGCTTGAAAGGAAGGAAGGGGGAACCAGTGTGGTGTCAGCGGCTTGAGAACGCTCAAGTGGCAGAAAATAGGGTGCCGTCTGCCGTATTGCCTTCTTGAAGTCGTCTCGGGGTCCACGAAGTTTTTGTATCAATCCATTTTCATCTGGAATACCATCAACAAGGGTCTTGATAGACTGAATAAAGGCGCCGATCAATTTCGAGAGCTCGGAATTCGGCTCGGATGAGGGTGGGTTCGGGAGCTGGGAAATATCCTGTTGCGTCTGCGCGAGTAGTCTGTCGAGCTCCTCCTGCAGCTCAGGAAGCCTACCAGTGTGTTAAAATTAACAACAGATCAAAGGTGAAAACAACTTGCCTCTTGGAAATCAAACTAGACAATAATTGTCCCAGACGTGTCGTCAGCTTGTCTGTCCCTAGGCGACGTTGGTATAGCCATTCCAAGTTCGACCAAGGTTCCCTGGTTGAAAAGAAAACCGCTTCCTGCTCTCTGGCTTTCTCGTACGTTATCCCATCCCGAATGTCCTGAGAGTCGGGGTTCTTCACAGAGAAGTACTCAATACCTCCTTCCTTTCCGCCCCTCTGGATTCTGTTTATCCAAATAGCCTCCTCGCCGGCGGGTATTCGGTCGGGTTTAGTCAAGACACCTATACAGCACTATTAGAAACATGACGTGGGACCGTACAACATCGAAATACCGATAGTCCGAGCCCCGCTTGGATCGAAGCGGGAAGCGAGGCGGTGAGCACTTTGATTTTCGAAGTCGGCTGTTAATGTTTATGAGTAACCCCATGATAAAGGCGAAAGAGGAGCATACTTTCGCACGCGATTGTTAATAGGATGATGCAACTCTCCTTACAGATATACTCTTCGGCAAGCCGTTGAACCAGGCGAGAGTCACGTGGTTCTCCTCCGACGATTAAACCTGGACCGATTTAGTCCGATTGCCTGATTTCGACATTCGTTATCACCCACCTGGTAGATCGACAAACGATAAATCATCGACATCCCTGCTGCAGATCTCCAAACAAACCGAGTTCGAGGAGAACGACAACTCCCTCTCCTCGAGAGCATCGTCCGAGGCTTCTAAGAATTGAGGAAACGGGGTGCTGGGATTCAGAATGGCGCATTGTGCTCGGCGAATCCGTTCAGTGACAAGGGATTTTTCGAAAATGGGATCCCCAAAGTCATGTCGACGCGGTTCTGGAAGCACCCTGCCATCTCCGTCTGTGACGATACGGAGTGAGACGACACAAGACCAGGGTTCAGATGAATGTGAGAGCTGGCACTCTGTTGGACACCTATGTGCGCAAGGGGTTTATGGCGGAAATCAAACAGAAGCAGGAAAAGCTTACCTCGTGCATGTTCCAGACGCACGGGGTAGGGTAATACCCGATATGGCCTCTATAAGGGATGATTTTCCCGCGCTCTGCGACCCCAAAACAGCAATAACGGGGATGTCGAGGTCTAATTGCGCGCTGCAGGAGAAAAGAAAATCTTGAGACATGCGGTCGACGGGGCCCACTGTTGTCCTCACCCTGTTTCGCGAAGGCGGTTCACGGCATCGAGCATCTTGCGCTTCTGGGCGACGTATTGTGAGTTAGAAAGTCCCACAGGGGCACCTCTGAGGTCGTTCTCCGGGCCCGGCGACATATCTGAGGTTCTGTCAACATCGTTTCCGCTTTTGGGTGTAGACATGATCATAATGGAGAGGATGTAGTAGGGGAATCCTAAGGGACATGACCAGCAAGGAGCGTTCTTTATAAGCTTCAGCAAGACGACCGAACTAAGATGCAGGTAATGTCAAGCAGGGATCAAGCGTAGCCATAGTGCCTTGAACCACTTACCTCAGTTACCTGTAGCGATACAGAAGAGCTTAGTGATAAAACAGTCACGCGAAAGAGGCTATCAAGTGGTCCCAGGGAAAATAACTTGTCCGCAGCTATCCGCAGTACTAACTTATCATAGTACTACGGTACTCGTACTCTGTTGTGCATCCGATATCGATGTGGGCTGGATGTGGTATTTTCTTCTGTTTCCGTGCGCATGATGCAAAAAAACCAGGGACGCAAAAGCCTTAATTGCTGCGGACACCACAGGTCGCGCGTACACTTAACATGGGCGCAATCCTGGCTTCCTATCGAGTCCAAGATCGAGTCTCTCACCGTAGCTTGAGCCTGAGAACCATAGTTGCCACAAACGATGTTCCCAGAAAGGAAGGTAGTGCGTCACCGTGCCCGCCCCGAGCCACGTGGCGCCACGGCGACTCGGATGCTACCGTGACTCCGACTCGAAAGCTGCGGCCAGTCCCTTGGCCCGTCCAACGGCATGCCGAGGCTTATGAATGCTTGAGCTAACGTCGTCCTCTAACGATTGCGTGCAAGGGTCCACTTGTCTCCCTATCAAGGTTGGCCTTTGGCACTGGTCGTCTTGCTGACCATCGTGTACTCCACCTATCGCTCTACTCACATCCGAGTCGGCCCACGTGCGTTGCGGGCCACTGATCAACGCGTGTTGTGTTACGCCTCCCTCAGATAGCTTAAGTTCATTCTGCGTTCTCACGGAGCCTGGACGGATCCCCTATGCCGAGGGGCGGTTGGATTACGAGGATTCAAGGTGGAATCCCCGACGAGTTCAGGATTGGGCCTTACTCCGCGAAGAGTCATGAATCTTTTGGAACCAACAATCTGTCACGTTTCCCAACTCCCGAGCGGGTCGCTTAGGGATCGTAGTATGCTTTCATACATTTCTTCATGCTCATTACTGGCGCCCTTCAATGCGCCCCCTCACAACCGTGATCTGATGTGAGCGCTTCTCGTACACCGGGACGAGTCATGGCGATACGTCAGACAGTGCACGACTTTGAACTACTTGAACGAATTAATTTGGTGACGATTCCTCCTCCTCTAAAATCCCGTTCAATATTGAGACGCTGGCCTAGTGATGCCGGTAAAGCCATATCTATCAACGATGTCATGAAGAATGGGAGCTCCTATGAGAGCGTACCCTGCGGCAGTTGTCAAAGCTGATCTCGACTTTGTGTCGATAACAGGACTGGCCAGTGAGCTACCAAATAGCTACCCGTTTGTTGTCGAAAGGCACGACATTGGAGCTTTCGTGAAGCGATAAGGCTCTCCATCAAAGAATCGCCCTAATCTCACCAAAAGAGTATTGCACGAACGTGCCAATGCGATAGTCGAAGATCACTATTCCCGGTATAGCTACAGTCATCTCACGCGGTTACGTCTGTTTTCGCCCAAGTTTTCGCCCCACGCCTTATCACGTCCTTGTGTTATTTTTTAGGAACTCCGAGAAAGGTCAAATAGTAGCCAACATGTGCAAACGCGGCGGAATGATGTTTCAAATTTCAACTCCCACTGGGAGAACAGGGACCGTTCACTATACTGCTATGGGGACTCTCACTTCAAAATTCAGATTTCAAAGACAGTACAGAGCGTTCCCACACAAGGCCGAGAGTGCTATATTTGCCGATGACGAAGAAACAAAGCTAACTTAGTACGCCTTACTAATTCGGACCTCCGTTCCGACCCTTCCGTTCCGACCCTTCTTCGACCTGCTCCTTACAGTACAGTACTATTCAATCTGCTATTGAAATACTGGTAGTGGTGGTCATGACGCCACATCCAAACCTGCTGGCTGACATTTCGAACACCGTGGCTACACGCGCTCGGATAACGTTATGCGGGCATGGACCGTACGATACCGTGTGGCACTCAGGTCGGCCTCGAGGCAGCGCTCTTCGACAACCTGTCTATCAATGTATCCGGAATGTATGAAAGTTGCAAAGTGCATTCGAGTGAACTAGAGGATGCTGTTGAATGTTACGGTGAGCTGCAAAATCGAGAAACCCATCAGGTGCTGAAACAGAGCTTTTACAGAGGTAGAATGACGTTTCAAAGCTTGGCTGATTCTTCTGAGTGACGAATTCGTTCGTTCGCACTGTTATTACGGTATACCTTGCGACCATGGAGGAATGGGGCCGGTTCACGTCACTTGTATCTGACGTTCGTTTTTTTTAGTGGCGATGGTAATGTCAGGCATAGGAATGCTCATACTGATCCGGGGGTGTGCCACCTTCCTTGTGTTATGTCAACTTGACTTGACCGGGGGTCGTGGTTCAGCGGATAAGTTACAAATATACGAAAGGAGGCAGGAATTCGATCCTGTGGCGAATCGTGTTCAATTACCCTCATCACCCCATGTCCTTAGCTGCATGTATGTGGCACTTCACTTATCCCTCGTCCTCTCTTGGTCTGAGGGGTTTCGATGCTATCGTAACTGGCGTCTCTCCAAGTGATCCACCAGAGATTCAGTCGATTGCTATCTTTTTGTGGCGAATGAGTGCCACAGGACCACACCCCAGTGCTCTGTATAACTACGTCCAAATTCGGTTATCTCCTCGCTGTGCCTATAAAGGACCCTTCTTGCGGGTCCTGTCCTTCAGAGAACGGTCCCGTTCTGCTTTACAACATCCTCCTCTCTACCATGTCCTCATCAGATGGTGGTACGGATTTCGACAGCACCTCAGACATGTCTTCTGGTCAGAACGATCCACACTGACGTCCCGGTGGGTCTTTCGGACCCGCAATACGTTGCAAAGAAACGCAAGATGCTGGATGCGGTCAATCGCCTTCGTGCCACTGGGTGAGGATTACTGCAAGCCCTGTCAGCTACTCGTCTCAAAAATTTCTTTTATCCCACAGGGCACAATTGGACCTCGATATCCCCATCATCGCTGTCTTGGGGTCCCAGAGCGCGGGCAAGTCATCCCTTATAGAGGCCATATCGGGTATTACCCTACCCCGTGCGTCTGGAACTTGCACGAGGTAGGCTTTGTTAGCCTCTGTTTGATTTTCGCCACAAAACCCCTTGTGCACATAGGTGTCCGACCGAATGCCAACTCTCGCATTCGTCGGAGCCCTGGAGATGCGTCGTCTCGCTGCGCAGGGTCACGGATGCAGAAGGCAAGGCGCTTTCACAACCGCAGAAAATTGATTTCGGAGATCCCATTTTCGAAAAGCCTCTTGTCACCGAGCGCATCCGCCGCGCACAATGCGCAATCCTGAATCCCG
The DNA here is from genome assembly GCA_021524915.1 of Lactarius akahatsu. NCBI lineage: Eukaryota > Fungi > Basidiomycota > Agaricomycetes > Russulales > Russulaceae > Lactarius > Lactarius akahatsu. The sequence goes on along the minus strand of JAKELL010000008.1, from coordinate 845,388 downwards.
GCACGTCGCCTGAACAATTCTTAGAGGCCTCGGACGATGTTCTCGAGGAGAGGCAGTTATCGTTCTCCTCGAACACGATTTGTCTAGAGATCTGTGGTAGAGACGTCGATGATTTATCATTCGTCGACCTACCAGGTTAGTAATATAAATATGGAAATCCGGTAAACGGACTAATTCGGTCTAGGTTTGATCGTCGGAGGGGAACCGCGAGACTCCCGTCTGGTTCAACAACTTGCCGAGGTACACATCAGTAAGGAAAGTTGTATCATCCTATTGACAATCACCTGCGAGAGTATGCTTGCTCTTCACCTCCGTTCTGAGGTAGTTTTCTAAACTAATGATGTCCACAGCGGATTTCGAGAACCAGACCGCTCACCGCCTCGCTGCCCAATTCGATCCAAGCGGGGCTCGAACTATTGGTATTTCAATGTTGTAAGACGTGGCCTCAGATTGTTAACCCTAGCTACGTCGTTGCAGGTGTCCTCACGAAACCTGATCGGATACCCGCCGGCGAAGAGGCAATGTGGATAGGTAAAATCCGGAGTGGCGGTGTGGATGGGGGGATAGAATACTTCTCTGTGAAGAACCCTGACTCTCAAGATATCAGAAACGGGATCACTTATGAGCAAGCCAGAGAGAACGAAGCAGAGTTCTTCTCAACCAGAGAACCTTGGTCGAATTTAGAATGGCTTTGCCAACGTCGCTTAGGGACAGACAAGCTGACAAAACGTCTGGGACAAGTATTGTCTAGTTTGATCTCCAAGAGGCATGTCCTTTTCACCGATCCTGAGGTTAATTCTAACACATCGGTAGGCTTCCTGAGCTGCAGGAGGAGCTCGATAGACTCCTCGAGCAGACTCAACAGGACATCGACCGGCTCCCAAGTCCACCATCATCTGAGCCCGTTTCCGAAATCTTGAAATTGATCAACGTCTTTGTTCAGTCTATCCAGCACCTTGTTGACGGTGTTCCGGATGAAGACGGTCTGCTACAGACACTCCGTGAGCCCCGAGACGAGTTCAAGGGAGAAATCCGTCGGACAGCCCCCTATTTTCTGCCACTTGAGAACTTCTCAAACGGCAACAACCTGAGTCTCGCCGTTCGAAGCATGAGCCCCGGGCCTAGAATAGTTCCAAGAGTTCCTCCTTTCTCCTTCCTTTCAAGCGAAGAGACGTGGGAGCAAGAGCCCTGTAACGCCAGTTCACCGATTTCCATCGACGATGTCTTGAAGAAAGCAAACTCGTAAGTTAGCATGTGTTCCCTTTGGCCCTCCGAGCTTTGACTTTGTTTGTTAGCGCTGTGACCCGCGAACTACCAGGCCATTACCCATATATTGTCATAAAGCAGTACATCGTCGATTTCGTGGAGCGATGGGAGGATCCTTCAAGACGGTTCTTCGACACCACACAGAAGGAACTGACTAGTGATGTCCAGTTGTTGGTGGAAAAATACTTCTCTCAGTATACTCATGGTCATCTCAAGCAAGGGGTCAGGTACGTCTCTTGGTCTACATACTTTCCGCTCCGTTAACACCAAATACCAGGAGTATAATGCAATCCCATATACAGAAATGTGCAGATACTGCGGCACAGCAGATTGGCTTCTTGCTGGCAGACGAACACGAGCCCTTTACCCTGAACGCGCATTATTACACAGAGTATCGCTCAAAATTCCTGGGCCACTACAAAAGACATCGCTTGATATCTACGAGCGACAGTAGGGTCATAAGGAACCTGGATCCAGATACCTGCAGCCCAAGCATGAAGGCCACACTTGACGAAGCGATATCGTCCCTCACTAGGCTTGGGCTACAGTCGGCATCACTAGTTGCCCTACTCCCACCGGACTCCATGGAACCAGCCATCGGAATAATGGCAGACGTTCGTGCTTATTTCCAAGGTCGGGAGCCCCTCGTTTCTTTGTTGCTTACGCATAACACGGCTAACGGCCACGTCATAGTTGCATACAAGCGCTTTGTAGATAACATCCCGATGTGCATCGACCGAACATTGCTGCGGGGAGTGACAGTCGGCCTCGAGGATGCACTTTTCGATGGACTCGGTATCAACGGGCCTGGAGGGTACGAGCGCTGTAGGAAGCTTCTGAGCGAGCCAGGAGACGTTGTCGAACGCCGCAGCGAGTTGGAGAAGAGGCGACAGCGCCTCCTATTGGCCCGAAAGGAACTTACTGAATTGTTCGAATGATCCGCCGTAGTAGAAGCAGATTGTGCTGCGTACTGTATTTGTGTCGTAGAATGTTCCCTATCGATGAGATCCATGTGAATGACGTTTTCTGCTTGGGGATGCCCAGAAATGTCCCCTAACCCTTGTTGATAACGACATCCGCAGCCATCCGCAGTGCTCTGTCATTTGCTCTGTCGTGTATCCAATATCGAATGTGGGATTTCCTTCTCTACTTCTGTCCGCATGCAAGGGACGCGAAAACCTTCGTCGCTGCGGATGTTGCGTAATGCGCACACACTTAACGCGGACGCAAGCCTCGCTTCCCGCATCGCTTCCCTAGGATCTTCAGGTTGTGGCACCCCATATGCATAATACAGAACCCCCCGTGAGTATTTTCCTCACCCACCCCTCTTGATTTTTATCCCGCCTTATCGGTTATCCGTCGTAGCAACCTCCCCCTGCCATCATTGTCACCAACACCGACTCGGACCCCGTTGTGGACCCCGACCCTTGCCCCGACCCAGCGCCCGTACTATCAGCTGCATCACCGAACCCCATTGCGGACCCTGACCCTTGCCCCGACCCAGCGCCCCTACCAGCTGCACCACCGGACCCCGTTGCGGACCCCGATCCTTGCCCCGACCCGGCGCCTGTACTACCAGCTACATCACCACCGCCCGCTTCGCCAATGTTAATGCTTGATGTCTTGGAGCCTTCAACGACGACCACTCAGGTCGATCCCGAGATAACGGTGGGAAGTACCAACACGCCTTACGCGCGGAACAACTTGCGCCTGAATAACAGCCTGCATGACATAGAGTAAGTACAACTAGATTTGCATTACAGACGGCCCATCTGACTGACGGAGGAAGGCTCAATCGCTACATCGACCTTCCGATCATTGCTGTAGTCGGCTCGCAGAGTTCTGGTAAATCATCATTGATCCAAGCTATCTCAGGAATCCCTCTTTTGAAAGCGCCTGGGGACGCATGTACGCGGTGAGCATACTCCCTGCTCTCGCATTTCCCCTTGTCTCGGGAGTTTATGCCCCTTCGTGCAGATGCCCCATTGAGTGCCGTCTCACGCGTGGAGATGGAGCGTGGTCGTGCCAAGTATATTTGCGTCGCGTCATTGCATCCAGTGGAACAAGTGTCTCAGATCTGCCGAAAGAGCCTTTTGGTGGCCTCATCACGGACAAGGACTTACTGGAAGATCGTATCTCACGAGCCCAGTTCGCCATTCTTAATCCCAGCACACCCGCAGGCACATTCTTGGAAGGCGATGCCGACCCGGGTGGCAATGAGCTGACGTTCTCTCCGAATATCATATGTCTGGAGATCACGGGCCCAGATTACAGCGAAATATCCTTTGTAGACCTACCCGGTGCGTCCTAAAGTCCAGATTATGGCGCGTTTGTAGGCTGATGGCTCTCAAAGGTTTGATTCACAACGTTGGCACAAGTGGAAACCGAGAGAATATCGGACTTATCAAGAAGTTGGCTTCGAGTTACGTTTCGAAGAAGAACTGCATTATCCTCATGACCATAACTTGCGAGAGTACGGCCTTGTACCTTGTATTCCAAAGCCAACCTGCTGATACATCGCAATAGCCGACTTTGCCAACCAAGGTGCATATGACCTCGCGCGCACTTATGATCCTTACGGACGGCGCACCGTCGGTAGGGCACTCGCATTTCTCCACCTAAAAAACTCTTCTTTATCGATGCCTCAGGGGTCTTAACCAAACCGGACAGAAGTCCGGAGGCTGCGCACGAGAAATGGGTACGGTACATCCGCGGCGAGACTGAACCATTGCATCATGGGTGGTTTTGTGTCAAACAACCCGATACGCAGAGCCCGCACCCTCCGCCATCCTTGGTTGAGGCCCGTGAACAGGAAGATCGGTGGTTCAAAAAAACGTCGACCTGGCGAGAGCTCCCCAGAACTTTTCATAATCGTCTTGGAACCAAAAAACTCGTTCAACATCTTGAGGAAATTCTCTCAGATTTGATGTCAGAAAAGTACGCGACACCTTTTGTACTCGCGAGAGTCGATGTGACTGACATCCTTCAGTGTTCCCGAACTTGGGACCCAAATCCAGAATCTGATAGAGAACACCAATCAAGAGTTGGCACAACTAGGACAGCGACCATCCGACGACAGCGTTGGGGAGATCAGTTTCCCTAGTCGACCAATTGGTTCGTGATATTGAAGCTGCGGTGGAGCGAAAGTCGCGAGAAGATGACAACATACTATATCGCATCGAAGATGAAGCGGTGAAATTCAAGAATGAGCTCAGGGCAACATGTCCAGAGTTCCGTGCGTGGAGTAAGGACCTCAAGAAGCCACCTACTGTTAAACCTCTCCCCGAGCTCTTACTTGATGGCGATCCCCCTCCTGATACTTCCGTGAAGCGCGAGGTCATATTCTTGGATGACGTTCTCGAAAAGAAGGCCCGGTAAGACCTCTCAGTGACTTCTAATGGAGATTTATCTTCATCTATCCTCGTAGTTCGTCTGTTCGCGGACTCCCAGACAGCGGGCAGAATAATGTGGCGGAGGAGTATCTGCGTTCGTTCACGGCCAAGTGGGACACGCCAACGAATAAGTTTGTCAGGGAATCAGAGAGGCATCTTCAAGCTTTCATCAAAGAGGCCATTGACGCGCGATGTGGGAAGTTTTCGCACAACGGATTGCCCATACACCTACGGTATGTTCGTGTTTCTGTCTTGCTTATTTACGATAACGCCCCTTGCAGAGATACGATCCAAAGTCATTTGCAGGAGTGCTTCATCAAGACAAGATCGGCTACAGATCTGCTTCTCAAGTTGGAGCACACCGGGCATACACGAAACGAGCGATATTACAGGGAGTACAAAGACAAGTTCCTGTCTCACCTCAAGATGCAGCGAGAACTTGCTGCGAATAATACTGTACTCCGGGACCTGGAGCGTCTAGCCTCACCAAATGGCGTCCAGCCAACTACAGCGTTTACCTCGGCCATCACCTCGGCAAAGACGGCTCTCAGTAAGGCCGGATTTCCGGCGATCGAGGATCTCGCCTTTGCCAGACTCCTACCCCCCCATCCTACTGATGCCGCACTTGAGGACATGGCTAAAGCAAGTGCAGGCTTCGAAGGTGAGTCTCACCACATCGCCCCTTGATATAGAGTCTTATTGTGCACGCCTGTTTGTAATAGTTGCTCTGCACAGATTTGTTGACTACGTCCCGCTCGTAGTTGACACAGAGCTTGTCCGCGGTGTTTGTCAAGACCTTGCACGCGTACTCCGACACAGTTTCAAGTTCAACGAGCCGAACCTTGTCGAACGTTGCCGCGAATATCTGCAGGAACCCCCTGATGTCAAGGGAGACCGCGAATTCCTAGAGCAAAAGCTGCGCCGCTTGGCACGGGCGGAGGAAGAACTCCGGAACTTCTGGGGTCCATGAGTGCCTGCATCACGTGATTACTTGTATATCCATCGCACGGTGACGAGGAGCGAATTCAGAAATGTCCTAGAAACAATCATTGTATTTGCAACAATATACCGATAGCATTCGCATTACACCCTGTCAAGAAATCTAGAAGTTTTACGAAATCCCCAGAGAACGAGACGGAAGCAATAACTTGAAGAGGTTCGAGTCGTCGACGCCTATAAGTCCCGCCTTGAGGGAGTTGGTTCACTCGGGGCTCCAGATGCCGGTGGGGTCAAGTCGACGCACTCGGTGCCCCAGATTCAATCGTCCTTGACAAATACCCGGTAGGGGAGAATTACAGCATCAGCCGTTCCCCACTCACGATGTCACACCGACGGTGCTGATTTCCAACGCCTTCCAAATGATTGAGACGGAGGACAGCGACGAAGATACAGCCTCATGCCGTTTCGTCCTGTTCGCCGACGGGCGTGAGTGCGACCTCATAGAGTTCCACCTTGCCCCAATGAGTCGCCGTAGACAAGAATGTGTCCGCTAATTCAGGCTCAAGTTTGTTGTTGTTTTTCATATTATTGGCTCCGGATGGCTGGACGCCGGTCGATCCTGCGGGCGAGTCGGGTAGAACATATCCCCCAAAGCTGTAACCGATGTCTGGGCTGTCGAAATCGACTGCGGTCTGGGGGGCATTGGCCGAGCCAGGTAATGAAAAAATGGGCATGCCCGCAACGATATCGCTGTTGATGTCGAACCGGGGAGAAGCGGGGTCTGCCAGTGACAGTCATACAGTTCTGATGGTCACACAGTCAGCCAGATTGGACACCAAGTCAGTATACTTGTTGACGAACGAGTCAAGGGTATCCGTGATTTTCAAGTTGTCAGTGTTGGTAATACGCCGTACGTGTATAGAAGACGAACAACATCAGAAAAATGCGGAAGCGCCTTCATAGCGCGTGGCATGTTCTTCAGGTGTCGTAATGTAGCGGCTGTAGGTGTTGGCGGGCCCGCAGTAACCACTTACACGTCCAATCCAATCGCCACCATCGGCGGTGAGCTCTCCCCGAGCGACGTTTCTGGACAAATGAAACCACATGTGGACCATGCGGGCTTTTCGAAAAACCGAATCAATGGAGAAGGACTAGGAATAACGGCATTCGCACCAAAACAAATTGAACGGGTTGTCGGACATACCGTATCCGTCTACCTGTTATCGTCGTCATCTCTTCCAGAACGACCGATGTGATGAGTCTTCCAGCACGGGACATCTAGGCCACCACTCGTACGGTGTATGTGTATATCCTGAAACGGGTATAAAAGCACCGAGAGTGCTTACATAGGGGGAAGTGGCGCAACGAACGGTATCCAAAGCTTTGGACACTGACATGCGACCCGCGCGTCAGTGAGAGACGTAACTGCATCTTTTTTAAGTCGAAAAACGTATTGATGAAAACTTAAGAGACGAGACCAATAACAGCCGGAGGACGAAGGAATGGCTCAATGGCGTCCAATCAGCCTCAAACGATAGAACATGACTTACCTCACATTTGACGAGTTCATGGGAGGGTCCCTGAATAACTAGCGTACACGAGAGCGGTGATACTGTGGGACCAAAGGCGGAAATTACTGTTGCTGAGTTCATTGCCCTGCGCAAAGTCAATCGCCCCAGGACCGTCGCTATTACAAAGTTCGAGTAACCTTGGCGAATAACAAAATAACGTCACAACAATGGGTAAACGAATGGTGATTGGCTGTATCATGTACTGGCAGGGCAGGTTCTGCACTGTCGTGCCGTTAGAGAGGGTGGACGAATGAAATGACCTTGAAGCTCAATTGCTGATGCGCCTCGCAGAAGGCATCAAGACTACAACGGTCATACGATGGCACGGATCTCGCACTAGATCAAGTAGAACATACGTGTTGGGGTAGCATCTCCGACTCTAGCTAAAGAAAACATCAGCCCGTGTGTCCTACATAGCAACCAGACCTACATTCAGCAAATTGGGCAACGACAGTGGTGTTACACGGTATGGCATTTGACTCAACAGGATGCGTTCAATTTCCTAAGGCGCGACCATTTGCTGTTAGACGCACACTCGTACAAGTAGGCGTTCACGCCTTTGTTCTCGTCACTAACTGAAGAGCTGTTCTTGCAAAAGCGTTCCTTCAACATCATGTCATAGTGGGGTAGAGAAGAACTCGGAGATTACCTCGTGGAGGCTAGTTCTACGCATCGGGAAAAAAAAAACCCTCTCCATGGCCCCCTGGCGTCCCCAAACCTTAGCGGGGTCAGAACTGTGTGTTGGTCACTATCATATTGCGCGTGATCCTCTGCAGGTTCACCAGGTAAGTGCTGGAGCTGCCATTGCGCGTCGCACCGGTATAACCTAGTGCGGGGGAACCGGGCGATAGATTTGCGTGAGCCCGCCTTGCTGTACAGTAAGCCCGGTACCCTCTTCGCCGTTTCGGGTACGTACCCGAGATACGATCAAGCGACGTGAACTGTGTGAGGATCTTTTCAGCGTATCTATCGACATCTGCGTGCTGGTGGTGCTAACAATACGTAGCGATGTTTCCCTTTCATCGTAGACATCGGGGAAGTGCGCGGGTTGGAAACGATGGAAGCGCCAGATGTGACTGTCTCCGAAAGCAATGTCTGAGTGGAAATATGACGGGTCAGGGATGAATTCGCTTCGCCGAGCCTGACCCATGACTAAAACCAAACGAATCGGTTCGTCGACGATAAACGCGTATCTCGCCGACGATGGCCGAGTCGATTTGAAATAGGCTAACCTGATCTGTAAACCGTCAAACATCCTTCAAGATGCGCCTAACCAAAAAAAATCTAAAATCGGGTTTCTTTTCCTTCGCGGATTCAGAAGCGAAGAGGGCCAGTGTCTGATGACGATCGAGTGAACGCTTTAATCAGTTATCCACCAAATGGTTGGAACATCGTCTCGTCTCCGTGATGAATCGGATCCGCCATCCCCCCGCATGAAAGTACAAAGGTGTGACAGCATACCCCATCCTGACCAAATGACGATATGCACGCCGAGCGTCGGAGATCATGTGGGACAGCTGGTGAATGAAGGCGACGCAAAACAAGAGGCTGTGGAGTTGAGAAAAAAAGATGGACCGCTATGTGGGTCTTACCATGAATCCGCATCAAATTGCCAAGAATGGTCAGGATAAGGCTCGTCTCAGTCGATGGAGAGTGTCCATGAAGGGGGTTCGTCTATACCTGGTGTCATTGCAGGCACCTCAGGGATCACAGAACCTTGCGACCGTAAACTGCGAACATAACCCATCAAGGTCCAAAAGACTGCCTGTACCTGTGCAATGGCGTTTGCGGTGAGAGACATGCTGTTACATGCAAGCACGAACATAGCTGGCAGCTTCTTTGTCTTGTGCGGAATATTGTGCGGAATATCCGGCCGAGAAAGAAGGAATAGAGGGGGATGAATATAGCCAAAAAAACAAAGGCTGTGTTGTTGTTGAGCCAGCGATGGGGGGAACCTCGGGGATCTCGGATACACCCGATACCCAGGTCCGGGTACCCGTGAGGGATCCTCTTTCTTTGGACTGGATGTCTTTGTTGGATGACTGGACTACGGTTTCATCAACCATTTTGTCATCAGTGTGATTATCGACGGAGAGCCAAAAACCCTATTTGCCGTATGAGGACATTTCCATGGATCCTCGGAGGAGGCTGGGGTGCTGTAACTTGCTAGAGCTCAACTGCCGAACCGATCCGTTCCAACTTCCAAACGTCAAGGGTGTTTCCCTTCAGATCCCATCATCATTGACTCCTGCTAAATTCCCTTGTTCGGGTCGGAACAAACTTAAATAGTGGTTTTTTCCGCGGAGGCGCAAGCGAAAAGGCAAAGCCTCGTGATCGCAACCGGTACGCGCTTACTTACGTTGTCGTCACACTGCCCACAGTCCCGGATGAATAGAAGAATACAACACATGATACGACACCCAAAACGTAAGTACAGACACAGCTAAGTGCAAATTGCACCTTTTCACACGATAGGGGTGCGATGACTATTCGGCTGCAAGAACTTACGAAACCTAGCCCGGCAAGCTTCGGGACAGGGACGTGGGCCATCCCCGCCGCCATCACTCTCGTCCTCTCAACACCCCCCTATAAGTTAAACACAAATGTCCATCGGAGCATACAGAACACTGGCAAACGTTCGTTGGGAAATCAAATCAGAGGCGAGCAAAGCGCTCAGTAGGGCACAGGGCGTTGCTTCTCCGTCGTCGGAAGAACGAGCGAGCCCTCATCCTTTGTCAATTCAAAGTTAGCCAAAAACTCAGCAGCGGTATGGTGAAAAAAAAAGTGTGCTCACGCCGCTTGTGCGAAGTGCGATACGTCCTCGGCGCGAACGCTTGAAGAACTTAGCAGCGACGAGAACGGTGGCCATGAAAAGAGCAGCGACGAGCGCTCCGCACATCGCGGTCGTGAACGGGGATTGCTCACGAGCCTCTTGGAAGAGAGGCAATGATGGCATTCCCCATGGTGCCAAGTTCGAGGTCGAAGAAGCACCGCAGACCTTCATCCACTGGCGGTTAGAGCTGATTGCGGAATTCTGAGAACGGTGGTCTGAGGGGTTTGTCTACGCCGAAACACTGATAAAACAAGTACCTCAACGCGGTAAATGAATTCAGTCAGAGGAATGTCTCCATTGTGACCAAAGACACGGATAGTAGTGAAGTCGTCGTCGGTCCCGTTCTTGAACTTGAAGCGTAAAAAGTCGCGGTTGTCGGGGAGAGAGCCGCGGCGCAGCTCGATGGCGAGAGCAGAGGCAAAGTTGGCTATAAGTGCACTAGTAAAGAGCCGGAATAATAAATGCATTTGTAGTCACACGCACGAATGCCTTTGAGAGTAGGGTCGCTGTTTGTCATCTCTGTCTGCGAGAAGAGAGAGATGAACGGCTGGTAAGTGGTTGACTCGATGAGGAACTGCAGAGGGTCGCCATCGAAAGTGATGCGCTCCAACGAGCTGATAACCGATTGAAGTAGGGTGCGCCCAGCGACTACACAAAATGGTCAGACAAGGTGTTTGAAAGGGGAAGAAAAGAGTCGGAGGCGCACTGTTTCCAATGCCATTGATGGAGGGATCCGAGAAGACACCTTCCTCGTGGAAGTTGGCCCAGTGACGCGCCTGCTCAATCAGGGTGGGTGGGAGGCGATGAGCATAGGACTTGTTGTGGGTCAGTTGATGGTTCATGAAATCATAGATCTGGAAATGAGTAATCTCAGTGGAGCTGTAACCCTATGGTGCTGCATGCTAAGCGTACGTTAACCTGTATTGTAGAATAAGCGAGTTAATTCTGCTACACGCATTGCAGGTACTTACAGCGTTCTCAAGAGTGATGGGGCGGCCAAAGACGAAGTCATTGGCAAGTCTGAAGAAGGGTTCTGCGGCCTTCTCTGCGGCCTTGAACTCGGGAGAAGAGTAGAACTTCTTCACGTGGTCTTGGAATGCCTGAACATTTTGTGTTAAATCTGATGCTGTGCAAGAGCCAATGTGATTACCGGGCAGTCTGTCCAGCTTTCGAGGGAACGGTCGTTGGCAGGTTCGACGGTTTCAGCTGTAGGCGGAATCAACAAATGGCATCCACAAAGATGATATAGAGCTTACCAGGAACATATTGATATCCTCCGAGGGGAGCAGTGACCTTGGTCTCGTTCGCAAGCTCAATTGTGTTCTTTGTAGTTGGCGGGAAAAGGCCTTGTAGGAGTGCGATGGTAGAGTCAAACACAACACGACCTTCACCGCCATTCTTGATACGAGCGTGGACCTGATCAAGGTCGACAAGGTCGGTGCGAACGTTGTGGATGTAATTGGCCGATGATTGATCGAAATATTCCTTGCGCAACTGTGTGCCGAGCTGGAAGGCTTGAACCTGCACGTGACCGTTAGAGAATAAAATGATGATAGACGCCGGGTGTGGCACACCTCGCCCAAGGGAGTTGAGTCGGCATGGGAGCTTTTGTACGTGACGGGGTCCTGGGAGTAGTCGTAGCGGTCGCCGTTACGCGTGATCACAACAACACCGCGGACAGTGGGATGCGACATGTTTTCTGTTGACTAGAGAGGACGATGAGCAGGAGGGAAGACCGTGCAAGTCTGGGTACTTTCAACGCTGTGAGTGGGGTTTATATGCCCTCCCCGGCTACCTTGCGCGCTCCATGACTTTTCATTACTGGGGTTGTCTGCAGGTGAGTGGGAAGCGGTTGCGCAACGTGACATTGGCCATGCCTTGCATTTCACTCACTGAACATTGATCTGGCCGTGTCGCGCATGTCGTACCACGCGAAATCCATGTGACCGATCCTTTCAGAGATACGAACTAGCTGGAAATAAGAGCTTTCTAGGAGACCTGCTGGGGCCGATAGGGAAAAGAAGCTGCTCAAAGTGTTCAAGTATGTCCCATGATGCAAGTCATAACCGGGCTGCGCATAGCAACCCTTCGAATCATGGAATCAAGCCCTGGCAGTTCGCTATAAAGTTGAAACTTGGTCGAGGCTCAGAGTCTGGCTCGCCCCCGCAACGAGTAATTGCCGATAAAACGTGCCGGGAAATGAACACGAAAGACGCGCCATAAACATGAGGTTGATGACGAAATTTCTTCAGGGATCGCAGACAGGAGATAATGCTGGGTGTCACAACCTTTGATAGTTTCAGAAAGTTCGCGCGAGCAATATTGAGGAATTGACGAGCTCGATTCGTAGGGGGACGAGAGGTGTTCACGTGACTTGAAAGCAGGAGTGGTATGTTGAGGGCAAAGTAGAACTGTTACACGTGAACTCGGCAAAAGCGGAAGAAAAATGACGAGAGTAAAGAGGACACATGTACGACGCATGTCGTTTTGGCGAACCAACTAAAAGAAGCTCCCACAAAAGCCGTGATCACCTGCATGTGCCAATTTAGATCACCCCTGACGCCTCAAGGCTCGATGGTGGGTTACAACCACCGAAGATGCAAACCTTACCTTACTTTTTCTTTTTCCCCCCTCTCCCATGACCCCCGCTGCGACTATGACCACCCGTGGCTGAACTACCAGCACTCTCTACTACACCTTGTGTAGCACCCCCGCCACCTTTTCTCTTGCCCCGTGCTTGTTGGAACGTCGATCTCTCACTTTTCTTAAGCCACCGCTCCGGATCAGGGGGAGGTGTTACACCGGGCACGACCCCCTTCGGCACACGCCTTGAGCGAACTCCTCGGATAGCAGCTTGTTCCTTGCCGACATGCCCAGTTTTACTTGCGGGCGCAGTGACCCCTAGGCCTGTGACGTTCGACAAGCTAGGTGGCACGGGAGGCGGCGCATGTTCGAGCGATCCAGTCACATCAGAGTTGAGACCATCAAGTGCACGAAGGTAGTCGGTATTGATGAAATCAAGGTGTTTCTGTGACGCTCGGAGATTGGTCAAGATATCAGAGTACTCTTCGCTGTTCTATTAGCGACGGTTAGAAGCAAACTATTCATACAAAGGAGTGACAGTACCGGGTCTGAGGAATCGAGAAGCTGGTTGTACAAGTCCAAGGCGACCTGGTAATTACCCTGTCTGTAGTTCTACAAAAGGATCAACTCGGACTGCGTATCAATGATGAGAGAACACGCACAAGTTGCGCCTCCAGATGTAAAGCTCCTCGGCTTTGTTCGTGACTTCGCTTAACCTTACCAAGTAGTTGTGCAGCTTCGTCTAGTTGTTGGAGCCGGTAAAGCGAGTAGGTACGCTCAAATGCGGAGGACTCGTTGGGGGACTCGAGTAGCGCAAGAGCATCGCCGTAACGCTCCGTCTGCAGAAGAAGAAAAAGTTTTGTCTGCTTAGCATCCTTGTCGTCTGGAACAAGACGGAGAACTGATCCAAAATTATCGAACACGGCGTGAGTGTTGGGAAGAGAGACACATACCTTTGTCGCATGTCTTGATCGCATTTGTGAAATGGTTTCCATCAATCTGTGCACATAATGACGTGAAGAGACGTTGGACCCGGTCGCCGAGTGAAATCTCTTTCTTGAGCAATGGTTTTCTCTTCGGAGGTTGGCCTGCCCGTGGTTGTACTTTCGTTGCGGTGGTGGATCTGGGTGCCATCGTCCAAGTCGTCAAATTCAAAGTCCGACAACACCTCATCTCTTTCAGCTTGACCTCTCCAATCATGTCAACAGACGAGTCAGTCGATACATCATTTCTCGCAATTCAAATCTGATCATTCTGTACAGGCAAAATCAGGCCCTTAGCAAAGATGAACCAATCGACACCGACGCGATAATGCAAGACAACCAGCCCACCCAGGCAACCGTGGCTGCCGCAGCCGCACCAAAGAAACGACCGCGATTGGATCTGACTGTCGAACCTAGGGAGCGCAAGCGCGGAAAGAGTATGTTTGGACTTCTTGTTGGGACTCTGAACAAGGCCAAGACCGAAGACGAGGCTCGGAACGCCAGCGAAGCGGTGCGGATTCGTGCCAGTGCTCCTCTCCACCTTATCGTATCTGACGTCGTACCCAGGCCAAAAAGCGACAGTTGATTGATAAAAGGCTACAGGATAAACTCCGAAAAGAAACTGACACTGTCAGGAGAGCCGAAGAGGCGAAGAAAGACAAACATATTGCCAACCGCAAGGAGGAGGAGACTCAATTGAAGAATTCAATCGTAGGTTCCTCTTGTGTTTCTCTTGGTGCCAGTGAGAGTAACAGAACTCGGGGTGTTACCAGCATAGGCTCCGTCGTGCGAGACTTCCCATCCTCGCCAATTTCCTTCTCACCTCAGATATAATTCCTTCTGACGACTCGAGTTCCCCCACCCTCGCAAAAATTGACCCTTGAACCAACGCGATCACACCCCCCACCGTTGTACTACCTTCCGGTGGTCCTGACGTCTTCTCAGGAAGTCTTTATCGCTAAACGGAAAGTAGAGGTGACTTATCTTCTTCATTACCCTTACTGCTGCGATTTTGATCATGAATGTGTCCACCTAGGCAACCGAAACCTCCAAGAAGGAATGGAGCACCTTTCTCAGCGAGCGCGACGCGGCCATCAATGAGATTAAGGAGATTAGGCAGCGAGTGGTCGAGGAGGAGGCTCGCAAGCAAGCAGAGCGTGAGGCTGCCAAAGCAGACGAGATCACTAAGCCCGATCCCGCCCCCACTAGTGAACAGACCGAAAGCTCCAAACTTGAACCTTCTCCGTCCGAGGCTAAAATGGATTTGGACGAGTCGCCTGTCGAGGAGAGACAGGGATCGGTCACCAAGCAGGACAGCTCGCGGTCAGATGAGTCCGAAAGGAAGGATGATCCTACGACGATACAAGCGGATGATGACGATGCCGTGGAGTATTGAAGGAAATCTGCCAAGGTAGTGATTTTCCTCACTTCTTGCTATTTTATTTTATTCCGTGCTACACGTTTTTTTTTGCAACGTATTCATCCTGTCTCTTGTTCGTAGGTCGCTCCTGTATCTAGACCGTGATAATTTTATCTTTTATCAAAGGGTATTTTGTTATTCCCCGCACGTTATCTGTGTGTGCGCGGTGAGGTTATTCACTTTCCCCATCATGACATCTGCCATTTTAAAGCAAACTAAATGGCGCGCCTGATGTGCCGTCAGATTCGCGATAACTGCTCGCGCAATCGGCCAGAGCCTGTTCTCGTAACCGATAACCCGGATATCACATCTTTCTGTGATGCGGCGATGGAGTCCCCGGCGCTGGTGTTTTCGTGCCATGCTTCTAGCATCTTCCGTCTTGGTCAAGAAGGGTCGTGAAACGCTGTGGAGGGCGCAGCTTGGCGCATCGCCGCCGCCTCTCTCTCGCCATCTATCTCCCCCTGATACCTTCCTAGGAAATACTAGCGTGCAAGTGGCATGACGTCGTAAACTTCTCGCATAGAAGGGGAATACATAAACACAAAGACAGGGGGCCAGACAGCTGACCAGGATATGATCCCACAGTGTCTCGGCACACCCTCTTGTCGGGGTAAACAAAATGACACGAGTCCTGTCAAACCCTGTCTCAGATCCTACACCCTATGCAGGGCTGGCCCCCATCCCAATCTCATCTAGCGCCTCGTGGCTATTGAGTCCTGAGCAACTCCTGACTCCCCTTCGTGGTATTCACATGACGCGAGGCATCAACGATCCCAACAAAAGTGGGAACGGTGCACACGTCCATGACTCTCATAAACCCCAATTCACGTCACCCGAGCGGGCGCTGGCCGTGTAGAAGTTCGGTACCTTTGCAGCCCCAGGAGCGATCCCTCATGAGGAGATTTTTACCCGTGTCCCTCGCCTGCCAAATTTCTCGATCCGAAACTGATGGCCTTCAGTGACTGTAGGTCTGGCCGGCCGCCTTCTATGACCCTTACTTCTCCTCTCCTGCAGTGAGGTGATAATCCCCGATTTGACGAGTGAGTCCCGTTCTTTCGGCCCGCTGATAGGCCATCTCATTTCCCCTAAGACTGTGCGCTCATTGCATTGCATTGTTTTTTTTTTTTTTTTTTTTCCTTTGTTCCAAAGAAAAATTAAACTCGATGAACAGCCCTACGATGAGGAACAATGAAGCTGGCCGACATGTCGCGCTGTCGGCTGTGTTGCTGAGTGCAGATCCCTCGGGATCAGATTCAAGATGAATATTCGTTTATGCGGTGCCCGGAGCGCCGCAGCCCAACGCCCACTCCGTCAGCTGCTGACTCTCCTGACGAAATGTCTAGCTGGCATTCCACCCCACCCATGAGTCGGCTCAATTCCGAAATGGGCTTTGTCGAGCGCGGCAGGGTTACCCCAAAAGGGAAGGGATCGACTTTACTCTCGTCGGGAGCGGTATGGCGGGGGCAGCGGACGGAGAGAGGACTAACTGTCGGAACTAGATTAGGAATCCGGGAATGGCGGCGGGGTGGTAATTTTAAAAATAAACAAGGACACTCGGAATTGAAATTCTGTCTTTCTTTGGTGTCTCTTCTTTTTTCATTATGGCCGTTTCCGGAACTGGCGCTTCTCACCGACTCGGCAAGCGATGACGGGTCACCGGTCACCCTACGCCGTGAATTTTGGTTGGTTGGTCCAATCCCATGCGCGCTGCTTGGCCGGCCCTTCGCTCTTTCGCCAATCCCTGTGCTGTACTCCGGCTGCAGCAGGAGGCCTCTCCCCCCGGTGCGGTTGCTCCGTGGGTACCACTATTTGCACCGTACCCTCCCTTGCAGCTGAACCTGTGTGTCGGGGCTCGGAGGAGTAAGTAATTATCCCACGAGAACGTGGTCACGTTGCGCGTGTTTCTCGACCATCGACAAATAATGCAAGGCCCCGCCGATCGTTCTCACGAACGGCGATAGATTCCGAGTCTGTGGTTCCGATCAATTTACGTGCCCGCTTCAGGCAGACCGCGGCGTTGGCGAACGCCTCCGCGGGTGCACTCGCTCTCTGAGAGTAAAGGCGTCTGAATCTATCATGCAAACAACTTGGACTAAGTACATTACTTCTTTCCCCCGCAAGCAACAGGTATGACAAGTGGAGGGTAACAGTAGCACGGCCCAAATCATGCAGAGCACAAGGAAAACAAGAATAGGCAGAACATAGGGCAGAGACAATTGCATGGGGAAAATAATGGGACTATAATGCGCAGATGGTAAAGCGAGGTGCAGAGAGGCAACTAAGGATAAAATGAAAGGCACGAGTTTGACAAAACAACGAGAAGAATGAGAAGAATGAAAAAGCGCCGCTTTTGAGTTTCTGGGGTATCGGCGGAGCCCCATAGAGGTTGAAGATATGCAAGCAAGTAAAGCAGTTGGGAATTGTGTAGTGCTACAATGTCGGCGATGATGCGCTCAAGAGATAAACCACTGTGGAGAAATATTTAGTCACACAGCGACGCATATAACGAATACTCGTCGCCCACCTTAATGATATACAATAAATGCGATCGGAGAGAATCAACTTGCAAGTGAGAAGAACATGCTGGTTCTACAGTAGTGGGTCGGCCGCCGATGGGGCATAGCCACTCCAGCGAGTATTGAAAGGTTCTTCCACAGGCAGAGAGGATATTTGGGTGTAGGCAGGCTCCTGCATGTGGCCTATGCAGTCTGACGAGAGGTATGACCCCACATGATCACCGGTTTCGCTGAATGTTGCGCTGACGGGGGAAATCGGTAGATCCTGCATGTACCCTGGCTATTCGGATGTCAGCCTTTCCGGTACGGAGCGCGAAGGACCATGAAGCGCACATTACAGGAGGTCAACGCATAACGCTGGTGCATGCTGACTGGAGAAGCCGTGGAAGACGAAGGCACTGGAGAAGATGTCGTCCTTTGCTCGTTCAACTGATACACAACAGTGAGGAGTGTGGTCTGGAGTGGGACATCACCATCAGGAGAACGACCTTGAACGGTCTGTACGATCTCCTGAACGATGGAATACCGTCCTGGTTCTAGAACCAACATTAGCACATCGATCGAGCTTCTTTTTCTGGATATGGGAGCGTACCATGGGATTGACACAGGCGGTCCCAGTATTGGGGGATCAGGGTCGTTCGGTAGAGGAACATCCCGGAATCATCCTTGGTGGGGGTGCAGTTCACCTCCGTAACGTCGGTGTGGACACAATTGCCATCGAAGTAGACAGAGCACGAGGATTTAGCCACCACGAACGAGGGAGAGGTGAAGGTGACGACGGGGTCGATGGCCCGCAAGGGACGAGGCTTGGGAGAGTGAAAGATGTTCACCTGCGAAGTCTGGGAGAACGTGTGCGACTCTGGAGAGTGGGGAGGAGTCATGAGGGGATTTCCCATGACAATACCGGCGTCGTCTGAGGGAGACCAAGGCGCATTCGCAGCGAGCACATCGATATGCACGAGTGCACGGGCGGTGCGGGCCGGCACATGAGTGCGTTCCAACGCATGCTCCGATGCGGACGGGCTAGGAGAGGCGTCATCGGAAGCGTGGGCATCCTCAAGAGACGGTGAGACCTCATGGGCATCTGAGGGAGGTGAGTAGTGACGATTAGAAAGCAGCTTGAGGACTATGCAGGGATATTGATCTGTGAACACAAAGTGACGGGAGACAGGAGGAGCACTGACTCCTCTTCCCGCCGCAGGTATCGCGAAGCTGCTGAAGGCGACTGCCTACTTGTTTGGCGGTCCTTCGCTTCCCGGTGACGTGGTAAATATAGTCCGAGATGAAGCGATTTCGGTTAGGGAACCTGCTGAGAGATCGAGTGGAGCGCGACGTCTCTGGACGGTACTTGTCGAGGGCTGGCAAAGGACAGGGTGAGTGCGTGGGCGAGAAAAGTGGGGTGTGGGTGAGGCGGACCTTCTATCAAGGCAGCCTCGAGGTAAGGAGGCCAGACAGCCTCACCCTTTCCCTTGAGGGTCTTCCAGCTCTTCCTCCCGCTGACGATGGTATTGACCGCATCACGAGTCCTATCATCGCAGGCAAGGGGATAGGAAAGATCATCGACTGCTGACATGCGGACAAAGTCAGAGAGGGAAGAGGAGTTGGCCATCCTGGATAGACTAAGGGAATGGGCTAAAAAGAGAATGACAGGTCAAGAGAGAGGTACGCGCTAGCGCGGTATAAGAACGCAAGGAGGCTAGCGGGGGTACTAAGTGCACGGCTAACTAAAAACGTGGTGGATTTTATCTTGGTGAGCATTGGCTCACTAAGTTGATGTGAGATGGGAACTCAACGCTTTCTTCGAACACCAAAAATTGGCGCATCCCTCGCGTCGGAATCAAGTTACCGAAAGCAAAAAGTCAATTCAAACCATCTTCGTTCGGTCTCACACATCGCAGATCTATGGCAGCTTAAGCATTTCCGTTAGCCGCTCACTTGCCAGTTATTCGAACCCACCTTACCGTCACCAGCCCCCCGCGACATAATTAAATCACTTTTCCTTTTCAGTTTAATCCCAGTCTTCTCCATCCCCGCTTGCTTTCCCGTTCCGAAGAAAAAATCCTCTGTCCAGGACAGCATTCATGTTCTCTTTTCTTCCCGGATCCATTAGTAATTCCGGCCACTCTTCCCCCGCTCGTTGCCATTCCTGGGGTAGCACGAGATTTTCACTTGTTGACCGCAACCGCCTCTGGTGGCTCTGCGACGGAGTGGGAAAAGTCCCGGCCGTCCATAAGTGGTAATATACAGTTCTTTAATTGTTAACGTAACTGTTGAAAACCTACCCAAACCCAATTTTCCCACTTGTTGGCGACGTGGAATGGATCCACACCCCACACACTTTTTTTTTTTGGTGTTCCGCACGTCTTCCCGTGTTGCGAATGGCGACAGTCAAAGGAATACCACAAAATAAAAAATAAGAAAACACTTAGGCCCTCTTCCGCGCGACCGAGTATGGCCCCGTGCGACCATTGTGCGACCCGATTTCGGGTAAACTCCAGCGGTCAAGTGAGAAGAGAAAGACCCCGTCCCGGATGGGATTAGATAATCAGCACTTTGGTACTAGGCCAATAGCACAGCAGCGCTTAGAAGGTGTATCAGCGAATCAGCGTGGCCAGCTCCCTTCTCAACTCATGCCGTCGGTGGTATTATTTCGTGGGCGTGATGCAGACGACGCTCACGAATAAGAGAGGAAAACACGAGCTACCATGCGCGGAATTTGCCTTGGCTGAATCCTGCATCATGCCAAATAGTGAGGGTGCCATCGAGAGACATGGAAAACGATCTGGATACCTTCCAAATTTAGCCAGATTCCATTTCGAATAGAGTTGACTTGCCGCAAAATCCCCCAATCTCAACGAGAGCCGTATAATTGGCTGGAGCTGGAGGCTAGTGAATCCCCTGCCCAATGACCACACTGATATGTCATCACGAGACACAGCGATTCTCAGATACCCGGAAAGTGATTCATTCATTAGCAAACCGACTGACTTGTCGGTCCGTCTGCAGTGTAAGGTAAGAAACACGAGCTTCCAGCCTTCCTCGGAAGCAACCGCGCCATGAGTCGTTTCACGTACCTACTGGTATTCACAAGCAATCACCAGTCCAGTCAGATAGAACGATCTGGACTGGAAGTCGATTGGATCGCTCATAGCCGGCGCAAGAGAAAAAAAGAGGCCCCACGGCGATGACGCTCGTGAACGTTCTACCGCCGCCCCGCCAGAAGCCCAACCAACTTCCCCAAGCCGACGTCTCAAGTCGAACACCACACAACCATAACGTTATCGCGCCTAGCAGTCAAAGTTAATATGTCCTGATTGCGTATCCGCCCCAACAAAGGAATCCCCCACCGAAGGGCCGGCATCGCCCGCCCGTCGCCGCTCGTCTCGCGACTAACGTGGCCCGAGGGGTTTGTACCTTCCTGACGGGCTTCCCCTCAACGCGTTGAGGGGGAACGATCAGTCGCGAGGGGGACGGAGACAATCTGGCTTCCGTTCCCCTCCTTTTCTCTCTCTTTTGCTTCCTTCGCTGCGTACCACCCATAATTGATCTAAAGTTTCGTGATCGGATCGATCTCCGCGAGCCGGCCGCGGGCCGCACCTCACGCAGCTCTCGGAATCCGGCAGGCTGCGTGATGCCAACGCCCAACGCCCAGCGCCCAGCGCCCGGAGCCTTTTTTGTCTGAGGCGCAAATGGGCCCGCCAACCACGGGCGAGGCCAAACCTTGCGCAGTGCGACAACGAAGAAACACGAGCAAAAGCGACGTCAAATATCAACTGCCTACTATCCAAATATTGCTTGGGCCCGTCGGGCTGTACGTTGGTTGTGCTTCCGGTGTGTCATCGTCATCGTCGCGTCGGGACCAGCAGGCGACTAAATGCACTATCTCCATTTATCCCCCGTCATCGGGTCCCCGGTCGTGGTAAATTCGCGCTGCGCCGTACGTACAACTCTGCGAGAGTTTATGTTCATCGAAGGCCAGATCCACTTGCTGATCACGACTTGGCTTTACACATGCCCAGGCTCGTGCGCCTAGTTCCCGCGACGTGGGACTGCCTACCAACGCGCGCCCCGGCGGCACTTCGCACGCACTCCACCAGTCGCTCTTCTAGGCGTGCGATTAGGAACAGAATACCTCCTATACCATCCACCCCATGGCGCCTCGGAATCGGGTAAAAATAGCGAGGTTAAAAATAATAGACGACCCGAAAAAAGGTTGTTTGAAAACCAAAGTAGTCTTCTGTGAGTAAATATCAAAACGTTCGTATGATGTATAACGCTTCCGAGTACAACGATTCCGAGCGTCAGTAGTCCATGCATACATATGTGTACGAAGCAACAGAGAAGGTAGTGTGACAAGCATCGTCGGAAACGTGAGACGTGTTCGCAGCCGAGCTGCGTCAAGCTGTCTTAGCAGTCCAAGGAAAACCAATACCGGGTCCGTATATGAAGTGAAGGTGCATACCGGCATCGCAAGGTCCGTACGTAGCACCATAATCACATAACATAACCTCCCTTCGTCTACGGCATGCCGGGTTGCCATGCACGAGCAACGAAAAACGCGACACCCCAAATGCACATTCCCATGTTATCACCACCGTCACCCGGCTCGGGCAGAAACCGGTGATGGGGCTGTCGTGACGATTGCGACAGGAAGACTTCGTGAGGGGCAAGGCGCAGTCGGGGTAATGACGCCGTCCGAGTCCCAAGCGTTGGGGTAACTACACCCGGAAACCGTGACCATCGCGCCAGCTGTATCCTTCGAATCATACCAGCCATCATCCTGCGACACCTTTGGGGTGAGTTCAGGGGGCGGCAGGGTCGAGATGGTTCCGGTCGGAGTGTACGTGGGGAGAGCGGCGTAGAGGACGCCTTCGACGTTGGATATGGTCGATGGAGGCCATTGGAAAGACGACGATACGCTGGGAGCAATGGTGCCTGCACCGGGCCCACCAGTCTGCCATGCAGAATAGGTGCCTGGGAAAGGTACCTGGCTGCCACCCAATGCCTGACATTTTCCGATGCTCGCGCGTGGGTCAGTTGGTATCCAACCATTTTGCAGTCCAAGCTGATACGACCACAGGGGGGCCTCAACCGTCCCTGAGGTAGAGGAGTTTCCAATCTGCAAAAACACGAGATATTGCCCTGACGTTAAGCAATGATGCGCCCGCGGTAAAACCTCACACACCTTCCAAGTCCAGAACCACCAATTCTGAGTGGCGTCCATGCTTGCAAGCGAGAAATCACGGAGCCCAGCCTTGAATGTTTGGCTCCAGTTTTGCCAATCGATAAATGGCGTGCAATCGCCCACATCTGTAGCCGAGTTTCCGACGCCCAAAAGGAACAAACCACAGTCGTTATACCCATTGCTGAATTCGCCTGCGACGGTGACTCCGAAGGCGCTTTGACTGACTCGTAATAAGTGTTTGATTCGCGTAACAAGGGAAGAGAAACGGACCTCCTGTTAATGCTTGGCCCCCAAGAGTTACAGGCTTGCTTCGGCCAAATACCGCCAGGTTCTCCAAGTCCATCATCTACATCAATTGGGGAAGTGTTCGACTGCCCGTCGAACGCGAAGTAAGGGTGGGTATCGAGAATGATCCGATCTGAGCCTGGGAGGAAGTCCGCCCACTGGGCAACGCCTTGGAAGCCATCATGAATGGCGATGTACGGCCCATTGCCCTCTCCATAACCGGTAATGTTTCGCATCATGTCGTGAGTTTGGAGGTAACTACAGTATAATGACGAGAACAAGGCGTGTCAGCAGTTGTCAGCGGGCGCTTATGTAGGATCAAGAAATGCAATCTCATCAAGCGGTTGAATGAGTGGCGATAACATAATCGCGTGATACGTGGATGCAATTGGGGTTTGAAACAAAACAGAGAAGGGAAGCAGAAGATACGACGGCCGTGAAGAAAAAAAAAAAAGGCTCACAACGCGGTCATCTCGTCCTTCCCAATGGTCCCGACGAGTGCTTCGTTGATGATTCCAAACATTGGGACGACGTTTCGATATTCCGGTTGAGAGATGAACTCTGTGATTATGCGTATGTAGTCCAGAGTGCGTTGGGCATTCGCTATACCCATGATTCCGTTCAGGAAGTTGATTTGCCCACCCTTTCCCGAATGATTGTAGCCTATTGGATACACAGAATACGGCAAACAGACGGGAGCGTGGGTGCACGTGGGAAAAGAAGAGCAAGCGGTGGCGTAAGATACGTCAAATAGATGAGCCGATTAGAATGTACTGTAGTCGACACGTACCATTTTGAGAGCCAGGAACGGTGTGAAGGTCCAGATAGATGCGCAGACCGTACTTGCGCGCCCAGCCGACGAGGCGAAGGATATACCTGCGTAAGGAAAATCAGCGCCGTCCTCTTTCCATACTGATGTAAGTTTGGATATTAAGGAAACGGTGTGTTATCGCTTCTCGGATCACGTTCGACACTCACTTCCAGCACACCTGCGCCAAAAACGGCTCCCCCGGCCAGGTTTCAATCGCCCAGAATGGAATTGGCAAGCGAATCCAGTTCAGACCCGCTCCTGCCATCTCGGCGAGGTCTTGTTCGGTCTGTGAACGAATAGACCCGAATAAGCGCCGCGGTGGTAGAGCGTTGGGAACAAAGACAGGGTCAGCGCCAGGTAACATGAAATAGGAAATGACTCGTACGACGAAGGTGTCATAATGTGCCTCCAATTGCGCTTGTAGCCCACCTCCAGGGCCCGTATCGGCCGCCATAGCTTCGCTGAGGGTCCACTCATCGGATGCTCCGGGGTATTTTTGAAAGAGCGCAGGGGAAATGAACGGTTCGAGAACGAATAGGCCGCCGAGGTTCACGCCATACACACGGTCGGTTGCCCAGTCCCAAGTTGCATTCAAGGGCGGTGTCCAAGAATTAGGTCTAGCGCTATCATTGAAGGGATCTTGAGGGTCATAAACCCCTGTAAGGAGCAGGTCATGATCGTAGTCAACGAGTGATGATGACGACAGATAGACTAGAAAGCTAATAATGCGGGGAAGAATATGCTGTTTCGCCTCCACAGGAACGCCTATCTAAAACCAATAATTGCAATTACACGGAGAAACAGAGAAGATATGAACGAAGTGCGAGAAACAAACAGCCCTCATGCATTGGGCACCAAAAAAATGGGGGAGACACTGTAAGGCAAGAGAGAACACTCACAGAAACCTCCGAATGGATTTGAGTACGTGAAGGACGTGTTTCCAGATACAATCGTCGAACCATCGCCACCCGAGGTCGCGCCGGAGTTTGTCGGAGGGTTGTTGCCGTTGCCACTGCCAGGGGTCGTGCCGTTGCTATTATTAGTACTAAGATTGCTCGAGCCATTGTTCTTGCGAATGACGACAAAATACACAGGGAGGATAATGGCAAGGATAATTGCTACAAGGGCTGCGAGGGCGACGGCCCAGAACACGGGACGGCGGTAGAGCGGCTTGGCGCCAATGCTGCGATGCGGGGTGATGGTTCCCGATTCCTTGCCCGCGGGTAGGAAAGTGGTGGACTGGGCCGGGGTAAGGCCATCTCGGTCTTGTTCAGGACCACTGGCACTGGGTGCGATTGAATCTCGCGGGGTGCCAAGGTCGGGAGAAGGGCCAGGATTGAAGAAGGAAGCCCGGGGAGGTTCGAGTGTGGCGCCGCCGTCGAGGGATTGTGGGGAATGTAGCGGAGTGGCGTAGTCCGAGTTGACCGTCGAAACCGGGCGGTCCTCAGCCATACCTTGAGAGAGGAGGGGGTGGATGGGGGAAGGCGTCAAGGGGGGGAAGACACCTGTGAGTGAGGACGCCCGCAGTGAGGACACTCACTTTCATTTGGTCAGCGCTGTCAGGAGTGCTGTCAGGGGCACAACGAAAGGCATGTGGTTCATTTCTGAGCGCTGAGCCACGGATTATCAGATAGTTTGGCTTATCCCCACGTTTGCCCACGATCTATCAGATATATCAGAGCCCGAGAGTCACTTCTCGCCAGCCCGAGAACACGATGGACGTGGCTCCTTATCTTCGTTCGCATCACGAGGCTTGCCACGAGACACGACCTCTTTAGGAAAAACAATGTTTCCATCTGCGGAAATTGTTGACTCGGTTCCCACAGCTAGTCTTAACTTGTCATCAGCGTTATCCATTGACACCTCTTCGACTTCTTCGCTCACCGTCACGGCCTGGCTCAGGGTCTGCTGCTGTGGCTTCGTCACCATATTGTCATCCAAGTCTCTACAGGATAGGAGGCACAGATCATTGAAGTCTCTCCATGGGCCACTCCACACGCCTCCACTTGGTCACGCTGTTCGTTCTCTCGCCTAAATAATCTGAAACGGGGCCCGTTTAAATGAGTCTTGTCAAAACATCACCTACGCCTAGTCCTATTTTGCCCGTTTACCCAAATTATATGTGACAGTTAACGTCCTCACCCATTTCTGTTGGTGTGTAAGTTACATGCGCTGGATCCGACCGCACCGCGAGGTATTCTCCTTCTGGGATCGCCCCTCAGTTCTGCTCCTTTTGTGTACGGCGAATTTTGATCTGCGGTGGCCTCTATACACATATCTTCGACTATCCCTGATGGCCGCCCAATCCCATCGCATGACTGTGCACCGCCCTTGACCTTGGTTCGCCGAGATCCCGTGTCGTATGCTTCTAGCGTCTTCTTTTAATTAAAACGTATCATATTCTGAATCACGTCGTTCATTGGGACACCGAGTCACCTGAGCTTCTGGCGTATTTCGACATTTGGTACACGTCATGTTTTCGACTCGACGTGGTCAATCTACGTGGATTTCGCTCTCCGACTCACGGGTGCTTGTGTTGACGTACCCGGTGGGCGAAGAAGAAAATAATAGAATATGGTACGTTATCTGAACCAACAAAACCTCATCATTCGCTAGTCCAATTAAGTTTTCCTAAGGCTAACGAGAGCCACTTCTGGTCCGCAACCAGCGTCTTCGGTCTTTCTGCGGTAAGTGGAGCTTCAGAAGACCAGTTTGCGTACGTGTCCGGTTTACCAGGCCGAGCCAACCGACGAGAGCGCAGGCTCCTAACCATTCCCAAAGTCAAGCCCCTCTCAAGTGCCATTGATACACAACGTGTTTATAGTCCCCCGACGATGCAGTCGAACATAGCGTGGTCAATGGAGAGTGAGAAATCTGCTCATACGCCTTTGAAGTACGGAACTCACATCAGCCATAGTCTTTAGTGTCGTTTGACTGCTTGATGGTTGAAACACTGAGGATCGGCATATCACCACCTGACCCGTAGTCAAATCTGATGAGCGATACTACCCACACAGGTGATATCGCCGTTGGAGTCTCTGGTATTGTTACTTGAAAATAACCCTGATAGTAGTGTGTGAACACCCCCCACCCCCCTTCAACTCCCGCGCCCCAGGCCTCGTCAGCACAATGCTTGGCGTAGGCGTCGACCGTCGCCGAAATGCATGAGTCCAGGGAGACCTTCTCGTAAAAATGGTGGCGACTGACAAGACTCGTTTCAGATCACCACCGTCCATGCCGTAGTCGAAATATTCATCACTACGTGTGAGTGAATTTCTTTGACTTCTTGGCACAGGGGTAAAATTTTGTGTGTGGTTGTCTCAATGTCGGTGTTGTGCAGCTGTCGCTGGGCGATGAAAGGTTGACGGGTTGACATTCCCTCCCACCGGCCGCCGGCCGCCCTGAATAAAAAAAATCTGCTGCTCACAAACAAGCGGGACGCGATGTCCGGTGTTACGTAGTGTTCGTTACGCACTGCCCCGCGATCTCCGTGACGTCTGTTTTTGTTGTTGCCATTGTTGCAATTGCGTTCTGTTCAAGATTCCCTTCACTGACTGGGAACTCTGGATGCGGGGCTACCTCCCGCCTGGCGGACACCGGTGAAACACAGCCCTGAGGCCTCCGTACCATAGTACAAGGCATGGTGTACCCGTCCCACGAATGGCGGTGCAGGACTCACACTGCCGTGTCCGATTTACTGTACGGGGTCACCGCAACGAGGTACAGTTGCCTCTCGATCGCCCCCCTGTGAAGGAAAATTACCAGCTCGTAGGATCCCTCTCGGAGCCGGAGGTGGGCCAAGCAAGTCGGGATCTCTATTAGTCTTCTCAACGAGCTCGCTCGGTTCAAGCTGAACATCGGCTAGCTACGCAGCAGTCTGGGCAGGACCTCTCTACCCCTAGCCGGTTCGTAGGTCGCTCGATGACCAGATCGCCATGAGGCAGCGGGTTACTTTTGTCGTCCCGAACATAGGTGACTCTGTAGTAGTGCGCATCAGTACAACCCTCGTCCCATCGTAATGGTAAGTTCCGCGTCTAGTCTGCACCCGCGTGCAGTATCTCCGCAGAACGCGCTTCCTGCGAACCCGACCGCTTGTGAGTTGAAGTTCTTCATGCAGCACCACGAGGTTGTGTCAGATTTTCCGCACACATGTTCAACTGGTTTAGGCTACCTTCATTTGGCGATACTTTAGTATTATAGCTTAGAGGTATATTGATCTCGTGGGATCTACACTTTATACTTATTTGTTCAGCGTACTGTATTGTTCACGCGTGCACTCGGTTTCATTTGAATTTGGGATGGCAGCGTTAGAACCACGTATACACGTAATCAATATCAAACAGTTATCTTGATCTCTCTCCACAACACTGCGGTGCTACAGTCCTTTCCTTTTCTCTATTTCGTCATCAAAAAAAAGATCCACTCGGATGAACTTGGAGCGAACTCTACGTAGCACCTGCACCATTGCTGATTTGTCCGATTGCCTTTTCCTTGATTGGAAGGCGGGACAATGCTTGTGACTATGGCTGTGTGAGCAAGCTTTTAGGGTCCAATGCCGAGGTCCCGGGGATACAGATCTAGAAATATATATATTGAGGTACTAAAGAGTAAGGGCTGTGACTGAAATGAATCGTTTGTCCGGTTTGATGTTAATGAGGACTGAGCACGTGGCGGGCGCCGGGCGCCGGGCGGAGTTTAATGCTCGTCCGGCATCCGGGAACCGCACAGCTGGTGGCGTCGAGGAACGTGGAACGGAGAGCGAGTTCGCCTGAGCCGGTGCCAATGGATCCGTTCGAAGTGAGGATGCAATTTCTTTCGCTCATACGAAAACTTAACGCGTCAGTCCCGCACGTATCTCACCTGAAGTATTACTCAACTATACGTTCACCAGTTCCCAACAGTCTATACAGAAAGTCGTCGGTTTTGCTCTGAAGTTCTTCTCTCAGTGTGGTGAAGACCTGTGGGATTGCATCGTAGAGGAATGTCAGAAGGTGACGCCAAGTTAACTCCTGCATTCGTTGTCGTTGAAACCGAAGCTCACCTTTCATAGGGTTCCATCAACAATCGAATAAACATCCTCTACTTCCTCGATTCGTTATGTGAGGCGTCACTCCTGGCAAAGTCTCACCCAAGTGCGCTGGGACAGGGTGTTCAACCCGAAAGCTCTTTCTATGTCGACTATGTGGGGCGAGACCTCAGCAGGATCGTTCTGTCGGTCGTTCCAGAAGGTCGCGTAGGGCTCCCAAATCTCATGAGTACAAAACAGGTTAGCTTTGCCTTGTTCTCCCCCCGCCTCTTTTTTCTTTTCTTTTCTTTTTTTCCCCTCTCGCTCAATGAGACTAGATACTAGAGGATTGGCGAAGCAAGCGGGTTCTTGATCCGCAAAAGGTCGACGATGCCCTTTCTGCCCTGACCACCCGGAACATAGGAAGCGAAACTACTCCACCGCCGTCTCCATTAGCCCATGCCCCCTCAAAACCCGAGGCTCTCCCGCGCGATGAAGTCTTCAAACGCATCGAGGCTGATCGGGAGCGGCACAAGCGGTTACGTGAGCGTCGATGGGTGCAGCCCACCACGCATGCCCCCGCACATTCTGCCCCATTGGCCTCGTTCATGCCCCTCACGGACGATATCGATGGCGTCGAGGAACTCACGATCGACATCGAATTCGAGAACGAGTGGGAGACGACCAGTGACTGGAATGAAGATGATGATGAGGCTGTGGCAGAGGAGAACGACTTGTGCTACCCAAAAACCAATCCCCGTGACGCAGCCCCGATGGATATATCTTGATGTCCGTGATGTTGTACATCATTCGCTGTGTTGTATTTTACTTTTACTCGTACGCAACTACTTGAACAGATTTTTCTAAAATGTGGTACCAACATCAACTCGTCAATCTTCCTTGCGTCGTTTCAGCCTGCCTCTGTTATCTCTGGAATGGACTATCAGTAACTCAGTGGGGTCCTGAAGGCTGGGTACCTACGCGATCATAGCGCCTTTTCGTTTACGACTTTCCTTCTTCGTAACAGAACGCTGTTGTTTACGTCTCGCCGCAGCTTCGGGATTAGTGGCAGACTGCAGGGCCGCCGTCAACTACCGTACGAACCGATCACAACTTTGAAAGATACCTTTACGGCACGAGCAGTTCTCCGCTCACGCTGTACCCCCAAAACTGTCTGTCGGATCTTGTTGTACGTGACAGCGAACTTTGTTGTGCCAACTTTTTGTTGAACAAGGTCCTGAAGTTCCACGGCTGTCGCCTTAAGCTCGACTGTAAAACATGAATGAGACTATTCAGGGTAGCCGTTGGCGCTGCTTACCCATCCGCTGGTCCTGGATAGTGTCATCCTCGGTGATACGGTATATTGGCGACAGAATGTGCATCAAAAAACCTTCCAGCTGAGGGGCCTCCATGTAGTTCGCCATTGCTGCAAAGAAACGTAGGATAGCCGCAGGTTGCTCGTCCCAGTTCTCCTGCGTAATAGTGCCAGTGAGTGATAACTCCCATTCGAGGAGAGGCTGGCTTACACTGCTGGTCGAGCGATTTCTCCCAACAATAAGTGCAGCACGTATCTGGAACGATAGCTTGGAGAAGAGCCACGCAAGGGGGTTCTCTTGGTTTGCTTCATTAGCGTGCTCCCCCTCCTGTTCCACAGCACCTTCTTCATCGCCATCTTCGCTCTCCAAGTCCTCCTCTTCGGCATGCTGAGAGTTCAGAATTTTGGTGGCACAGAAACACTTCCCAATATAAAGAAGGTTCTTGACGATCTGTGTCCCCAACGCAGAGCTGAGGTGTGAGCTCTTGAGTTGCATCGAGTGTTTCCTAGCGATTTCCCTCAAGTCTAGCCCGGCCAACGGCGACGAGGTGGGATACCCTTCCTGTGGTATCTCGGCCACGGGGGTCGCAGCAAACAACTGTCCGACTAAGCGAGCGGCGGCCATCCGCACCCACGCATGAGGGAAGAGTAGATGTGCAACTACCGCAGGCCAAGGAAGCTTTTGCGGGCGTGTGGCGACATCGGGAAATACTCGGAAGATTTTCCCTAGAACGGTGAGAACGTGGTACGCAACTTGCCATTGCTGGTCAACGTCCAACCCCTCGCCCTCTTCGTTTGCGAGCTTTTCCGTGCATCGTAGGAGATTTGCGTTGAGGTCTTCCATAATAGCAGGAAGGTATGCTGCGGCGTCGGCCTGGAGTGCTTCAAGTATAACACCGTACACTTGGGTGGCGACCCGTGTCAGTTGAGTATTGGCCTGCTGGCTAGCCCAGGAACGCAGATGCGACATGAGAAGGCGACGATGGTCGGCATCGAGGCGTAAGAACAAGCTCTTGATAATCTCTGCCGCCATTTCGCGGGACTTTGCTGAGTCATCGTTTGCGACGACCATCACAAGAGCGACGAACAAAAGGTCGGCATAATCACATATCAGCCTCTCTTCGAATTTCGAGACTATAGCGCTAAGCAGCTCCAATACGGAGAGCCGCCCACTCTCGTACGTATATGCGGTGTTCTTTGCAAGAAACGACATGGTGTTGCGTAGGCGGCCTTTGCCCTGCGGGTAGTCCAGCAAGAACTGTAAGAATACACCACGACAGAGCTCTTGGACTTGAGGAGACTGATTCGTTACCATGATCTCAGAGACTCGCTCCATGAGATCGTAGATGTCCGGAACAATGAACTTGCGAGCGACGATTGCCCTGAGCATGGCAAAGACGGAGGCCTGGCGGCCCGGTTCCTCGAGGTCCGGCCCTAACAGCTCGAGGAGATAAACCAGGTCTTTCTCCTTGACTTCCGCACTCGATTTGTCGCGCACAATTGTCGCCAGGGTCTTGAGCGCAGTTTGGGCAACCTCGGACTCTGTGCTGCCTGTCTGTTTCAAGATGTCGATAGTTTGTCCGACGAAAATGGGGAGAGACTTGTCCAAGTTCTTCAGTGGGCACTTGATAATAGCTGCAGAGGCCTTAAGACCGTGGATTAGGATGGTAGAGTTACTCGAGTAGAGCGTATTGCCAATAATCGCGACCATGGGTTCCAAACGAGCGAGAATGTCGGGATCGCCGAAATCGAAGCGATTGCGACGAAATGCAGTATTGAACAGGTCGAGTCCAAAGGCAATGAAACTGCGTCGACTTCTATTAGCACTGACAAAAAAAAGGTGAACCTGTGACGCACCGGAATGAGTTGACAGTAAAGTGGCCATCGGTGATCCCTGCGTGACCCTTGGGTTCGACGATGACGTGGTCTTTCGCTCTCTTTCTCTTCCGTTCAACCTTTACTACGTGCTTCTGGAGTTTGGAGTTCTGACTGATAAGCGTATGACACAAGAGAATCAACTCTTTGGGGACGAGGTGATCATTTGAGTTTAGACCGCCAGCGATTCTGCGTAGAGCGTCGTCAACTTTTAGCATAACTTTCAAAGTCTCCGTTTCCTGCATTATGGCACGCAGAGGCCTTAAGAGGCTGCTGATCTTCGGAGGAGAGATGAATTTTGAGATGATACCAAGGGAGTCGAGGCCCTTCGACCCTGAAGAGCGGACCTCCCGCATCTTGGTTTTAAAGCCTTCGCTTTGCATATCCCTACCCGGTTCACCGAAGATGACTTCAGCAGATATGTGTGCGACATCTTCCACGCAGTTATCGAGGGTTCTGAACGCAACCACGTTGTCTTGCTTCGTCACGTGAATGAGTAGTGCATGTGTTACGTAAGCGAGAACGTGCAACTGAGGACCACGGGTTAACGCTCCCCGCATCTCCCCCAGGACGATTGGAAGATATGAAGGACCGAGCATGGTGGAAATTTTGCATAGCGTCTCACGAGTAAGGTCTCTTGTCTCGGAAGACTTGCTACGTAGTACCTGGCTAAGGGTTGTGATGAGCTTGGTGATCTGCGCTTCCCGGGTGGTCAAAGGGAGGTGTAGTGCGATCTTTGTGATACCAATGGATATTGGGATACGAAGGGTGTCTTCAGTCTCTTTGCGGTTTTCAAGGTATTTCAGAAGGGTGGGAAGGAGCTTGTTGTTGACTGCATCTGAAATACTGTCGTTAACTTGCCTGGGTTCAGGGGGGTCGTTTTCCTCAATTCCTTCCGTTTCGTCTGCCTCTACTAGTCCGCTCGGCGCAGGTGTTGCAATCTCGTCCATAGGAAAATGAAAGCCATCCAGAATAGCGACTATAGTCCTAATGCACAAGCGCTCCGGTGCGTCCTTGGCTTTTGACAGCTTAAGGTAATGTTGGACTAGATTATAATAAGGACCCCACGAAAGTTGTCTCGCCATGCGACCAGTCGCCGTGATTGCAGCAGTTACCAGATGATGATCCAAACTCGATGAAGACGCTACGAAGTGTCCCACAAGAGGTATAAAGATATCCGCCAGGGTAGAAGTGCGTAGTTGGCGTTCGTCGCAGTGCTCCGCGAGTCGGTTCAGAGCGCGAATCCGACGATGAAGCTGGACGTGGTGAATGTTGTTGAAGAAGTTTGCTTCATCGTCTCCACCCTCCAGAAGGACTTTCATGTCTTGCAACGCTGTGATGCCGTCACACTGTGCCACTGCGTAAGCAATGACACTAAGTATGTCAGCGCGCACCATCTCGTTCTTCGATCGAAGCCCTCTCTTCAAGCCAGGGAATAGCTTGCGCAGAAAGATGGTCTGATATCCCGGATCTGACCCCGCGGCAACGGCGTCGATGAGGTGCTTGAAACCCTGGCACGAGTTGCTACGGATCGCTAACTCGTCGGGATCCTGTATGCAGTACAATAAATTGGATAGGACCGGTAACCACTGGTGGGGTGTCAGAGTGGGATGCAAGACCTCATTCAGTTTCGCGAAAGCCTTCAACCGTTGATCAAAATCAGGCTCCTCAATACGCTTTGAAGAAAACGCGTTGAGCTGCTCCAGCAACTCCGCCAACTCCTGTAGAGAAATGTCGATGGCTGACAGCGCCCGAAACACCGCGATGAGAGCCACTCTGCATTGCCTTGATCGGACTGATTGGAATAACGAGGATATGAGTTCATAGGTTGCCCTATATATTGAGCTATTTGGTTCAGTCAGACCCGGTATGAGTGGGAGGAGGTTGGCCACGATATTGAGGATGTCGGCTTTGGTACGTTCTCCAACTTGCTTGGTCGGCTTGCGTAGCAATGGGCAGAAAAGTCCAAGTAATGTGGATGCTTGCGTCCCATCTGAAATAAAGTGAGCAAGGCCTGATAAGATGCCAATCTGACGCTGGACTAGCTGATCGCTCGCTACTGCATCGCCTTTCGCTGTTTGAACAAGGGCGGCAAGGTTCGATAGAAGTAATGGGACGTGGGGGAGGACAATACGCCGCGAGATATCCTTGTGGCTTGCAGATAACTCCAGCAGACGATCAACGAGATCGAGGACGCGAGCGACGACCATAGGCTTGACGCTAGGGGCTGTCAAGCAAGCGAGAACTTGCGGTAGTACACGATTGTCGTAATCCACCAAAAATGTAGCGTATCTTTCGTCAGAGGACCAGGCATAGAGGATGTCTAGGAGGGCAGATGGGGCTTGTGTGTTTTCATTGGGGAAGGATGCTAGACGCGGGGAGAAGAGGGTACGAAAGATTTCACTCATGTACGGGGTGAAATCAAAGGAAGTCGAGTTGCGGAAGAAGTCCGCAAGACGTCGCATGCCTAGCTGCCGAATCGCCCGAAGCAATTTCGATGAACTAGCTTGTGGGTCACTATCCTCCTCTGCTGCCTCAGTTAGTAGTTCTGTTTCGTCCCCTGCATCTCGGTCCTCCTGTCTGAGTACCTCTAATGAGGTCTGGGCATGAGCTGCGAAGCTGATCGTGGCAACTATAAGAGCGTCCCAACGGGCAATCAACCGTGGCCCCAATTGCTTCAGGACGTCACCCAGCAAATGCAAGAACCCAACTTGCGGCTTCAGTAGAATGCTACTTGGGACAGCCATGACCGCACTCAAGTTTGCATTCTCTAAGGCAGCGGGAAGGACATCCTGAAGCATAAGCGTGACCAACAGACCAAGCTCTGGATTCGTGCATCCGCCGAGGTTGGCCAAGACCGTCGCACGACGGTCCCGGGTATGTCGCTCGCGGACAAAGCCGAAAAGTATTCGTATCACGGCATCGACGAGAACGGGGCGTTCCTCTTCAGTGAAGTTGGCGATGTCAAGTTGAGCGAGTTCATCGCGCCACCGACTGTCATCTAATAGTCTTTGGAGCCGCTCCGTGTGCGGAAGTAGGTGTGGGGGTTTGTACGTGAGTAAACAGGATAGCGCGATCCCTTGTAGCGAGCGGTCTGGGTGAGAAAGGAGGGATGTATAGAGGTCGTGTAATGCTTGTGTCGAATGTAGGACACGAGGGTTGGTGAAATTCGAAAAGAGGGTGAGCCAAGAGGTGAGTTTAGTTCGTGGAAGCTTGGCAGGACCTGAGGGCCCGGTTAGATTGAGGAATAACGGGACTAGATCGCGATTGTGTTTCTCTGCCAAAGGGGCACAGTGCTTGAAGGCGACAAGAAGTTGTGCCTCAAAGGTTACACGATCAAACCGGTCCCGAGGCCGCTGATCCTGCGCCGATTGTCACTGAGATGATTCCCGCGAAAGTACACCACATACCCGTATGAGTTGCACCTTGAACATATCACCCGCACTCCACTTCGCCAAAGCACTACGGACCTTATGCGCACTTGGGTCTCTCCATGACCGCTCACTCTCGCGCACCTTATCCAAGTCTTCCTCGTCTCTGGTGTCTTCCATCCATTCGGGTACGCCATCAGCACTTGAGGTACTAATCACTTCCTTCAATTCCTCGAACATAATTCGCCATACGATTTCTCCACTTTGCTCGGACAGCTTCTCAAGAACGCGAGCTGCAGGGAGCCATACGGGACGCAAACCGATCTTGAGTTGGGCAACCACCCAACGCACCGCTAATTCTGATACGAGTGTGTCGTCACGAGTGATGGCGCGCTCGAGCTGCGCGAGACGTAGCACACGCTCACGCGAACTTGGTGCGTCGATGGGAACCTCCTCAGCCTGTAGTAGCTTCGAGAGAACGAGCTCCAATGAGGAAGCCTCGTGCACAAGCGAACTGGAAAGGAGGTGTAGCGCGCTGAGGCGAGAGCGGCGTGAATGGGAGAGCACTGGAGAGGCGAGGTAGCGGAAAATCTCTTCGAAGGACATATTATGAGCCTGTGACGGACTAATCTCCATCAGATACTGTGATTGAGTCGCAATAAGCAACCTACCTTCTTTGGACTACTTCGGCAAGCCCGTGTAGAACAAATTCGGACCAGGACCATCGTTGGAGTACCTTCTCCACCCAGGAAATCAGGTCTGCATGGTGTACCCATTCAGCATATGGGTGCGTTCCCAATGTTTTCAGGCAACTCCCAAGAACCCAGGATGCATTCCCGGCGTCACTTTGATAACTAATCTCCGGGTTAGGCGTATCGAGTACGTCCCCGATTATGTTGCACAGGAGAGTCAGAATACCAGGGAGAAGGCTGGTGATCTGGAGAACATGACTAAGCTCTTCAACCTAAGTTGCCGGATGTCAGTAAGAGTGACGCCGATTGTCAGGACGGAGTCGCACTTTCTCGTGTGTCATTCCCCAACTCTCGAATCGCTTCAAAATCCAATCTTCAAGCTGCTTCAGCCAAGTTATCGGCGCATCTTTAAGTCTCTGAGTGTTGTTTAAGGCCGCCGATAGTGCCAGTCCGCGAAGCGCATCCAATTCAAGAAGGCTCTGCATATGCTTGACAACGTGCGGGAACTCCAATAGCTGCCAACCTCCCCAAGAAAGGTCCGAAAGGATGCCGCAGAGTTCTGCACCAAAGGTGATTCTTGTCCAAGACTGGTTTACAAGGACACGTCCCGCACCCATCCAGAGTGATACGTCGCCTGCTGTGAGAACTGAGACGCTGGCATGGAGTAATGAGTTTCTTAGCGAAGAAAACCCCACGAGGGACGAAAGCGTTCTAGCGATTTCAGACAGCTGGTTAGCTTGAGAAGTATTAGAGCCATTTGCATGCAAGTAGGTAGGTGCGCACCAGTTACACGTGATCCTTGACGTACGGATGTCACAACTGCGATGATCTCAATAATGCGGTCGAGGCCGTCGGCGTCCCCTTCAAATTCAAAAGACTGTGCCGCGTTGGTAAATCTTTCGGTTAGTAGTTCCGAAACTGGGAGAAATTGTTCGGCGCTCTTGCAATGATGGATAAGTGCAGTGAGCAGACGACGAATGCAGCTATGTGTTAGTGCATGTTGTTGGCTCCTAAGATGAACCTTGACAAGTGGTGCGATAATGGACGGAGCGGTCGTGTGAAGTGTCTGCGACACGGACTAACTCGGATATATTGTCAGCAGTTCACCAGCCCATATGCAGCCTCGCATACCTTGCATGAGTAGATATACGCCCAGGCACATGCATCTTCTACTCCAGTCAACTCCTCAGCCATCAGTTCCACCAATGCTTCTCTTTGTGGAGCCCTCAACCGGCGTAGTAGTGAACCCCAGACTTCTGCCATAGCACGCTGCACATCTGACGCACATTCAGGCAATATCGCGCGCAGAGATTTCCATGTCCGTTCAAGGGGGTCTGATTCGGTGACTGGGACCAACAAATGTTTGAAGAGTGACGTGAAGGTAGCCAGGAGCGCAGTGAGCGCTGCTGCGGAGACGGAGGTAGAAAGAAGTTGAAGGAGGCGGTCGAGCAAATCGTTGTACGAGGGAAAGATGACGGAGCGAAGGTCGTGGACAAAGTTCTGCATGAGACTGCGGGAGATTAGATACTGAGGAAACTATATACGTGACTTACTCCAAAAGAGCGACCAATGCCTCATCGTCTGCATTGTCCAGCGCAGAGAGCCATAGTTGAATGATGTCCTTCCAATGGTGAAGGAGCAGGGGCATAGAGGCAGAGATATTAGCGGCGTCCTGCTACAAATCGAACAAATGCAGGAGAAAGGTTCAGCTGTCTCCAATGTTCGACGGCCACAAAGAAATGGGATCCGTCGTCCTAAAGAAGAAGATTTTGAGATTTTTGGTGAGAGGCCGTCGAGAAAAGTCGACTGTGTTTTTACCCCAATTTCATTATCGAACGTTGACTGAGCGAGTGCAGATGGAAGATGAATGTCCTTCAGCGTCGCTTGATATGACCGATGCTATGTGCAATTAGCGAACGAGTATTCCAAAGGAGGGATGGAAGTACACACTTTAAAGCGCTTCTCCCGCTTCCATTCATCTCCTTCCATCAAGAACGCGACCTTTGCAACTGTGAGATGCACACTCTCAGGCTGGCAGGGTTAGCAGATTTCGAATGAGGCCAGACGCGCTCACAGAGGAAAATATAGTCCACGGGCCGGAATGGCCGGCGTCGACTGAGACCTATAGTATGACCTTGCGAGCAATGTGACTTTGTCACGTGATATGCGTAACGTCATCAGCCTTTGTCACGGAGACCAGTGTCACTGGCCGCCGCATCTCGAGTCTACTGGCCAAGCAAGACCTGTCTTTCACCCTCTTGATCCAAAGTGCCTCCAATCAAGACACTTTCAAAGCTTAAAGAGAAAGAGTTTCGTCTCGGGGTGTCGCCTGGGCAGCCAGATATAGCGTCTTGGATCCGATCGACCGCTGAAGTGCTTGACGATATGCCTGAGGAAAATGAAACCGACTTTGTCTGGCGCAGAGAGTGCCGCTACAGCAGAGTGGAAAGAGGCTCTTCGGTATGCGTCCATGCAGCTCCTTACGAGCCATACCAGCGTTCGGATCCCCTTCTTGCGTGAAGAAATGTTACCTCTCGTGAAAAATGAGGGTGCGTAGCCGACGATGTAGTGAGGGTATATCTTTTTTATATAAACACACTTATGCTGTCCAGATCTGAGTCTCTCTCAAGTTCTCGATGTGTTTGGGCTTTTGATCGAGACATATCCTAGATACGTTGATCTCGCCTCGCGTGAAGCAGCTGAGGAAGTCGGGAAGGAACTCGTGCGGCGCGAGGAGACGAGGGAGGAGAAGCAAGGAGTAACAGAACGGATTTTGGTTCGAATAGGGAATGAAGTCGATCGGATCGTGGGACGCCCAAAGTGATCTTATATTCCGTTCACAGCCACCGTCACTGATATTTACCACCATTTCAGTTCACATGCGCCGACGGAAGCCTTCTCGTTACTATGTTGGTGCTGTGGTCTGTACGCCGTTGTGGTTCGTCACTCGCCCGACTTCCCATCATCTGTCTCGTGGATCTCTCTTGTCACTTTTATGGCGCCACTCTTGGATATCCTCCTGCAATCCTCGACACGCGCAAAGTCATCAGTGCAGAAAAGCGCAATTGTTCGCACACGCCGTGCCTTGCGGTCGGTAAATACGGGATCTGTAATTTTGGGACAGAACATTAAACCCTCTTTCAGTCCCCTTCTCATCTCGCCCCCTTCATGAATACCCTTCTAGCTCAATCTAAGACTTTCTCGTCTCCTCTCGTTGCCATCCCTCTCCTCGGCACAGCAGCAGACGTCGTCACACATCTGAAGGGTGTTGAAAATACAAACCTAACAATCATCTCCGAAGAAATCAAGGTAAATGTCGTTGGAATCCATCAAGTTTTGTTTAACGGCCCTCTAGACAGCGACCATGGTTCTATATACGAGTTCAGTGCTGATGGCTCGGACGCCAGTACCTTCACACATTATGGTAGCAATTCCCCGATGTAATATCCAATTATTAAACGCTTGTCTAGACCTCCTTCACGGGATTCGTCAAAATTTTTACTGACGCCGATCTCCAAGATACAATTTTACCCGCGATGGAGAAGGCTTTACTCCGCTCTCCTGAGTATGCCTTGCCGGGTAAGCATTTAATCACGTATTTCGAACCACAACTTTCTTAACGAGCACAAGTTGCGAGTGAATTCTTCCTCGCGTATCCCCGTCTACTCGATCTCGATATATTCCGTCGTCTATTGGTGCTGGTCCTTAGCTGTGCCAAGTCCGCAAACCCAGAGATACGCACAAACTCGGTCTCTCTTTTCAAGATTACCATCGAAAGGTCTTCCGATGAAAGTAAAGAAGCCGCTGTTGAGGAATTGCTTAAACTTGCTCAAGCAGGCAAGGCGATCGGCCCGGATCGCAAAGTCTTGTACACAATGTTCAGTTTTCTCAGTCCATCGGCGCAAGTCTCTTCCCTCATGGTAAAATCCGTCCCCTCTTTGCTCGCCAAGGAAACCAACGAGGCCGCCCTACCAATTCTCGCCTCCTCCCTGACGAATCATCTCACCCTTTACCTTCGAGAAGATCTCCCGTTTCCAGATGGGGTTTTAAAGCTCTTAACGACAGAGATGCAGAACACCAAGCCATCAATTCGGCGTGCTTTTATCACGCTTGCGGGCGACACGTTCTGGGCTCTTGGCGACCTGAGTACCACCAATGCGGTCGCATTTGCTCGCGCCGTATTTCCTGCTTTCGAATCGAGCCTAAAGTCCGTGGCAGCGAACCCACTGAATGCCGCTAGTGGTCCAGTGGAAGGATATATTGCCGCTGCAGTTCTGCTTGGTCCATTTTCCCGATCGGGAGTATTTGGTATTTCGCATTTGTCCATTCCTTTCTCCTTAATCTGATCCCATTGGTTTAACGCTGTCTTAGAAGATACCATCCCGCGAAACCCTACAGTTCAAGCTATTGTTTCGTCTTCGCGGCCCTCGTTTCTTGTGTGGGACAAGATATACCAAAAGTTGACAGGTGTTGAAGAGGAAACCTGGCTACTCCGAGCAGTGGAGAGCACGGCCATATTTTTCAGTTCGGAATTTGAGAAAGCCGAACAACTTCGGTTCGTGTTTCGATATATTCACGTCATTTCTGTGTGTTCCGTGCTAATTGAGCCCTATGTCCATCTCAGAACGCAGCTAGGTTCTGCGTACCTGCATTTAGCGATCGAGAGCCAAGTGCCTGAATTCCGTAGACGCGTCATCGCATCAGTGGAGCAACTCGGTGCTGTCGCGCCGAAGACCGCGAATGACCTTGTGCGATCGGGCCTCACAGCATACTTAACGCGCCGACGAACATCAATACCAAAGAGCCAAAATACTCCCACAGAGAACGAGAAGCCAGCCATAAGGAAGCAACCGCGACTTCTCGCGTTTCTCTCAGCATCTGCAGCACTCGGGAGGGAGAAAGACCACACTCTTCGCGAAAAATTATTGTCAGAGACTATTGTACTTGCCCATCATCCCGAAATTTGTAAGTGATCATGTTTGCAGACCCTAAGCGATCCGAGGTTATGGTGGTCCTTCTAGGCGGGAACTCGCGGCAAGTCTGGATCGAGCTATGCCAGAAGGCACATTTAGACCCACTTAGTGTCATAGAAAACCAGCTCGACAACCTCTTGGACACCGTTATTACTTTATCACAAGAAATCGGGGTGATTGGCAAATATTCATTGCCTCCTTACACGGAGCTCATTTCTTAACCAGACAGACTCTGCTGACTACGCTAAAGCTTGCCATTCCGCCATTACAACGCTTGCCTTCGTCGCCCCGAATGCGGTCCTTCCACGCGTCATGGAGCAGCTTCGCGCTGATCTTAGCGCCGACATCAACTCACTGACCGATTTGGACTTTGGTGTATGGAACACACCAGAGGATCAAACATTTGTTGATGGTGAGCTCTCAAGTAGCCTCTCCAAGCCAATTTACTAACCTTGTGGGACCAGTACTTTCCAACAAAAGTAATCGGTCACAGGTCAAGGGGAAAGACGCGGACCTTGCTAAATGGGATGCGGAAGTGCGTCAGTCGCTTGCAAAGAAGAAAAGCGCGGCCGCCCCTACGTTATCTAAGCAAGAACAGAGTCTGGT
Organism: Lactarius akahatsu; assembly: GCA_021524915.1. Classification (NCBI taxonomy): domain Eukaryota; kingdom Fungi; phylum Basidiomycota; class Agaricomycetes; order Russulales; family Russulaceae; genus Lactarius; species Lactarius akahatsu. Next base: position 803,767 of record JAKELL010000008.1, on the reverse strand, counting down.
GCAGGCTCAGATTGAGAAGGAGGCAAAGATCCGAAGTCGCGTTAACAGGATCAAGGCAAACTTGGATCGCAGTTTGCAAATGATCTCCTACCTTATATACAGAAATATTGAAGGTTTTCAAGCGTATACCTCACAAGTAGTCACCCTCATTCTGAGTAGTGGCGCTCTTGATAAAGGCGCACTATTGGTTGGACCATTGGCATTGAATACGTATTTGGTATGGGACTACCAACATTCCGGATTCCCGTATTAACGCTCGTTCAGGATTTGTCAAGATGTTGTTCTAGTCGGCTTGAGGCATTTGGAAAATGGGTTGGTATCGCCACGCTCCGTAGCTTGGAGCTAGGTATTGTACCCGAGGAACTGCAGGCAGAGCCGGTGAACCGTACGCAGTTCTTTACACCCATTGATCAAAGCGTCTAAAATTCTTTCCAGAACTTGTGCTTCGCGTATTGTATCGTCTGCGCTCTTATCGGAACAGACGCCTCTAGATTCTGCTACGTTTTCCTATGCGTTCCCATTGGTCGAACAAGTGATTCAAAAAGGTGGAATTCTGCCGGGTGAGGAAGACGATCCATTGGAACAGGTCGCCCTGTCTCTGGATATCATTAAATTCCACTCTGGGGAATGTACGTCCCTTTGTCTGCGCTCGCTTGTCGTTCTTTATTTCCCTAACCCTTGCATCAAGGTGCGGATACGACTTTCCCTCGAGCTCAAATCCTACATATATTGCTGCACGCCATACGCACGCAACCAAAATTAAGCAAGGAAGGTTCTTCGGGGCTTATAGACCTTGGCCAGGCTATTTCTCTTAATGCCACAAGCGAAGAAATTACACTCTTGCTCGATAGCACTCTCGTGCAGGAGGCGTATGCTCGAAATGCTAGCTTGCAAGCACTTCAGGTAATTCCCTTTGTCGACGTGATTTTCGCTGTCATTCTAATTCTAATTCGAACAGCCTCTTGATCTGACGGAATTTGACTGGACACCCGAGCTACTTGTCGCCTGTCATGATAATGACGCGCAGAACGCTCGCCTCGCACGACATATCTGGGAAGATAATGGTCTAGACGTTCCGGAAGCGTATGCGCCCACCTTACTGAAATTCCTTGGCAAGTCTTCTCTGAATACCTCCTGCGCTCTCTGATCCGACATGATATTATTTGGTAGAGCATGAGTGCGACTACGGCCGTTCCAGCGCCGCTGCTTCGTTTGTAGAAGCCGTTGAGCGCTGGCCCGCATCGATCACCAAAACAATCAGTGCCCTCTTACACCTTTATCACGAGAGGGTAATGTGCACCGCCCTTCTATTCCCAATAAATGCTTATAGCCGTGCAGGCGAAGATCCTTGCCCCAGAATTTGATCAATTTGTACGCTTTCACTTTGCCTTGCCAAAATCATAAGTGTAAACTTGCGATTTAGGGTATTGTCGACGAGCGTTCCCTCGGGCGTACAGACCCTTGGCAGGCAAGGCTCGCAGTAGCGCAGACGCTGCAACGACTAGCACCTGCGTTCAGCGAGGAGGCGACGATCCCGTTCTTCGACTTCCTCGTTAAGGAGGGGGGTCTCAGTGATCTCAGTGCTGAAGTGCGACGCGGCATGCTTGACGCAGGTTCTGCCGTCATCGAGTTTCATGGATCAAGGCACCTGGCACAACTTATCACGATGTTCGAACAACACTTAGCGGGCCCACCGCCGACGACAGAAGCGGCCGACTTCATACAGGAAGCGGTGGTGATCTTGTTTGGCCGCGTCGCCCGTCATCTCGATTCATCCGATCCTCGCTTGCCCACAATCCTTGCGCGGCTGGTAGAAGCCCTAAAAACCCCGTCGGAGCAGGTGCAGTATGCCGTAGCAGATTGCCTAGCGCCCCTTGTCAAGGTAACGCAGTCTTCTGCCCCACAATTGGCGAGTCAGCTTCTCGAAGAGCTCTTCACTACTCCAAAGTATGCCGCCAGACGAGGAGCGGCCTATGGTCTGACCGGTGTCGTCAAAGGCATCGGAATTTCCGCGATGAAGGAGTTCGACATATTTGGCCGACTTAAAAACGCCACTGAGGACAAAAAACAATATGAATCCCGGCAAGGAGCAATGTTCGCTTTAGAAACACTCTCAAGTTCCCTCGGCCGGCTGTTCGAACCTTATGCTATTCACGCACTCCCGTTACTCCTGTCGGCCTTCGGAGATTCTACTCCCGACGTTCGAGAATCTGCCACGGATGCCGCCCGTGTCATTATGAGAAACATGTCGGGCTATGGAGTAAAGCTTATCCTACCATCCCTCTTGTCTGGCCTAGATGAACGACAATGGCGTACAAAGAAGGGCTCCATAGAACTGATGGGGATGATGGCGTACTGCGCCCCTCGTCAGCTATCCCAATCCCTCCCTGTTATCATCCCTCGTTTGACTGACGTCCTAACGGACTCGCATGCCCAAGTACGGGCCGGCGCAAACAAGAGTCTGAAGCAGTTCGGTGAGGTAATCAATAACCCCGAGGTCCAGGCACTTGTACCCGTCTTCTTGAAAGCTATGGTCGACCCTGCCAAAACTCCCAATGCACTATCCGCCCTCCTCAAGACGTCGTTTGTGCATTATATTGATCACTCATCTCTTGCCTTAGTGAGTATAGAGCCTTGACATTCGGCAACTGCTTATTTTACTCTTCAGGTCATTCCCATTTTGGAACGAGGCCTGAAGGAACGCAGTGCCGACACCAAGAAGAAGGCCGCGCAGATCGTGGGTAACCTTGCATCCTTGACAGACTCCAAGGATTTCGTCCCGTATCTGCCGACGCTTCTGCCCATGGTACATGTCGTCCTGGTTGATCCAGTTCCAGAAGCCCGTGCCACGGCGGCCAAAACGCTCGGCACTTTGGTGGAGCGTTTGGGAGAAGTCAACTTCCCAGATCTTGTGCCCAGTCTCATCAGGACTCTGAAGACAGACACGTCGGGTGTTGACCGCCAAGGAGCGGCACAGGGTCTTAGCGAAGTGCTTTCTAGTCTTGGGATGGAGAGGCTCGAGGGCCTGCTCCCCGACATCATCTCGAATGCACAATCCCCGCGAAGCACCATCAGGGAAGGCTTCATGTCCTTATTAGTGTTCTTGCCCGCTACGTTTGGAACCCGTTTCCAGCCCCACCTGCCCAAGATCATCGTACCGATTCTCAAAGGACTTTCTGACACGGAAGACTATGTTCGGGAGGCGGCAATGCGTGCCGGAAGGATGGTCATTACAAACTACTCGAGCAAGGCCATCGACCTCCTCCTTCCCGAGCTTGAGCGTGGTATGTTCGATCCCGCATGGCGCATTAGGGTACGTGAACTTGTTTCTTTACACTCTCATTTCTCACATTTCATCAGCAATCGTCTATCACCCTTGTCGGAGAACTCCTTTTCAAGGTTTCTGGCATCACAAGCAAGCCGGAAATGGACGACGATGCTGAGGGTGCCGAGGTGGCTGTCGCGGAGTCCTCCCGGAAGGCCCTCACAGAGGTCCTTGGCGCTGATCGTCGGGATCGTATACTATCGGCCCTTTATCTCGCTCGACAGGACCCTGTACATACTGTCCGGCAGTCTTCGATTCAGATTTGGAAAGTGTTGGTACATAACACGCCAAAGACGGGTACGCAATTCTTTTTGGCTGGCTCCCTATGTTAGTTGACGATATACAGTCAGGGAGATTTTGCCGGAGCTTGTCTCTCAGCTCATGTCTCTGCTGTCCGCGGATGAAGCTGAGCAACAAGAGGTCCTACCATATACCTTATTGATGTTTATACTAACTGACGATACTTTAAGACCGGGGTCCGTACTACGGCAGAACTGTGCAAGAAGTTTGGCGAGCGCCTTCTGGGCGAGATGGTCAACATTATTCGAAACAAGTCATCGTCCCCAGATTCACAAACTCGAGAAGCTGCCTGTCTGCTTTTGAGTGAACTGATGTAAACTCATCTACTCTCCCAACTTTTGCACCAACTAACTGCGCTTTCAGGACGAACTCCACCGACACCCAGCGGGAAGGCCATGAAGACGGTATTATCGTTGTGATCAGAGCCTCGCTCGTAGATGACGAAGAGAACGTCCGCGCTGCTGCCGCACAGGCGTTTGACGTCTTGCAAGAGCGCTTGGGTGCTAAAGCCATCGACCAAGTTATCCCCACCTTGCTGGAGGCTTTACGACAGCCTGGTGAAACCTCCGGCACGGCATTACAAGCGTTGAGGGAGGTGATGCACGTGAGTTACCCCTCTGCTCAGGCGTGACATATATCTAAGCCACACAGGTCCGAGCGAACACCGTTTTCCCTGTTTTGATACCGACACTTGTTGCTACTCCGATGACAGCCTTTAACGCAAGGGCTTTGGCATCCTTAGTGACCGTAGCTGGCAACGCCCTGAGCAAACGATTGACCGGAGTCCTCACCGCACTTATCAAAGTCACGGAATCGTCAACGAACGACTCTGTGGACGAAGAGCTCCGGATTGCTGTCGACGAAGCTATTGTTGCCCTGCTAAGTTCTATCACTGACTCGGAGGGTTTGAACTCGCTCATGTTACTGCTTCTTGGATGGTAATCCCTCTTCTGTACTCGAAAAATATATTCTAATCACGGGCGTTGGCAGGGTCAAGAACGAAGCTCCCAGTCGACGTGTGAGCGGTTGCAACCTATTCAAGACTTTCTGTGAGGTGTCAGAGCTCGACGCGTCGATATACCGTGTCGACTGGACACGACAGCTGGTTTCTTCCTTGGACGACTCTGTCAACGCTGTTCATTCAGCAGCGTCGGAGGCCTTTGATACCTTCGTAACATCAATTCCAAAAGACGACCTCGACACCCTAGTCGTTCCGCTGCGCCGAACGATCGAGAGTACAGGGGTCCTAGGGGTCCCAGTACCCGGGTTTGGCTTGCCAAGGGGCGTCTCCGCGTTCGTGCCCATCATCATCTCTGGCCTCACAACAGGCAGCAACGAGCAACGCGAGAACGCGGCATACGCCATCAGTGACCTCGTTGAACGCACGGCAGAAGCTGCGATCAAGCCGTTCGTCGTGCCCTTCACCGGACCGCTCATCCGCGTCGCGACGCAGGCCGGGACGTTTCCTCCTGCAGTCAAGACGGCGCTTCTCAGCGCGATGCAAACGATGCTCGTGCGCATTCCCGCTTTCGTGAAGCCGTTCTTCCCGCAGCTCCAGCGCACGTTCATCAAGAGTGCGAGCGACCCTGCTAGCGTGGTAGTTCGCACCAAGGCGGCTCAAGCGCTTGGAGAGCTCATGAAACATCAACCGCGGGTCGACCCTGTTGTGACGGAACTCATAGCCGGCGCGAGGTCGAATGACGACGCTGTCGCCGGCAGCTTGGTCCTCGCACTGTCTTATGTGATCAGAAACGCTTCGGCGAACGTCGGTGAGAAGACGCGAGAGGCTTCATTGGAACTCGTATCAGATGCGTTCAAAGAAATCCATGACGGTCAATTATTTTTGAGTTTGCACGAAAACTTTCATGCTTATTCCGTATTCCAGAATACTTCTTGCAGTCTATTGCGGCCGTGTTCGCAGCTCTTTCCATATACGACAATCTCGTCGATCCCCTTGTCAGGCACGTATCGTTTCCATCTTAGCGCTTCGTCCTCTAGCTGATAGCGCATACAAGGGCACACCTTATTTCCGGGACTCCCCCGAGCGTGCTTTCTTCGTATTCAATCATAGCGTTCCTGAGCACCGAAGATGACACCCCGGCGGCCGTCATCCCGAAACCTTTCCGCTCCATCCTCTCTAGCATCGCTCAGAAAATCCAGGAGAGTATTGGGACCGAAAAGCCCAACATAGCACGCCCAGCGCGCGAGGCAAAGGAACTTCTGCGAAAACTGGACGAGAATTTATTCGGTTCATAACGTATCAAGGATATCCCACTGTCCTAGCACTGCGCAGTTGTGAGAGAGAAGAGAAAAAATAAATTGGCCGTTTTACTTGGGCCACAGAGTAGAGAGGTAGCTAGATCTGGAGTGTTTGTAAAACATTTAGTAACATGGGGTTTCCACCAAGCCGTTCTATCTCGTCCACGACCTGTTTTTCCAGGGTTCGTAAGACCTCGCGAGTGTACTCAAATGACTTCGAATGATCGCGTAGGTAAGATATAGCGTGGTGTTTCAATGTCGGCGACCCCGGTCTCTTTTGGAGAACATCTACATCACATCCCGTCAGTCATACCAGAGCATTGAGTAAGGAAAGGCACCGCACTAAGTAGTCGCCTGTTTGTGGTGTCTGCGTGGATACCGTGTACTATGGGAAAGGAAAACTTTCCCTCTGAAAGGTCTTCCGCGAAACCTTTGTTCGTGGCGTACTTGGGTGGATAAGTAAGACTGGTAGCTAGCCGTCGGGATAAAAACAAACCTCGTTATTCTGAAGGTTCATGTAGTCATCCCTGATCTGAAAGTAAATCCCAATTAAATTAACCAGAGGAACATAATCCCTGAAGTCGATTCAGCGCCTTATCACGTAATAGGATGTGAGGCAACGGACACATTCGCGTTCTGGCTCGCACATGCCATCATAAGCTTGACGGCTACGCGAAGCAAGCCGCCGGTCTCTGTCAAAACTTGTCAGGACTTGCAAATCGGAATACGTTCGTTCGATGCTCAACTATCATTGACCATTGAGATGTATTCTTCCTCTGTCGGACATCGTAATGAGTCCCGCCAGAGTAGGTCCAGACCTTGTCCACGGTGGAGATTGAGCAATTCGGCTGTGAATGCGAATTCCTCGGGGTCAACGCCAAGCGCAAGGATCCAAACATTCGCATTGACCAGTTACGATCCGATCCACGTCACACTCGGAGTATAATCTGCCTTGAGCGTCATTGGTCTCGGGCGCTCCTTGCGCTTTCAGAGCGAGAATTTCTTGAAATGCCAGGAAGTACACGTAATTAGCAGAGTTAATGGTCTGCGGAACGCCATAAATCTTGTGTGCAACTGTTCCAAAAAAGGTTACACGACGTCAGCGTCGAATCGCAGAATGATCCCGCGGTGCCCGACGTACCTGGCCGTCCGCGACGGAGCTGCGAGTTGTCCTCTATATCATCAATTCTGCGATCGGACAGTCAGGAGAAAAAACGAAAGTCAAAGGAAAACCAAAGACATGCAGGAGACTGGCATTGTGCAACATTGAGATCACATTGCCGATGATTCGCAATGTGGCTTCGGGAACTTGGAGCCAGGCGTTGAAAGCTTGCATCATTCCTCCTCTGAAATCCTTTCCTGGAGTTGAAGTTATATATGTGAAAGGCTCCAGTAATGCCTTCGACGACGATTAGGGATTCCGCAGCCAGACGAGTATAGTAGAAATTACCCTCTCGTTGCTTTCTGAGAATGACGAAGAACGACCAAGGGTGGAGAGAATATCTTGATATTTCTCTGCCATGCCTGAGGCGAAAAGACTAAAGAGAAAAGAGAAAGAGAAGAAGCCGGGGGCATGTCTATCATACACCACTAGCCACCAATCTGCTCGACTCTGACAGGCTTCAGACCCACGTCACATGACGCCACTGGTAACCAACTTGGGCCGATCACTGGCAACATGCAACATGTCCTTATAATCCTACCATGACCGTCCCTTGAGGGAAAATGCAGTCCAAATGTAATAGCTCCACTACGACACCGCCAAGTCATTTAACAACGTGAGTACTTGTACTACAGTAGTAGCAGCTGCACAACTAGGAGTTCCGGACGGATATTGGAAATGACTCGAAGCCGCAAGAGACGCAATCGTGATTGAACCTATAATGGTTCACCCCTTGCCAACCTGAGAGGATTTCGTTGAAAACAGGTACGGTCTCCGCACACAGAGAATGTCTGCTTCGTAAACCGGATTGATTCAGAAGTCAAAGCCGTGCCAAAGTGTCAGTCCAAGGCAATGCAGCGAGAAACCGGGTGATCGATGACACTCCACAAGAGTTTGATTGAACTGGGCTCCAAACTCTATTTGGTAAAATGGATCAAAAGATCGGCCACGACCACTACTGTAGCTAGCAACATTAGCAACCCTTTTGCACACCTATCCATGGCCGAAGTGGAGTGTTGTGCACGACTAAGTTTCGTGTTACAGGGTATGGCTGAACTGCGCCCCGTGACTAGGCCGAGGCTAACGCGATCGGAGGCGTTTTCTCGAAGGCCCGGCCCGGGGTGAAGGCGAGCGGGAGCGGTTAGGAGGCTCGTAGTCCCCTGTGGAGACGCTTGGACGAGGACCGAGTCAAGGAGATCTCGAAGGCCGCTTGAGCTATTCGAATCTGGAGCATTGACGGATAGGCGCGCGCGAATGAAACGGAAATAGCAAGAGTTGAGTCACGCGATGGCGAAGAGGGCGAGGGGAGAAGCCAAGTTAGCGCGAGCCTGCGATCTGGGCCACGTGCGTACCTTGTCCATTTCTCTCTCCCAGATCCTGTCGTTGACCTCGCCAAGTATAGTCCGAACGAGGTCGTCGTCGATGAGCCCGATGTTGAAGCTCTCGTTACGCGCGAGGGCGTCGAACCATTTGCGTCTGACCCGACTTTGGTAAACCAGTAGGGCCTCTTTTACGTTCATCTGAAACATCCCGGGATGCCGCTCAAGTGCAACAAAGAAAGCTTTCAGGGACTCGGAGTGAGCCGTGGGCCAGAGTCTGGACTTTGCCATGAAGTAAAGCATCGTGTTCTTGGCCCCCAGCATTTCCATCCAGCTCAAGTCTTCGTCGTTTCGAATATTATTCGATGGCCTCAGATCTGTGAAGTAGTCAAGCTCGACATACTCGAGATTATCTATTTTATTCAGGGCATATGAGGCCGGCCGCGGTACGATCCAGTCACCGATGCGACGGTTAGGGTCGAATGAGTTGAGCCTTAATTTTTTCTTTTTCGGCCTCTCTGCGCTGTTCCTCTGCCTCCTTTTCGAGTTGCGCGCGTCGGACCTCGTTCAATTCGCAGGCCTGCCTGTCCCGCTTATCCTTCTCTGCCCGGTCTTGCTCGAGTTGTGCATTCCAAGTAGCGACACTAGCGTCATAGCCCCGGGTCCATAGCTCTCTCAACTGACGGGCGGCTCCTCCGCTCTGTGGGGAATATTCCCGGAGTGAGCGCATCGCCGTGTGAATTCCCACTCGGGACCTTCAAAATTCGGACAAACGGTCTGAGTTGGGTCGTCGAGTATGCGAGGCATGCGTGTAAGATGTGGATAGATGAGGGAGAACTACTCTTTGGACCGATGAGCTGGCCGTATTGTGGCAAGAGTGATAGACTGCACGTGCACCACCAGTCTCCGCAAGTTGGACCCGTAATATGATAACTGAGCCCATTTAGGTACATCAAATACCTTATAAGTTACAGTAATTCCTAACCCAGTAACTAATCACGTGTTCTCATTTAGATTAGGCGTTTGATTACTCTTAGTACTCCGCAGTGACTTGGCACTTACGAGCCCATGTCACGAACAACGTCAAGCCCAAACATGTCCTCGACGTCCCAGAGTACGAGCACGCATCGTAGCGGCTTTGGTCTCGGCGGCGAATCACCCATAGTCGTTGAGCGCAAAGTCAAGGCACTGCTGAATGAGCTCACCACAGAGCGCTTTGACACTATCTCAGATGAGATCGTCGCATGGGCGAACAAGTCGGAGAAGGAAAAGGACGGTCGCACGCTTATCCAAGTCATCAAGCTTGTTTTCGAGAAGGCGACCGATGAAGAGATATTTTCCGAGATATATGCACGCCTATGTCGCAAGATGATGGAGCAAATTAGCCCAAAGGTTCAGGATGACGGTATCAAGAATTCAGAGGGCAAGCCATTCGCAGGCGGTAATTTGTTCAGAAAGTACTTGCTCAATCGCTGTCAGGAGGAATTCGAGCGTGGTTGGGTCGCCGCGGCGCACGTCCAAGACATCAAGAAAGTCAGTGAGAAAACCAAGGGAGGCGAAGGGTCTGAATTGTACTCGGATGAGTATTCTGCTGCGGCCAAGGCAAGACGCCGCGGATTGGGCCTCGTCCGTTTCATCGGCGAGCTCTTCAAGTTCCAGATGCTGACGGAGCGCATCATGCACGAGTGCATAAAGAAACTCCTTGGAAACGTAGAAAACCCCGAGGAAGAGGAAATAGAGAGCTTGTGCAAGCTCCTGACTACAGTTGGTAGCCTGCTTGATACACCCAAAGCCCGAGCACACCTCGACGTATACTTCTCGCGCATGCGGGGATTGATGGAGAACGAAAACGTCAACGCGCGAATGGTGTCTGTGCTCCAGGTTTGTGTTCCTTTCCCTTGTGCCGCGAATATACATTGGTTGATACGCCTATCCAGGACGTTATCGAACTCCGTGAACGTAAATGGATTCCTCGCAATGCCATTGCTGCTCCTACGATTATTGCTCAAGTTCACGAGCCTGTAGGTCTCTACTAAGACCATGAGACACTTGTGATTGATAGTTTTTTGTATAGGCTGCTCAAGAGAAAATTGCCGTCATGCGGGAGAACGTGGACTTGAATTTGAATGACCTTATACTCGATGACTTAAGCGCGCTAGCCGCTTTAGGTAGCGGCGACGGGATGAACGCTGTCCAGGCACTGAAATACATTGACGACAAATGGTACAAGAGGATCACAGGAAAGAAAGCCCGTTGGATGGACTTGATCGGTGACTATGCTGGCAACGAAAGATTTATTCTTGATGGTAATGGGCATTTTTCTCGCCGTGGACAGTAGTTTGCTGACATACCTTTTTGCACCGAGGTGAGTCGCTACTCCAACAGGTTCTCGATGATCCTCTACTGGCGCTTGCACGCCCTGGGAGTGAGTGCGACTCGTGAAACGTGTGTGCCAGCCCCGGTGTTGATACGTTGATGGTTCATAGATCCAAGTTTCCAGACTCTGCACGCGATAAACTCATTGGAGCGACTCTTGAGCGACATGCTCAAGAGATCCGCGGTCTTCGATATAGTCTTCTGGGAAGGCGAGTTTGCAGTTGTCTCTTGGAGGCTTTTTTACTGATCTCGTCTCGTTCAGATACCCGCCACCTCACTCTAAAAGGAGACACCGACTTTCTGGTATCGTCTCGGTCACTTGCCCGAGCACTTCTATTTAGTCATCTCGCCGAGCATGCCCCAGGGATGGGCCTGGATATATACGCCTTCTCGAGTCTGGCGGACCCGGCTTGGGTAGTCTACCAGCAACGAACAAAAGTACGTCATCAGACTCGTCTGCGAAATCGAGAGGGCTCTTGACGAAACCACAAGCCAATGTTTGTCATGCTGAACGACGGCGGAACTCCTGCTGAAGATGATCATGACGTGGCCACACACGTTCTCATCCAGCGCAATTTCATTTTTGGTCTTCTTACTTCAGGCATAGCTGTCACGCTGCTGCACGGAGCAGAGTTCCGTGACTCCAAGGTGCGTTCCTGCTCACGTCTCGTGACTGTCTGATCTGTAGGGACGGGCACAGATATTTTCATTTGTGTTTGAGGGGCGGTTTGGGCTGGAGACTCGCAAGTCCTTTCTACCCGCTCTTTGGAGCGCAGTGCAAGTTGGCGCTACCAAACTCGACGAAAAATGGAAACATCAGTTTCCGCGGGTGCCTCTTGCGCCTCTACGTGTCTCACCACCTGGCTCGAATGACCTGGATATTTTCCTCAAAAAAGTTCTCGACCATCTCGTCCTGCACTATGATGAACGCACCCACTTGTTTTGGGAACTCACATCGCTCTTTTTCTTGCACATCATGGTTCTCCAGACCCTTCCGGTTTCTGAGAGGGCTCGGCAGCTGGAGACCATAAACGATGACATCGAAGCTGTACTCATTCAGACATTCCTGCCGGACCTTTATTCCGTCATCGCCGCCTTTGTTCTGAAGTCCAACCATTTCGTGGATATTGACGGCAGGATATTCGTTGCCATTCTTCACTGTGCCACAAGTGGTGACCACCTCCCAACACACGCACTCGAGGCACTTGTAGGGCCAGAGATTTCCTCTCGACTCGAGACTGTATGGAAATCCACAAATGCGCCACCACCTGACCTTTCGAAACTTTTGGTGTACCGTCCAACCCATGAGAATTCCGAATCCGAGTCATCGTCCACAGCCTCGGATGAAGAGGATACGTCGTTCATGCTCCTTCCATTTCACAACGAGGTCTTTAATGACGAACTTGTGGCCGTGCACGTCACCGTTGCAGACCAGGGCCAGGCTTTATCTTCCCCGCGATTGGAATTCAGTCAGAATATTCCGTTTTCCGATACAAAAAACTGGCACGCAAACCATCGCACCATCCTACCTAAGCACCAGGGAGGGGAAGCCGCGAATATTGGCGAACGCGCCCGCAGAAAACAACTGAAACGCGATCAGCGCTTCATGTCGCAGATGCAACGTCTTGCTACGACCCTGACCGGCGCCTCGGGTAAAACGTTGCAACAAATTTTGATTCCCCCCACTGGGCGTAAAGTTTCAGAAATCGTCGATGATCCCTCGCTTGGCGGGCCCAAGCGAGGCAAAAAGGTAGGACCAATTATGTAAGTACACTCCAGTTGCAACTGACGCACATCACAGGAGGACAAAAAAGGACTTGCGACACACCAAATCAAGGGAAAGCCCAACGCACTTTCTGCCCGGGATCGCATCCGGCAAGAGCACGCTCGCGAGAAGAGAGTCAAGGAAGACAGTTCGTCTCAGGAGTGGTGGGTCGAGCAGCTTCGCCAGGTGGAAAAGATGGCGTCACGTGATCTCAAGATATCCGCCCTCCATGGCCTACTTCGAAACCCCAGGACGGATACAGGATGGCTAAATGTCGAGGTCCGGCTCTACAACCTTCATATTACCATCCAACAATGGATAGCTGAACCCGAACCGGATGCCCCCGCTGTTCACGACCGTTACACAGTGTCCGTCATGCGTACGGTCAAGGAGCTATACACACATGACTTCCTGACAGAAACGACGCTGGGCGTGCTGGCTAGTATCATGGCTGCTTTGGGGTTCACGGACTACATTTCCCCGTTGGAAGACGACGCATCTAACCGGTTGCAGCCTGATCGTGATCTAGCATTCAGCTTCGTCAAGCTGTTGAAATCCAAGAGCCACAAGCCCGTCTACAAGTTTATGACAATTAAAGAAGATCCGGTGATCTGGCAACTGAGGGTTTTCGGGGAGTACATGGATCGCAGCATGGACAGCGCGCCTGATCCTCGGGTTGGGTTCCAGCCAGATGCGTGGCAGCGCGAAGTTCTTGACTGTCTTGATCAGCCGAAGAGTTCATTGTTGGTTGTAGGTGAGCGGTCCTCGATTAACGCCTTTCATTATTATTGTCATTATTATTATTATTATTATCGCATTTTAATCGACAAGAATCACAGCGCCGACGAGTGCCGGAAAAACCTTCATATCTTTCTATGCGATGGAGAAGATCCTTCGTGAATCCGATGATGGAATTATTGTCTACGTGGCCCCTACGAAGGCCCTTGTGAATCAAGTCGCTGCAGAAGTATACGCACGGTTCCGCAAGGAAGTTGACGGACGTGAGTAGGCCCCGACGTGCTTGAAGAAGGCCTCACAGTCGGTCGCAGGTACATGTTGGGCTATACGCACCAGAGACTATCGTGTGCATGACTCTCAAAAATGCCAAATCTTCGTGACGGTGCCAGAGATGTTGGGGATTATGCTCCTTTCCCCACCCCTGGCGAGAACGTGGACCCCTCGAATCAGGCGGTAAAACCTCCGTCGCTCGTCGCCTCTGCGTGTGCTTACCATAAGAGAACAAAGGATAATACTGGACGAGATACACACCATCGGCCAGCACGAAGGCGGAACGGTTTGGGAGCAAATTATTCTGCTGGCGCCTTGTCCCATCATGTACGTAGCTCGCCGAACTCACATGATGCGCGATTTCTGATACTACTTGACCTTCAGTGGGCTCTCTGCGACAATCGGAGAGCCAGAGAAGTTCAATGCGTGGCTAGAGAGCGTCCAGCGATCCAAGGGTTTCGTGCACAAATTCATCCACCATCCTCATCGCTATTCGCACCTTAGGAAGTTCGCGTACTTCCCGCAGTTACTCCGGAAAGATGAGCCGTTCCTCGGATTGGATGGTGGCAGTCCGCCTACCGAAATGATGCGCTTTATTCATCCCGTTTCCACGTTATCTTTTGGAGGGACGATGCCACCGGATCTCTCTCTGGAAGCCCCAGATTTACTCCGCCTCCACGAGGTCTTGAAGGGTAGTCAAGGCGATGCCTATGCGGAGAGACTTGACCCTACTGCCTTCTTTTCAGGCAACAAGTTCATTAGACAAAAGGACGTGCTGGGCTATGAGACCGAGATCAAGAATATCCTGGCGCGCTTGGTTGTAGATCCTGATGCCCTGGACCCTTCCTCTCCCCTGCAGCGAGTAGTTCGACATATCCAAGACCCTGTCATTATGCAAACGTCCAAGGCACGACTTAACACACCGCCTAATCATTCTGGATTCATGTCTGGTCTCATCCACCTACTTTCTGACCTGAAGGCAGAAAACTCCCTGGTACGGCTTGCGAACTACTATTCACCTTGTAGCTAGGAATGACACCCAGCTTAGCCCGCGCTTCTGTTCAATTTTGATCGCCACGAATGTCAGTTGATGGCTGAACAAGTTTTGGACACTCTCGAGAGGGCTGAAGAAGTCTGGAGGGATCAGAGCCCTGAGTGGAAGCATAAGGTAAGCCAGTGGAAGGCCTGGCAGGCGCGTCAGAAGGATAAGCAACGGGCCGCGCAAAAGGCATCCGCCCGAAAGAAGAATCAAGATGACCGTGACGATGGCCGTCAACAGAGCGAAGAACTTACATGGGAAAGCTATTTCGATCCACGGGACCCTTCCCCGCAGTTCTCCTTTGCTGGTACGTCCGCATACCCGAAGGAGGAGCTTCTCGAGGACATCACCGAACTGAACCGTTGGACCTCAACTCCCGAGTCCCTCGTCAAGGCTTTAAGGCGAGGGGTTGCCGTTCACCATAGTGGTTTGAACAAGACATATCGTGTTCTTGTAGAGAGGTGTGCATCTTCTTTTGCTTGTCGACTAAGATGTTGACAGACCATCAGGCTTTTTCGTGTTGGCTTCCTTCGAGTAGTCATTGCGACAGGTATGTTTGCACGTTGAGTAAGACGTGACGAGGCAATGATCTGTTCATGCATCGTAGGTACACTGGCGCTGGGGATCAACGCGCCAACAAAGGCGTCTGTTTTTTGCGGGGATTCTCCATTTT
The DNA here is from genome assembly GCA_021524915.1 of Lactarius akahatsu. Classification (NCBI taxonomy): domain Eukaryota; kingdom Fungi; phylum Basidiomycota; class Agaricomycetes; order Russulales; family Russulaceae; genus Lactarius; species Lactarius akahatsu. Next base: position 788,541 of record JAKELL010000008.1, on the reverse strand, counting down.
TAACGGCACTCACGGTTAGTCCTCTGCTCGGTGTGGCAGTGCCAAGTCTCACCCAATGCACAGTTCCGTCAATGTGCTGGACGAGCTGGTCGTCGTGGATTTGACCTGCTGGGTCGAGTGATCTTCTATGGAATTTCGTTGGACCGCATCTACCGAATCCTTCTCTCAAGGCTGCCGCGTCTAACTGGAACTTTCCCACTTTCGTCGACCATGGTATTGCGTCTGTTCGACCTTTTGGATGGTTCGAACTATGCTCCCTACGCTGTCGATGCGATCCGTAGCATCCTTCGGCTTCCTCACATCAGTTTCGGCTCCGATGTTGGGAAAAGCCAGCTTCTACATCACCTCCGGTTTAGCATTGATTACCTGCGTCGCGCCCATCTTCTGGATCAAGCGGGAAAACCCATCAATCTGTTTGGGATAGCCGCTCATCTCTATTACACGGAGCCAGGCAACCTCGCCACAACCGCACTTCTTCAGAGTGGCGTTATCCACGGCATTTGCTCCCAACCCGACACCATTCAGGCAGAGCGAGATTTCGTGGTCCTTTTGTGCCACATCTTTGGTCGCAAGTATCTGCCTCAGGTTTATGCGAGCGCCAGCAACGTCCGCGACCTCATACAAAAGGGTCCTTCCCGCGTAGTGTTGCCGCCTCTACACCCAGAAGCCCGAGCATTCCTAATCGGACACCAAAAAGAAACTCTGGGAATTTTTAGCGCATATGCGCTGGCATTCTCGTCGCAGCACGCAAACGAACTGGGGCCCGACGATCGGCTACCACTTAGCGGAATAACCTTTGGACCCTCTGACATCTCAACGTGCCCTCGGACGGCCCTGTTCGCTCACCTTTCCCAGACGGCGGTACGACCCAAAGCGCGGTCGCTGTTCGTCGCTACTTCGGGCCACGGCGACGCCTTTGGGGGTGTTGGAGAGCTCGTGCGCACCGTGCGGCGCGGGGTCCACCTTAACGAGCACTCAATCCCGACCGTCGAGAGCATCCTCGACCCCGAGCTGCCCCTCAACGCCTACTTGTACGACTTCTTCGTGCATGGACAGGTGGACGCGCTCGTGAACATGAATGGAATCCGTCGCGGCGATGTGTGGTACGACCTCGAGGCGTTCCAGCTCGTCTTGGTCACCATCAGAGGCGATCTCGAAAATCTGCTGTTGAAGACGTCGAGGGACTCAGTCCGGGCTGCGGAACGGGATGACGACACGGTGGATGCAGGGGACAGCGGGTATCATTCTCTCGACCCAACCGGGCGGGGGGAGGAAGAGGAGGCGGGTGGTAGCGACGGCGAAGGAGGCGAGGCAGATCGCGATCCGGCTGCTTTCACGAGACCGCGAGGCGTACCCGACAGGGACTGGAGGGTTTACGAGATTGTCAACAAAATTACCAACGAGTTCGACGTCAAGTTCAAGGCGATGTGGGCGTAGTAGCACGCGTGATAATGTACCATTAACCTCTCGATACCGGTAGATAGACAACTGTACAGTGTTAACGTCGCGACAATGGTATCATGTATTATCTCACTACTCGGGCCCAGGGTGCGCATTTAGCCACCGGCGCACCACGCTCGGTATTGGACAGGCAGACGACTCGCCTCCGTCCTTCGTCACGTCGTACAGGGCCTGACAGCATTTGTATAGATTACGCATCTTCTCTGCGCACTTTTCTGGAGAGTATGTATTTTTGGACAAGCACGTCTGGAGGGCGCATGCTGGAAAAGTGTGTGACACGAGATCAGTAATCCGGGAATTACGACGGTAGCACCACAACTTACCTTCAGCTTGACAGGGAGGCTCTGGTCCCTATATAATTTTAGGTTTTCAATCGGGATATGAGACAGAGCACGAACCTTGGGCATTAATCGAGCTTGCTTGAGACGTGGACGTTGCTCGCGCTCGAGCAGACAACAAGGCAGCCACGGCGCTCGGATCCACACGGTGGGCAGGAGCAGGTAAGCGGAATCCGCTTATAGTCAACTAAGGGGTCAATTAATGTCCAATATATTGACCACTTAGTTGACTTGACTGTTATCGTGAACTGTATTAAGACAATGGAATAATTTGTAGACCTCTCTCAATGTGTCAGACAATTCTAAATAAAAATACTCGAACAATTAGATATTTGCTACTTGCTCAAGAGAGCTCTGATTATTTCCAAATGTATTTAAACTTAGTTGTCAGGCACCAGCCAACATAAACAATTAAGTGTAAATATGCTCGGAAATAATTAGAGCTCTCTTGAGCAATAGACTAATATCTAATTGTTGGAGTATTTTTATTTATAATTTTCTGACACATAAAGAGAGGTTTATAAATTATTCCATTATCTTAATATAATTCGCAATGACAATCAAGTCAACTTAGTGGTTCATATATTGGACATTAGTCGATCCCTTATTCGCCCTCCACTTATCCGCTCCTGCCCGCCGTGCCAAGTTGTTCCTTTTTTCTCACCTTCCTGACTACTTATTTGGGGAGTCGCATCACATGTGCAGTGGTCAAGTCGTTGAGGAAAAGGAAAAGGAGCCCAGAACCATCCGACTGCAATAAAGCATAAAAATGTTTCAAAGTTCTCTCCCTCTCTCTTGTTTCGTTTTTAAAAAGCTGCATGTATATATTTATCACTCCTCTCCATCTCGCGCGGACCGCGCAGCAGGTAACCTCGAGGCCTGTCGGTTCGATACCCACAGATCCTCCTCCCTAAATCCTCAACTAGCGAGCGTCTCGAGACCGCTCTCCTCTTTGTACTTCATCGTGGCCACTGTCGTCGCCTTGGCCTCTCATCTGTACTCACTAGGCTTTATTCCGTCTTTTATTTCCAATGTCGCACACTCTACTTTATTCTCAGCCGAAGACTCTCTTGTATATAAACCCCCATAAACAGCGCCGTATTGCCTCTTCCCCCCATCTCTTAGTGTATGGTTGTCACTTTGTGCTACGGACACTTGGAGGTCAGTTAGCGATGATGGGAGATGCAAAGACTGTCCATATAATCCTACAGGTACTTGGTTTGAGGCCGCGTCACATGCAACCCCTCCACAAGCTTTTGACATCGCGTCTGACCAATTTTGATTTCGCGACGACGTATTTCAAGCCCTACAGTATGGTGGCGCAGCGCCATTCCCAGCAAATTCGAATCGGCCCAGGCGCTGTTGTTTACGAAAAAGGGTTCGGACCAAGGTCCAGACGTGTCGTGCACATTCGAGTTGGCAATCACTGGCACCCAGTATTATTATCTCGTACTAGAGAGTCGTACATATAACGCGCGAAGACAGAATCATCTGTGTACTCTGTGTCACGGTCATCCTTTCGAAGATAAAACACAAAGAGAAAGTAAAAGTAAAACAAGAAAACGAGGCTTGCTGTCCGTAGTCTGTGCTATCACGCGTCATTGGGGAACTCGAAGGATAGGGATGGGGCAAGAGATGAGGTCGTATCGTTAGGCGACGCTGGGATCTCGTTTGGCGCGCACAGAAAGCTATGCCGGCTAAGGAGACTGCCAAGTTGGGAAGGCGTGAAAAGTCCAAAATAAGTATCGAATGATTCTTCGTTGTGCGCGACTTCGGGGTGTTTGCTTTCGAGGTGTTCTGGGAATAGGTCATTGTATCCTGACCACTCGAAGTCGCTGCAATAGGAGCACACGATTCGGTAATCGTGCTCGTCGGTAAGGTGTGTTTTGAATTCTTGCTGCTCTGTGAAACTGAATGTGGTGTTACAGATGTGGCATAAAAATTGCAGCTCTACGGGACGGTCGGAGAGCCGTCGCGAGGCAAGGAATGGCTGTGCAGCGTCCCACAATGGCACATCTATAGACATAGGCTGTACGCGAATATTGTGCAGGGCAGGGAGCACGGTTTCGTCGGTTATGTGCTCTCCATCGGCTGGACCCAAAGCACGCAAGATGTCAGTCACGAGTTTGCCATCCACACAAAAGTCCTTTGCACCGCCGAATGAGCGGACCAGTTCCAGCCATTGTTCACCATCCAGATTGTTCTGCCCCGGGCCGCCTGACAATTGTGTCGTATTAATGTGTAGATTGTTTACACGGAATAGGAACGGGGAAAATTGGTCACAAACTTGGGCCATGGAAAATAACTGCCAGTCCAACTGCTCGCACGATATTTGTAATCGAACAGGTGAAAAAGTGCTTGAGTTGTAAAAGGAGATGGAAATGGCATGCGTGGAGGTTTGAACATCTGCTCGACTGAGCGACGTCTGTATTTCTGTTCGCTCGATGAATCGGCCAAGTTGGGAAGCGTCCATCGTAGGTTGGCTAAAGAATGTGATATCAATATTCCCGAGACCAGGTGCATCGATTCTAGCCACCAAGCTGTCCAAGTACTTGCTTGTTCCTCGATATATGATGCACGCGAGAGCAGGAAGAGCAACACGTTCCCCTGACGGCGGAGGTAAGCTGACATAGTTTCGGCGGGGGGGGAGAGAACGGAAATGGAGTGAAAGTGTTTCAAGTTGGGTCATCTCGGATAAGGCACTAGCGAACGCTTCTGGGGAAAAATACCCAATCTTGGGAATTTCATGGAGCCGAATATCTACGAGAGCCGTGGAAGGAGAAAGAAGCTGCGGGAGTGCGGGAGTAGGGATCCTCGTCAAGTGCAGAGTACGGAGGCGTGGACCCCACTGGAAAGCGCTGGGCAGGGTCAGTTGCACAGTATCTCGAGACAGAAGAACAAGCTCTTCTATTTCCGAAAATGGTTCAGAGATCGTGGAGAGATTCTCCAGGAGCGAGCTGGTAACGGTGAGGTTGATGGAGCTAACACGATCAGACTCCTTCAGTGCGGCCATGACATTCTCCTCATCACCAGGAGCCGGGGGATATTCTCCGTAGCTCACGACGAGAGGTAAGGCTGGCCAACAATCTAGAGTCTTCACGACAGGGGTTCCGTACGTACAGTAGAGTCGGATATTCAGACCCAGAGGTGATGTAAAAATGATTTGTCGCCATCTTTGACACACCCATACGAGTGTAGGCCAAAATCGCGCAGTCGAATCCAGATAATGACGAAATATGCTCAGAAGGATGTCGCTGTCAAGCGTCTCAGTCGTCACTTGCCGAGAAAAAGGTCCTACCCGGAACGAGTTAGCAAGTAGTGGTGGTGGCACGAGGCATATACGTTGTACCTGTCCCACGTAGTTCACTGATATGGCATGGTTGTCCATATTCCACCCCTATTGGGTGACCAGACAGCTGTCGTGATGCCGCGAATGACACTAGGGCCTCCGACAAAGGCGCATGACGTGACCCAGGCGGCGGCAAGTAGAGCTTGTACAGGGAAGGTAGCAAAGTTTCGCGCCGCTTGCGGGATAGGTTCAAAGATAGTACGATGTCTGTTGAGAGGTTCCCGGCGATATGAAGCCATTTTACATCTGTGAACGAGTTGAGAAGGTCCAGCCACCCACTATGAGCACCACCAGTATCCTCCCAACTTGATGGTCGCATCGCGCTGATGCACAGATCTTCCACATTGGAAAGGAGAGCGGAGGATTGGGTGCAGATATGAGCCATGGAGGATAGCTGCACGCGTAATGGCTCGCAGAGTAAATGTAATTCAAGGTGCGTGGGAACTCCTGGCCACGTCAACGAGATAGAGATAACCGACTCAGAAGACAGAATATGTGCTCGACGGTGTGACTTGGGCATTTCTATCCGGTCGATGAATTCGCTAACTTTTGGGAGATCGAAGATGGGTTCATCGGTGACTCCGCTAAGTTTTGGAGGACCGAAGATGGGTTCACCATTGAATTCGCTAGGTCTTGGAGGATTGAAGATCCGTTCACCCGCGCCAGTGAGGTTGCTAAGGTTTGGAACACTGAAGATGGGTTCACCAGTGAATTCACTAAGTCTTGAACTTGAAAGATCGAAGAAGGTGAAGTCGCTAAGTGTTGGAAGATCGAAGAAGGGTTCACCCGTGAACCCGCTAAGTGTTGGAAGATCGAAGACGGGGCTATCAGTGGGTTCGATAAGCTTTGAAAGATCAAAGATGGGTCCATCGAAGACTGTGAATTCGATATCCATTAGACGGGGTACATCGATTCTGGCCACAAGGCCTTCCAAGTAGTTGGCAATTCCCCGAAAATTGAGGCGGATGAGATCAGGGAGAACAACTCGCTCCCCTGGCGGCAGGGGTGGGGCATGGTAATAGGCGGTAGGGAGGAAATGGAGTGAAAGTGATCGAAGCTGGGCCATCCCGGACAAGGCATTCGTAAGTACTTTGGGAAAGAAATCCAGTGGATTGAGAACATCGTGAAGCTGAAGATCTACGAGATTCCTGGAAGAATAAAGGAGCTGAAGGAGCGAGGGAAAGGCGATCCTGGTCGAGTGGAGACGACGAAGTCGTGGGCCCCACTGAAAAGCGTCGGGCAGGATCAGTTGCTCGTTATTTTGAGACAGAAGAACGAGGTTTTCCAGTTCTGAAAATGGTTTCTCGATTGCGAATAATCTTTCTAGAAGCGAACTTGTGATGGTGAGGCTGATAGAAACAACGCTATCAGACTGCTTGAGTGCGGCCATAATATTGACCTCGTCCTCGGGAGCTGGCGGATCGAGCTCTAGAGACCCCCCGTACTCCACGACAATAGGAAGGGCAGGCCAGAAGCCTAGAGTCTTCAGTATGGGCGTTCCGTGGGTACAAAACAGTCGAAGGTGTAGAACCCGTTGAGACGCGAATACGATATGTCTCCACTTGCGACATATATGCACAAGCCTGGGCCAAAATCGTGGGGAGGCATCCAGGTAATAACGAAATATGTTCAGAAGCACTTCGTCGGAAAGCTTCCCGATCGTCACTTGTCGAGAAGAGATGTTAGCGAGAGGCGCAGGTATTGGCGGAACGTGAAGACGTACCTCTAGTAGGGTATTCGCTTGGTGCGGTGACGGGTTGGGGGGGCGATACGTATTGGACAAGGGCATACCCATTGAGAGATCTGCGACATTTATCGTCACCTCCAGCGCCGGATGAGTATTGAAGACGCTAGATCACTTACGTTGGCGAGTGCATGAGGTGGACTTCCGGGAGAATAAACGGGGCAGCCCAGTGTAAGTACATTGCCTTACCCGTTTTGGACACGCCGTCTGAAACGGTTTCACGATGGAATCCATAGGATCCCTGTGTATATAAATGTGCGACCTCGAGTCCTCAGTCGCCCATCTCTTCTTCTCGGATACTCTTCTCCTTCCCCACTTCTCATACTTGATCTCTCCTAAGCGCTCCCATAGACCATCTGAACTAATAGATACCTCCGGTTCACGTTCCGTCCTGTTCCGATCCTGTTAGTGTCGCCCGTCCCCACCACGACAGGCTCACACCCAGCCCATTGCTGGCGTATTTTTATGTAGAACACGAGGTTGTCACACCGTCCAGTCAGCTGAACAAGATTTGGGGGTCAAGGGTATACGTCATGATGCAGCAGCGTGGCGGCGTGCCAGCTTGCGTGCCAGTGTCCATCGCATTGATACGCCCTTGATAGTTTATTTTGTAATTTATTGTGATAACGTGTGCAGTGCCAGTCACCCGAAGTGGACCTATCACTAGCTTACTAGTAATCCTGCTAACGGTGGCTACCGTTAGTTCCGTGTGCTGAGCCAACCCTACTGCACTTTGGAGGAGCCCTTTGACTCAAAGGGCCTTGAAGCGCGCAGCTTGGACTGAGATGTTCGCCGGCGCGTGTTGTGTGCACTGCATCACGCATCATGCATGCCTTGCCACATGTGGCTGCTGCGCTGCTCAGTCGGATATGTCCGAGAGACTGAAAAGCTGCTTACCCCTTTCAGATCTCAGATCTCAGCGTTGATCAAAGGACGTAAGTTACTCGTGTCAAGCAACCTGGCTGCAGTCATTCCCTGTATTCAAACGGCCCCACCTGATCCCTCTCTTCGAGTGTCTTTGTGAAACTGAGCACTAATCGTTCTTCACGGTCGCATTCTATCTCCTCCGCCGTCTCCGTCCTGCAACACATCACTGATGCGGATCCCTTCGCAGCTGACCAGATGGAAGCCCAGTATGTCGACAGGAATCTCAATTTTCTAAACCAGCCTTGTCTACAAGTCATCAATGTCGTACTGGTAGCAGTTGCCCAACTAGGAGGAGCCTTTGATTGCTGTTTCAAAGCAACGGAGTGTAAGCTAGGAGATGTCGTGGGCAGGGCCACAAATGTTGTCGCTGATGAGATGTAATAACCTGAGGGGGATTTTGTTGAGAACAGCACGGTCTCCGCACAGAGTAGAATAACACCATCACTTACAGCACAAGCCAGATTGATTTAAAAGTCAAAGCCGCGCCAAAGTGTCAGTGTGATAGAGCAATAATCAAGGAGAAAACCGGGTGATCGATGACGCAGACACTCCTCCATAAGAGTTTGATTGAACTGGCCTCCAAACTCTATTTGGTGAGCACAACCACTACAGTAGCAACACTAGCAACATTCGCGGACCTCTTGCACACCGCATGACCATGGCCGCAGCGCAGTGTTATGGACGACTAAGTTTCGTGTTGCAGGACATGACTGGGCTGCGCGACCGGAGGCGTTTTCTCGAGGACTCGACTTGAAGTGGGGAGGGCGAGCGGACACGTTCGTGGGCTTCATAGTCCCACTCGTGGTGACGCTTAGACGGGGGTCGAGTCGAGGAGATCTCGACGGCCGCTTGTGTTATTCGGCGAATCTGGTGCATTGACGGATAGGTGCGCGGATAAAGCGGAAATAGTTGGGTCGCGCGACGGCGAAGAGCATGCAATGGGTGAGACAGCATTGCGAGGTAGCAGGGGAAATGGAATTAGGTTAGCGTTAGCGCGAGCTTGATCTGGGCCGGGTGGGTGCGTACCTTGTCCATTTCTCTTTCCCAGATCTTGTCGTTGACCTCGTTAGCTATATTCTGAACGAGGTCGTCCCCGATGAGGCCGATGTTGAAGCCCTCATTACACGCGAGGGCGTCAAACCACTCGCGTCTGACGCGACTCTGATAAACCAGTAGGGTCTTTTTCCCATTCACCCGAAACTTCCTGGGGTGCTGCTCGAGCGCGACAAAGAAAGCTTTCAGGGACTCGGAGTGAGCCGTGGGCCAGAGTCCAGATTGCTCCATGAAATGAAGCATCGTATTCTTGGCCTCCAGCATTTCCTCCCAGCTCAAGTCTTCGTCGTTTCGAATATTATTCGATGGCCTCCGATCTGTGAAGTAGTCAAGCTCGACGTACTCGAGATTATTTATTTTATCCAGGGCATAAGTGGCCGGCCGCGGTACGATCCAATCACTAACGCGACGGGTAGGGTCGAATGGGTTGAGCCTTGGTTTTTTCTTTTCGGCCTCTCTGCGCTGTTCCTCTGCCTCCTTTTCGAACTGCACGCGTCGGACCTCGTTCAATTCGCTGGCCTGCTTATCCCGCTTGTCCTTCTCCGCCCGGTCTTGCTCGAGTTGGACATTCCAAGCAGCGACCCTGGCGTCATTGTCCTTGGTCCATGCCCCTCTCAACTGACAGGCGGCCTCCTCTGCGGTGAGGGGATTTGGCCCAGGATGAGCGTTGATAATGCATCGCCGTAGGAACTCCCACTTGGGGCCGTCGAAATCTGGACAAACGGCCTGATTTGGGTCGTTGACTATACGAGACATGTGTGTTTTTGGTGGTACTGTTAGAAATGGATGACAGAGGAGAACTATCGAGAGAAAAACGATGCGCTGGCCGTATTTCTGGCGGTGGCGGCACGCGGAAAGAAACGACACGTGCTCACAAGTACCGTTAGTGCTTTCCCAACTGCATGCGTCCTGCTCCGTTTCAGCCTTCGATTGGCGAAAAAAAATACTCGAAAGGCCTCACCGTGTCTATTTAGAGCCAATCGCTCTCCGAAATCCCGTAACTGAGGTTTCTCATGTTTCCCATTTAGGTACATCGACTAAGTACCTTATATACCGTGCAAGAGGCTACGATGATGTCCCACATATTTATTCCCACACTCACGACCATAAAAGCCAGCAACACCCACCAAGCGTAGTGCGACCGACTTTATTCGTGCGAGCGTCGTGATAACGCAGGTCCCGTAATACCTCGCTAATATCCAATATGGACCCTCCAATGGGACACGCGGATTGCCGAGAAGACGATAGACTCAATCAACTGACTAGTTGTATGTAGCTCATCGATAGCAGCAGTGTAAGCTAGAGGTTTGTACAGAGCTAATGCTATGCGCTATGTATGAAGTCATTGCTTCTGTACTTGAAAACTGCACGAAAATGAAGGGCTCAGGCGTTAGGTCATGTGCGAATGTCGTGAGGTTTCCGGTATTCCAAAGATCGCGTGATGATAACGCTTTCACCAAGACGCGAAGGGTCAGTTGCTTGTCATCCACATTTCGCTTAGACCCTGAAATTATTCCATGAGGTGAACGACATAGTGATACATATACAGTGAGATGTTCTGTGAGTACATGGATGAAGCTACATTTGGCCAAAAGTCAATCTACTTGGGCTGGTATACATACTAAACATATTATTGTTGTGAAATGGGGCGCCAACGTCTCGAATTGTTTCACCCTCAGGCTTTCTGCTTCCTAAATGCACGACCGAACGACCAGCCAAGCGTACGTGGGCTGCGATTTCCAGAAGACGGCGTCGGGGGGTTGGCGATGTCTGATTGGTTCAGCGTCGGAGGCGGCAGTCGATCCAGACAATGAGCATGCCTGAATTTATCTTGCGCGTGTTGCAGGGGAATGAGGCCAGTTGGAAATAGTGTGGTAACGGGCACTACCTGTAGTACGCAGGGAATTCAGTAAGCGACATAACAAGCAGCGGATGTGTGTTAATACCTTGTTCACACTTGAATCGGGGATCTCGGGAAGCGGTCCGAGGGGAGGAGGTCGAGCGATAGGAATAAGCCTAGTTTGACTCACTCTGTCTGCTGAGTGCGGGCTAGCTCGCCTATAGGCTTCGCGTAGGTTGACTTGCGTGGCGGCCCTGTGGATGGACCGCGCAGGTGGACGCACATAAGGGGCATCCGTTCGTGGTGTCCGTTGAGAGCCGCCGCCGCCTAACTCTTGACGCTTCTTCGAACGGTCGATCTTGAGCGGTCGAGTGCCAGTGATCGGAGGGTCTTGCCTGACCGCTTCCACAAGCACAAGAGGCCGAGGAAACGAGGGTAAAGGTAGAGTCTGCGCGGGAAGAGGCTGCCGTCGGACTGGACGATCCGACTGTGGCTTCGGTACGACTGGCGGGACTGGTTGAGAAGGTGCTGGAGAACGTTCCAGGGAGGGGTTGATCTCGGAAGGGTTCGGTTGCTCTGAGCTATCATGGTCCTGACCAGCGATGTCGAAGTGGTAGTTCGAAAGGTTCTCTGAGCAACTATCGTCGCAGTGAGGTGACTTTGCTCTCGGATCGAAACCGTCGGGGTGGGTTGCAGACACCGGCTTCGCGGTTTCGTCATGCGCCTCTCGGAGTCCCTCGAGTCCGCGGAACAGAGGGGCCATGTACGTTTCCACCTCCCCGGGGTCCGCTGGAACACGTAAATCTTCGCTGCTCAAGTCAAAGGCCCAGACAGAGCTGCAAGCGCTTACTGAGCGCGGTATCGACGAGCAGCTGGAACGGCGGTGAAGGCGGCGACGGACATTGACGGCGGGTGGGACAAGAAGGGAATCTGGGGCAGCCAGAGACATAGTAGAACGCACCAAGGGGCGGATGCAAATAGATCGTCTGGATCGTTTTCGAATATAAAACGAGGTAGGCTGCAACAAAAGATATATATAAGAGCTCTAAAACCACAATTGACTAGCACGTCGCATCGTGATAACTCCAGCATTTGTGGAGGGCTTGCCAGTGTGGCACACCAAATAGACTACAAGCGGTCGTGGACGAGGAGGGCACGCAAGAAAGGCGCAGTTTTAATTAATTCCTATCCTTCAACAAAGTTGATGGGTATCATATTTGAAAAGCGTTTAAGTGATTGACCACAAACCACAAGCACTAGGCCCTTCGCCGATGGGACGCTATTCTGCCAAGGGAGAGTCTACTTTTTCCTTCGGCCATTCTCACGGTCTCTTCCAACGCCCCCCAACATTGACTATCGAATTTTTCAGCTTTTATCTGGGAGGAACGGGCTTCGCGAGGAGGTTTGTATTCTTGCTGATGTGGTTCCCATGGTCGTGTGGAGCTATTGCGGATGTTTTCTTGATACTGACGGAACCCAAAATGTAGAAAAGCGAGATTACGTGTGAGTTTATGTGCCAGACCCCGGGATTGGGCAGATGTGGAAAGCAACGAAAGCGTCCTGTCCACTAAACTAGTCTGACGATCAACTCAATGCGCGAACTCCCCGGATACACACCACTCGACTCCCATAGGCACAACCACCTTTCGAGTTGAGCCTTCTCCGCAGTTGCCAGCGTTGGAACCTGGAGTCTGAGAATGACCGTTCCGGCTTCGTAGAAAGTGGGTTTCCAGAGGGTTCTAACATAGCGACTCGCTGCCTTGTGGTGTAGAACAGCCGCGGATGAGGTACGCAAAATTAGACGGTAGAGGCTTGTAAAAGAGGGAGGCAGTCTGTGACGAGCGGCCGCAAGACCCATTGAATGTAATACCATCATAAGCGCCGTAAAAGCGTTCGAGCTATTCGGAAATCGGGCCGATGAACCGTCAACGCCCTTACCCCTCCAGACTCGGACTCGGACTCGGGAACCGCTCTTGGCAAGCTCAATGGACACCTCCTATTCAGGGAACGAACAAGAAGCCATATTTTTTACCAGAGGCCTACAGCCAAGCAAAAGTGTGCAAAAAAAGGAAACTGCCAACGCTTGGTACGGTCGCTAGCTTTAGTCGGTCCAGGAAGGGTTCAACGTTCGTCCGTTTGAACTTTCCTCGTCGCGCGCTAATAACCGTGGTCAGCTGCGCGTGACGCATAATCGTGAGCTTCAGACGCACCGAAGGGAGTGTGGTTTGTTTCCCCTGGCAACAGCGAATAATCCTCACACGACGCGCAGTCAAGATGACCGCATCTTCACTATCTCCGGGGCCGCTTTGTGGACTATCGCTCATGAGAGAGATTCTATCATCGTCCTTATCGCTATTTGTGCACTGTATGCGAGATGTCCGCACGCTGTGTCAGCTCAAATGGCCATACCACACCTTGTTTACTCACCTCTTTTGGCATGTCTCGATCGTCGCTTGGCGTTGATCTCGGGCTGCTGGCTGTCCCTACATCTCTTCGCCTTATATCACAGCCGGATGCCACTCTATTAGCGGCATTCGAACTACTCTGTATGGCCTTTTCTTCATAGATCACAACCGGCCCTCACGACACAAAGCAACCGCACCGTGCTTTTCCTCGACCGTGTCTGTGGCTAGCTATGGCATGGTTGGAGCTCCGTTCAGCATCCACAACACGAACTCAGGCTTCATATAAGCCCCACCTTCTATGCTATGTCCCCATACCCTCCTGCTCTTAAGCATACAGTAACTCCGAAATGAATGCCATGGATGCCCAACGCTATGATCCTTCCAAACGCCTCTCCGTTAGTTCATAGCATTCTCGTTTTACGTCCATGCACTCATCATTTTATAGCCCGCTTACGAAGAGAATGACACCTCTGACACGGGCAGCGCCCATAGTGATATCCCGTCAGCCGTTCAAGAGGCTTCTTCGATAGAGAGACCCCAGTCCCCTCTTCTCACCGCTGCACGTTCAGCTCTAAAGTTTATCCCTCTTTTCAACTCCTCGCCATGCACTGCTTCAAGCATCCCACTACCCGTCTCCCCCGTCTTTTCCCCGAGAACCCAGCCGTACAATCGTCCAATGGAAGATGGATTTACTCTTCCTGACGCGCTCGATAAGGATTCATTGATTTCATCCGAACATGACTCGAAATCGCTTCAAAGTCCAGAAAATGCCATACCATCCCTCGTCGCTCCACTGCCCAGGGTCCCCAACACGTTTATGCTATCAATGCAACCACTTGTCCAACAAAATGATACCCCTGCGAGAGTTTTTTCACGGTCTAGCAGCCCGTCGCCGATCTCGCCGGCTCTCAGCCCTCTGTCAGGGCCTGGAGACCATCAGTTTTGGCAAGTGGCTTCCCCGAACACCGAAGAACGGCAAGCACGTTCTCCAGCGCCAGGGCCACTCTATGACCGCTTCGATGGCTGTTCAACTTCCAACCATTTATATCCGATGTCTTGCCCCACAAGCCCTCTTCTTCGGTCATCGAACGCCATTCCGTGTCCCACGAGTCTGCCTACGTGTCACGGGATGTTCTCAAACGTCAGCCGTCGGCTTCGTGCTCTAAACTCCACGTCACCCATTCCTTCGCGCCCCACGAGCCCCATCTCGCGCCCAACTTCTCCAATCTTGCAGGCGTTCTCGGTCGACAACTGGGTACCGGAGAGGGACCCCACTGAAGGGATCGATGTCATCGAGATCTTTGTCACGAAAGAGATCAGCATCCACGTCGAGGAAATAATCTAAAAGTTGTCTACATTACTTCTCATTTAATTTTGTTTATTGTTTACGTTGGTCTCAATCGGAGAGTGTCCCACCACGAGTGTGTGAAAAGTGAGCCCGGCGTAGCCCGGTTAAGATGAATGAGCGCGCGGGGTTGGTCTGTAAGTAGTCAAGCCGGGGCCAGCACAACGTGGGTAACGCTTCGTGGGCACCTGCCCTCGTACACATGCACGCCTAAACATCCGACTATAATCGCCGCCATCGTTGCCATCCTCTGCCCTGACTGTCTCCTTTCCCGGTGGCGGCTGTTCGGCTGCATGACCCAACCTTGTGAGCACCACCTGCACCTCCTTTCCTTTTGGGGCTCACTGGGTGACACTCTTTCTCTTTCTCCGTCATCCTGCAGCCCCCCATCTCATCTGATGCCGGACGATTCTATTGCTTTTGATGATGCAGACTGGGAGGTAATTGCGGATGATTGGTGGCACACACCGCTCAGCCTGGCCCCATGCCCTTTATCCTGGATCGACCGAGAACCCCATCGGTCCAGGCTGCCACGTCGACCAGAAATAGCGGCGCGGAACTCCCACTACTGGCACGAGTTGTTGCTCCGCATTGTCAAAAATGTCCGGGGAGCAAAGCTGTGTTGCGGGAGCTGTCAGGGCGACGGAGGGCCACTTTGTTGCAATGCCACGGAAGAACTCGGAGTTCAGGAATTGAACTATGGACTGGTTGGTGCGAAGATGGTCATGGACATGGTGGACGAACTCGAACGCGCTGTTGGGATTACCACGCCGGGTCACCACGCGGCAGCAGCGGACGATATTACAGTTCTAGCACGACGCGTCTCACTCCTACTCGGCGACTCGGCCCCCATCGAAAAGCCAGAAGACCTTTGGAACGAATACACCGCCTCTGTCCTGGACGGTCACAGAATCGCCCCTCGCGATGCAGTGATCTTCCGCCCAGATACAAGCGCGGATCCGCCGCCAGCAGATAGTATCACTTCCATACTCGACCTCGAGCTCGATCCGCCGCAAAAGAAGTCCTCTCGCTTTTCGCGAGAGGTCATCGACCTCACCGACTCGGAACAATCGGTGGCATCAGAAGCACTCCCTGCCACCCCCAAGCCCCCGCCCATATTTACAGGTAACGCCGACGATGACGGCAGGGCCACTGGTACGTTACTGGCGCCATATCTGAATTGCCACAAGTCCGACTCGCTGACAGGCACTGCACCCAAATTCCACATTCCTCGCATTCCGTCATCGCCTTTAATATCGTACTCCTCCGGATCGCCTCCCACATCCGACGAACTGCTCACGGAGTCCTCCCACACGCGATGCAGCTCTCTGCCACCCGGTGGAGACCTCCACAAAGAAGATTACGACCTCGAGTTTGTGTCCGAGTCGACGCCGTCGGAGGATGCGGAGATCCCGCACTTCCTCGTCACATCCTCTGACCGTTTGATGAGGCAGCACTCACGAACTCGGGAGATCGTCGACAGATTGCGTTCCGCTGCCGTCCCGCGAGGGCGAACGAGGGCATCAAGTGCACACGGAAACGGCAATCCGAGCCCGCCCGCAACGAAGAATCGGCAAGGCGGTCTGAGCAACGCAACCGTCAAGCAGCTCTTCCAGAAGGGCAGTGATGGTTGGATCCGTCTAGCCGATGACGCCGAGCACCCAGCAGCGAAGACGAAGGATCTCCCCGCCCACGCCGACGGCCCACGCAACCCCACAGACGACTCGGAGCCATCCGACAGCGAAGAGATGACCTTCGCCGCGCTCGTGCCTCGGCCCCCGCGCGACTCGAAGAGAAAGCCGCCGGCGCAAAGCAAACACGCTCGGCGCGCGTCCGGTTGGACCGAGGGGCCTTCCCCAGCGGCGGCCTCTGCGGCGCCCCCGCGCCGCGGCCACGGCCACGGTCCCGCCCAGAGCGTGCAGCTCGCTGTCCCGGCGACCGTTGGCACGTTCACGTTCCCGCCGCCCGCGTTCTACCCGTTCCCCGGGCACCCCCTGCCACCATACGCCGCCCGCGCCCGTGATGCTGTTTGGACAGCCGCCGTACCGCGGATACCCTCCCCGCGCGGGGTATCCCCAAGCGTCGCTTCCGTTCGCGGGTGCGCACCCTCACCAACAGCAGCAGCATCAATTCCCACATCAGCATCCCTACTTGCATCAACCACACCGCGTCGCATTCGCTAACGTGCCAGTCATCACAGGTTCGACGGGCATCCGCCACGCGCAATGGTGAAAAATTCACTCACGTTCTCGAAAGCATCTTGTTATTTTGTCTCCCCCCCCACATCATGTCTAAATCGCTCATCGTTCACAACCCTGCATGGACCTCACGTCTTCTT
Source organism: Lactarius akahatsu (assembly GCA_021524915.1). Lineage (NCBI taxonomy): Eukaryota > Fungi > Basidiomycota > Agaricomycetes > Russulales > Russulaceae > Lactarius > Lactarius akahatsu. Next base: position 771,741 of record JAKELL010000008.1, on the reverse strand, counting down.
ACTTATTACTTTGTACCCGTATGATGTTGATGTCTTGGTTCCTGTCGTATGCCGTCGCCAATTTTCTGATCCCCACAACTTCTCATGTTCTACCTTTCGACAATTCTTGAGCTTGGTCCACCGTATGCAAAAACTTGGTTTAGCTTCGTGTCTCTTTGCTTTTGTGGCAGTCCGCGATTGGCCCGTAAATAATTATAACCGTATCAAGTTAGCCTTGCAATGACTCCCATATATCCGGATGGTCATGAACGTCCCTGTCAAAGTTTCGCAATATAGAGTTCGAGGGGTCTGCAACAACAATGGCTACGTTGAAGGATAACCCGCGACGTGCCGAGCCGCGGGTGCAATATCGATACAAAGTGAGTACAAGAGTAGTACAACATAGAGATATATGACGAGAGCGCCGTGAGACAATACAAAGAGGCCAGTGATCCGGCATCAAACGGCAACAGCACGGGGATAGTGCTCGGGGGCCCAGACTGGGATCGGGAGGCGCTTCGGCAACCGCCCAGAGGGCCGGAACTGCGGGGAGGGTAGCGCGGGTGTAGGAGGCGGAGGACTGGTGCCAACAGGAGAGCTCGTCTTCACGTAAAGCACGGGCCGTAACTGACGGGGGGTAGAAGGCGTGCGGGACAGCACTGGCGCAATTGGAGGCGAGACATTAGGCTTGCTGCGAATAGCAATGGGCGAGGCGTCAAGAAGTCGGACACTGTTGCAAAGTGTCCTGAAGTCCGTGTCAGGAGTGGATGGGGTGGGAGGAAGTAGATGGCGGATGCGGGAACCGGAGTAGGGCTTAAGGGTCGGGGGGTTAGCGATTGATGGGACGTGGATGAAGTAAAGAGGCTTACTGTTGTGGGACTGTTCGTGTCGCTCCTTGCAATGCCAGACACACGTCGGCGATGCAGTATTTGGGGTTTAGCGCGAAGGCGTCCGGGACGCGCATTACTGATTCCGGACAGGGCGTCGCACGGGACGAAGACCCCCGATCCAGAGCCGTCACCGTTTGCGGATAGGACATAGCCATCTTCGTCGTTGATGTCAAGATCGTCTTCCTTGGACGTAAGAACCCAATGCTTCGGGGTGGGAGTGATGTTGAGCTTCAACTCCGGGCGGACGTAAGGTCGGCGGGTGATATCCGACTGTGGGTCCTGGGAGTTAGGGTCAGGACCAGAGTGCAGCGAGTTATACAGCGACATGATTTGTTGTGAGGGTGGTGCACCCTCTTCCTAATCGTAACCATCTTTTTAAAGAGATTAACAAAGGATTGGCCATGAGGAAAGACCACAACCACCACAACAAGACGTGGCAAAGGCGTGTTGTTTCCCCAACAAGGACAAATAACGCGTTGGTCACCGCGTGCTTGCGGCGTGTATCGATCGCTATGCACGACGAAGCCGCTAAGCTCACCAGCTATGTCTTCACTCCCCCAAGCCATCGTCTTCTCTTTCGGGGCTCTCTCTCAGTCCCAGATTCACGGCTTCTTCTCGAGGGCTTCTCCTTCACCGTACCCATCGACAACACGCGTAGCCCCAGCGTTCGTTTGCTCCAGAATCCTCTAGCACTGTCACTGGAGAGCATGCGTGGACGCTCGCTGGTGCTGTCTGGTACTACTAGGGTAGACGCCGTTCGACTGGACAAGATGGCTGAAGTCGACGTGTGAGTTGTTCTCATTGGAAGGAGTGAGCGTCATCTCTGACATATGACAGAGATATCCACCCTTCCGCGTTCATCAGTCGCCTCTATTTCGAGAACCAGCTCTGCTCAGCCCCAATAACGTCCCCTCTTGGCCACACCGACATTGGCATCCGCGTAGCGCTCGGTGACACTGGTGCGCACTTGTCCCTCTAAGCTTTCAGGGAGGCAAACAATCCTCCACACAGACAGTCAAGGTGCATCAGACGTTCTTATATATGGCCAACTCCTGGAAGCGGACATTTTTGCACCATCCTCTTCAACTTCTCCCCATATGCTTCCGACACTTCAGCTCCGTGCCGCCCGCATCCTCACCGTACCTCCTAAGCAACAACCACGGCCGCCCCGTCCCGATGATCCCTCTCCTCGCTTTCCTCCTACACAGATGTATGCCAGGAAGCGTCACGCCGATGACTCTCCCTCTGCCCGTCTGAAACGACGGAAAGAAGACGTGATGCAACAGAACGCGCGTGATGGTCTGACGCGTATTCCTTCAGCGGGCGTAATTGGGAATACCAACAGACCTAAGTTGCTGTCACGTGCGAAGACCGTGCAAGATGATGTATTCAAGGTTCCGTCACTCCCAGATCCGAAGGGAAAGGGAAAGGCATTTGATATAGCGAAGGAGCTCGAAAAGGCGAACAAGGCAGTCAGTCGCGCCCACTTTGTTCTCGTTTCTTATCAACTGAGCACAAATTCTTTCAGGTGGTTAAGCGCGCTGCGAGTGATTGCCTCGCAAAGCATGGGATTCACAAGGCGGACGCGGAATTCAAGGAAATATGGGGTTTTATATATCGCGGAACCGAGTTTGCTCTAGTGCGTCTAATTCAATCAGCATCAGCAGTCACAGTGGCTAAGAGCAATATTTGTAGAGAGCACAGATGCAGTCACGTGCCATAGAATGTCGTACAGCGGAGAAGTTTGCCAAAATGCACGCAGAGATGTATGTGAAGGGAACAATGGCTGGAGGGTCGAGTGGATCACAGGAGGGGCGTAGCAGAAGTAACAGTAGCGCTAACTTAAATGAGAAAGGCTAGTCTGATGGCGGAAACCTTCTTGATGGGAGCCACATTGATCGACCTCACTCAACCCGTCGACTGGAAAGTCCCCGTCTATCCGGGCGATCCACCCTTCTCCAGCCAACAGTTTTGCTCCGTCGACAAAGATGGCTACTCCGTTCACGCTCTCTCATGCTCATCGCACGTTGGCACACATATCGATGCTCCCTCGCACTTTATTGCGGACGGCGCGACCATCGATCAACTCCTGCCAAGCGCATTCATACTTCCCGCGCTTGTCCTAGACGTCTCCCACAAGAAAGACCGCGAGTGCATCTCCTGGGACTCCGTCGAGCCAGTGGCCGACCGCATTTGTCCCGGCACAGCGGTACTCTTCCACACCGGCTGGAGCCGTCACTGGGACGACGCTACCCGCTATTTTGACCACCCGTGGCTCGCGGCGGATGTTGCGGAACGCCTCGTCGCTCTTGGCGCGCGCCTCATCGGAACGGACACGATGAGCCCCGACCAGTCCCCGATGGTCGGTCCCAGCGCCGGCGACGGCGACTGCGCGCCCGACTTTGGCGTCCATAGGACGATTTTGGGCGCGGGTGGGCTTATCGTCGAGAACCTGACCAACTTGGACAGCCTCCTGGGCACAGGACCCGATACGGAGGTGATTGTCAGCGTGCTCCCCCTGAGAATTGCCGGATGCGATGGGTCCCCAGTTCGGGCTGTTGCGTGGCTGCAGTCCCGAGGAGGGGGGAGTCTTTTCGTGACCTGTGAGTCCTTGCTACTTCTGTGACACTTTCACTAAATGACGCTTCCAGAGCTTTTACGCGTTCCCAGAACTCAGAGGATACTGGGTTCCCTAGCTTTGTGTTGCTAGATCCACATCAACGTACAATATGCGTAAGACAAGATTTCAGGGTACTTTGTTCTTTCCCCACGTTCGATGGTTTCGCATTCTGTTGGAATTGGTCTGTGCCCTGAACCTTCCAAATGATTGATAATTTCCATTGTAGGCCCCCACTGCTTTCCGAATCCTATCACAGCCCCCAGTACCTATTAATACACGCTAGCATTGGTTAGATGATTCGTCAAGGAAGTAATGTGGCTTGCATCGAGATCACTGGCCGTAGCCCCTCTGGGTTCAATGCAAATGCCGGGGTGGGGGCCATTCCCACAAGCCATCTCCCAAATAACCTTGGTGAGCACGTTCTTGAGCCTACGTACCTGATACCACAATTTGGGATGAGCAATAGATGTATCGAGATTGAGATGTATCTGACATGGAGTTGATATCCCACGATGTCCACGTCCATGTGTGACATTGCCTCTAACTCAGAGGCCTAATATCTTCTCTCTGATATTTCCTCATAGATCTATGTAACCTTGTATTGTTCAAGCTGATACTGATGTCCCTTACAGAAAATATTGCAGATCCTTTTGATGAATAGCGGCATTGCAAGCTTACCGACGGACCGTTATCTCCTGATACGCTTTTGGCCGCGGCAGGTACCGTACCGGTAATCATCCCATGAACCCCAGCGAAAACTTTCCCATTTTCCTCCGTCTATCCCTCCTTTTTGCGCGGGTTGTTCTGGATCGGGCCCAGGTCACACGTAAAAGAAAGGACATTGAGTCTATTTTCGGATGGCGTTATCCGTGTTCAAAAGCACCGTATCCAAAGCGGTCTGTCTGTTCCAACGAACATGTTGGCCCCCGCTCGCAAAAGGGTTATCGACCTGAGCCATCTACTCGCAGAGGGCAGTCTCAGCAGCTACTGCACCGGTCACCCGAAGTTCAATTCCGAGCAGGTGCTTTCCCTCCGCAAAGATGGAGCGAACGTCTCGCGCCTCACCCTTGGATCTCATACCGGCACGCACCTTGACGCGCCTATACACTTCCTTGAAGGCGCCCCGACAATCTCCGATGTGGACCTATCGACGCTGGTCGGGCCAGCCGTCGTGATCGACGTACGCGGCAAGGAGCCTCATGGAGCAATCACATGGGAAGATATTGGATCCCAGTCAGAACAGCTCAGCCCAGAGACCATCTTACTGTTCTGCACGGGTTGGTCGCGGCACTGGGGTAGAGAAGACTACACGAAGTGTCCGCACCTTACCGAAGACGCCGCGCGGAAAATTATAGAGCGAGGAGTGCGCACCGTCGGGATCGACGTGTTTGACATAGATGGAGACGTCCCGGACGGCGTCGGCGTAGAGACGCACCCAATCCACCGCGTGCTACTCGGGAGCGGGGTACTTATTGCGGAAAATCTGACCAATGTCGAGGTGCTGCTCGATGGCGGCACATACATTGTCAGTCTCCTCCCGCTGAACTTGGAGGGTTGCGACGGTTCGCCAATTCGGGCTATCGCTTGGAGCGGGTAGTTGGGGGTGAGTGTCTTGGAATAACCTTTACTTCAGTTGAATTTACGGAAACACTCTGATCAGAAACGAGTTGAGGACGAATAGTGCGGACTGTAGTCGGAGGGCGATCCTGAGTGTGTGTAACCTTTACCAAAAATGATAGTAGACACTAGACGCCGGTTCTAACGGCCCGGTTTTGCCGCGAATTTGACACGTTTGCTGGCCCTGCCTTGCCATCGCCTTGTTGTTCCCAACTTCTGGCAAGGGTGGCAATGAAGGTGCTTGTCCCAGCACTCTCAACCTCTCTTCTCTTACTCGCTTTCATCCATCCTGCTACGTCTTTCAAGGCGGGCGATTTTAAAACCTGCTCTCAATCCGGTTTTTGCCGACGTGGACGCGCTCTCGCCGAACGCGCTCGAGAGAATGTCGATAATTGGCACTCACCTTACTCCGTGGACCCGCTGTCCCTATCTCTCGTTTCTGAACGGGCATCGCTGACCGCTCGCGTGAAATCCGAGCTGTACCCGGACATCAAGTTTAGCCTTGAAGTCCACGTACACGAAGATGGCGTTATCCGCGTGCGCATGGACGAGGTCGATGGTCTCAGGAAGCGTTATGACGAAGCTGCAAAGTGGGCTTTGGCCGCAGAACCGTCCATCAGCACCGACATCCAGTGGAAGGTCGATGCGTCCCGGGCGCGTGCCGCTTTCGGACAGCAACGGGAACATGAAGTCGTCGTGGACTTCAAGCCCTTGCGCGTCGTCCTCAACAAAAACGGGAAAGAACAGGTGGTGATTAACGGGCGCGGGCTGCTGCACATGGAACATTTCAGGAACAAGACCGTCGAGGAACCCCAGGTGGAGACTGAGGAAGAAGGCTCCGATACGCAAGAAGTGCTCAAGGTTAACCCGAATGCCTGGTTTGAGGGCAACTCTGAGGATGCTTTTTGGGAAGAATCCTTCGGGTCTTGGACAGACACTAAGCCCAAAGGTAAGCACGAGTACATTCCTTCCTGACACACATTCAACATGAGCCGTCAGGTCCTGAGTCCCTGTCCCTCGACATTGATTTCCCCCGCCACGGCCATGTTTACGGTATCCCTCAGCATGCCACCTCTCTCGACCTCCCTACCACAACTGGCGAAAACCCCTTTTTTGAGGAACCCTATCGCTTTTATAATGCCGATGTTTTCGAGTATCTTGCGTCTGCCACAACGTCCCTCTATGGTTCGATTCCGTTGATGCATGCGCACTCAGCGGACTCTACCGTTGCCATCTTTAATGTTGTTGGCTCTGAAGCATGGATCGATATCGCGCATCCGAATACCCATTCGACTAGCACACACTGGATTTCCGAATCGGGAATACTCGATCTCTTCATCCTTTCTGGTCCCACTCCCACAGACGTGTTCCGCCAATATGGTGGCCTCACTGGCACCGCGCCGCTACCGGCCCACTGGGCATTGGGGTACCACCAGTGCCGCTGGAACTATGTCAGTTCGGATGACGTGCGCGGTGTACAAAAGCGCTTCGATGAAGAGGATATGCCTGTCGATGTCTTTTGGCTGGACATCGAGTATTCGACAGATCATCAGTATATGATCTGGGACAAGAAGAATTTCCCGGACCCGGTGGAGATGACCAACGACGTTGCTGCGTTGGGTCGCAAGGTCAGTTGTCGTGGCTACTGAATGAACCGAGTTTTCTTAATAATCCTTTTTCTTTAGATGGTCGTGATCGTAGACCCACACTTGAAGCGCGTAGACGACTACCCCGTCTACAAGCAGGCTCGGGATCTGGGAATCCTCGTAAAACAAAAGAACGGACAGGATGACTACGAAGGATGGTGCTGGCCGGGTAGCAGCGCTTGGGTTGACTTCTTCAACCCCGCCAGTTGGGAGTTCTGGAAATCTCTCTTCAAGACCACCAAGGGGTCTAGTTGGTCGTGGATAGAGAGCACGGAAGATATCCACATCTGGAATGACATGAACGAGGTGTGCATCCTGGTTGTTAAACGTTGTTCAAGCGCTGACCGCCTCGCCCTCCATCCAGCCTTCTGTCTTCAACGGTCCTGAAATTACCATGCCTAAGGACTTGGTCCACTACGGTGGCTGGGAGCACCGCGACATCCATAATATTAACGGAATGTTCCTTCCAAAGGTCACCTCCGAAGGCCTGATCGCTCGAGGCGCGACGCCCAAGCGACCTTTTGTGCTCACTCGTTCGTTCTTCGCTGGCTCGCAGCGTTACAGCGCGATGTGGACTGGCGACAATCTCGGCACCTGGGAGCACATGACCGTCGGCATCAAGATGGTCCTATCGAACGGCATCGCGGGCATGACCTTTGCAGGGTGTCAGTAGTTTTTCATTCGCGTCTCGCCACTCATGCTGACTGGATCGCGCAGCCGACGTCGGTGGCTTCTTCGGTAATCCGGAGTCGGAGATGCTCGTGCGCTGGTACTGGGTTGGGGCATTCTCGCCGTTCTTCCGCGCCCACGCACACCTGGACAGCAAGCGCCGCGAACCTTATCTCCTGGACGAACCCCACAGAAGCACCGTGCGCAATATCCTGCGGCTGCGCTACTCCCTCCTGCCTGTGTGGTACACCGCATTCCACGAAACCAGTGTCACGGGACTTCCCATCTTGCGGTGCGTGCACCTGTCGCCCAGAAGCTCTTCCGTTCACGGTTGACGTGTCTATAGCCCCCACTACGTGATTTTCCCCCAAGACGAAGCCGGCTTTTCCATAGACGACCAGTTCTACCTCGGCAGCTCTGGTCTGCTCGTGAAGCCAGTGACTCGTCCAGGGGTAACGGAGGAGATCGTCTACATCCCTGAGGATAAGGCACGTACTTTCCAGACTCTGATTTTGGTTGGATGCTCATCTCTGTAAAAAGGTCTACTATGACTACTTCACGTACCAGACGTATCGCGGCTCTCCGAAGGGCAAGCACGTGACCGTTCCGGCGGAGTTGCATCAACTCCCTCTGCTCGTGCGCGGTGGCTCCATCGTCCCGACGCGGGATCGCCCACGCCGCGCCTCCTCGCTCATGCACCGCGATCCCTTCACCCTGCGCGTCGCGCTCGACGAATCACTGACCGCGCACGGCGAGCTCTACCTCGACGACGGCGTGACGTACGCGCACAAAGAGGGCCACCTCGCGTGGCGCGGTTTCTCCGTGAACAATGCCGGCGCGCAGCTGCGTCTTTCCAACGTGGACCTCGCAGCCGCCACTCCGCGCTCCGCGGTCGAGGGCGGCGCCATCGCGACGTTCGACCGGCAGAATGCGTTCCAGAGGGGCATCGAGTCGGTGCGCGTCGAGAGGGTCGTCGTGCTCGGGCTGCCGGACAGGCCCAAGCGCGTCGTGGTCGAAGGCGGGCACGACCTCGAGTGGGAGTACGCGCCGGGAGTGGCGGCGGGGGCTAAGAAGGACGGTGTGGCGAGCGTGCTGACGATCAAGAATCCACGCCTTGGCGTTGCTAGTGACTGGGCTATCCAGATTACACTCTAGGGTCAGATCCCCTTTTGTAGATTTCTTCTTTCCTTTTCGTTAAATGTGCTGGACTTTCGATGGGTCCTCCGACCTGACGGAGATGTGGCGTGGTTGGTGGTGTCACGCCCTTCGGAAACATTGTTCTCCGTCTAAGCGCCCTTGCCACAATAAAGGAAAACCCAGGGGTCATGTATGCCCCTGGCGCTTCCCCAACCGCGTGTCCAACTTGGTCGACCACAGTTTGATTAGGGCTGCGTCCGCAGGCGTAGGCACTGTGGACGGAACGATGAACCACACGACGAACCCCCTATAAGAACCCGAGAGATGTCGTGGAAATCAATAGTCCAAGCTAGCCCTAATCGTCCCCTCCCCTCCAACACGCGAAATCGCCACTTGTGACGTTACGCACACGCTACACAACCCTACCCAACCCAACCGAAAGCTCTAGAGATGCACACCGAACAGTCCGCCTACACCCCGTACCCGCAATTGGATGGGGAGGAGTCTATCACGACGGAGGGTTTATGCTACAACTATCCCCACCCGAGGCCGGTGGCAATTGAAGACTTGTCGTTCGAAGACAGGGAGATCCTGGAGTCGGTAAGTAACCCTGGTGCCACGGGGTTCTTCTCTTCCTCTTCTCAGGGTTCTTTGTATGCTGACTCGCCGATATAGATCATTCACGGACGTCCCCGTCTCCTGGAACGCCGTGGCAAGACGCGTCGGTACGCGGCCATCTTTGACGAGAAGGGCATTCCGCTGCCGTCAGCTACGGGGGTGGTCATCGGTGCGGCGCGCTCAAGCATGCTCGTGGACGAGCATGGGTCAGAGACGGAGCCGATCGTGATCCATCACCACACTGCCCCGGAGAAGCCCAGCGGGTTTCGTGCCTTTGGGCGCAAGATCTCGTCGGCAGCCCGCACTGCGTTTACCTGTCATCGCGAATAGGAAGAGTGGAGGGTGTTTGGTTCGAGGGATCGTGTGCTGGGCACGACGGGATACCCAAATGTATTTGTAAATGCACTCTTAATTCATAGAATCCGGGAAGGGGTAAAACTTGGGCAGGGGGCGTTTAACGAGTTGATATTGTATCCGAACCCAAGCTTCTCACTGGTTTCGACATGATGACACGTACAAAGTCAGTTGTCATACTCGTAGAAGCCTTTGCCGTTCTTGCGTCCAAGCCACTGCGCGTCGACCATTCGTTCGAGAAGGACACTCGGACGGTACTTCGAGTCGCCAGTTCCAGCATAGAGTGTTTGCTGAATGGCGAGGCAGGTGTCGAGGCCAATGCTGTGAAGATGATGAGCACTGAGAAGTGCTAAGGAGTGCCGACCTACAAATCAGCTAGTAGACAAAGAGATGGGTGAGAAATTGTCGCAGAAAAAGAAAGAGAGGACTTGCCGAGTTGTAAAGGGCCCATTGGATGATTCATTCCCAAACGGAGTGTCTTGTCGATGTCGTCTCGAGTGGCAACACCCTAAATATCTCATCTCGGTTGAATGGGGACTGAATGCGGCAAGAAGTATACCTTTTCGAGCCACATGATGGCCTAAGCGAGCGAATTTAGATGAGCCCAAGTGAATTGAAAAGGAAATGGGAGGACCTCATTGATGAAGGGCATTAACAATGCGTTGGAAACGAAGCCGGGAACGTCTTTGGACACCGTCACTTCTTTGCCACATGCGACAGCGAACTCGCGAGCTCGCGACAAAGTTTCGTCCGACGTTTGTAATGCCGAAATTAGCTCAACCAGTTTCTGTTCTTGCGTTCAACGAAGTGTCTCGTCGACCATGGAAAATACACACTCACCATCACCGGAACGGGGTTGAAAAAGTGAAGTCCTGTCCAGATTGTAGCAGCTTCGACGAGTCAGATCTCCGTCGGACTTACCAACAACACGCCCAGCACTGCTCCTTCCCAACACAGACGCAGCAGATTCCCCCTGCGGGACAGCAGAAGAGGCGATCTTGGTGATAGAAATAGACGATGTATTCGTAGCTAAGATAGTGTCGGACCTCGTCTCCGCTGCCAGCTCGGAGAATATCCGTCGCTTGATCTCGAGGTTCTCAGAAACAGCCTTGGGTATACGTCGCGTTAGCTAAGAGTAGTGGGGGCTAGCCCCCTTTGCCTAAGTTACGCACCTCGATCACCATGTCCGCGTCTCGCAACGCCCTCACTCCCACGGCATGATCGACGACGGACACGCGTTCTCGTGCTTGTCGTGCATCCGCTTCTTGAATCTTCCCTTTTGCGACATCCTTAGCAAGTAACTTATCCATGAGACTCAACCCCTTCGCGACTTGTTCAGGAGAACGGTCGTATAGTTGCACGTTGACTTTGGCTCGCAAAGCGGCAACATATGCGATGCCCAGCCCTTGGAAAAGGTATTACAATGCAGAGAAGTGCAGTATGGTGGTCACCAAACGTACCCATCTGGCCTGCGCCAATGACGCCTAGAGATTTGATTCCATGGGCGACGGACATGATGAGTTGAGCCAAGAGAAGGGCGGATCAAGACTCGGGCTTATTGTCGCAGTCCGCCCCGATGAGCCGTCCGCAACTTTCATTCCCGTGGTCACATCTTTCCTCTCCTCACACACCCTCACCTACACCCTCACCTTCTCCGCCCGACATCCTCACAATGTCTTCGGGCATCGACCCTCATCCCTTGCGTCGCCAACCCTTGAATATTCCCTCAACGCCATCCCTCCTCGACTCGCATCCAGGTACACCTTGGCGAGAGGACGATGAAAATGCACCACTACTTCGCCCCGGCGACGTCGAACGAGCTACATACAGCTCTGCGCGTAAGTCCCGTAACTCGGATTGCGTATACTCCTCGTATATCTACCGTTCTAGGTGATCCGGGCCATGACATCGAGTCCGACATTATGAAGCCATCCCGAACATCCTCAACTTGGGCTAAAGCACAGTACTACGTTCCCTCGTTACATTGGGTCCCCAACTATACTCTATCTCTGTAAGTGACACCCAGCCACTCTTACTCGAGTAACTAACACGTTGGTGCGAAAGGTTTGGCGGGGACTTAACAGCTGGTCTCACAGTCGCTGCCATGCTTATCCCACAGTCTGTCAGTTATGCAACCTCGCTCGCAAAGATGAGCCCTGTGACCGGTTTAGTAAGTCGTTGGTTCACTTCGCGCATATCCGCAATCGCCCGGAGCCTCTTCGGACCTAGCGCCACTGATCCCGCCACACAGTTTTCGGCGTCGATTCCACCAATCGCCTATGCACTTCTTGGTTCCTCGAGACAGTTGAATGTTGCGCCCGAGGCCGCCCTCAGTCTGCTTGTCGGACAGACCGTCACGGCCACTTTACGATCCGACCCCCATACATCGCCATCTAACCCTGAAGCAGTCGCGTTAGCAGTGGCTACTGCAATAACTGTGCAGGCGCGTATATGCTCTCCAAAATCCTCCCATTGCTTGCTCACGTTAACCCAGGTCGGATTGATTTCCTTCGTCCTGGGCTTTTTCCGACTTGGCTTCATCGATGTCGTCTTGTCTCGCGCTCTCCTTCGAGGATTTGTCACCGCAGTCGCTTGCATTATACTCATGTCAGTACATGCGGTTGTGCTCCACGCAGCATCGCAACTCATGTCCCTCCTAGCGAACAACTAATACCAATGCTTGGTCTCGTCAAGCTCGAGCACGAGTTGAAACCACAAACAACGCTAGAAAAGATCTTTTTTTTGGTAGAGTATGGATTTACACAGTCACACCGCCCCACCGCGTTCATTAGCGCTTGCGCTCTGGTCTCCCTTGTGATGCTGCGCATGCTCAAGGCAACCTTGCGCCAATACAAATGGGTCACGCGTATTCCGGAAGTACTGATTGTCGTCATCATCTCCACAAGTACGTTTTGTGTTTTTAGCTTTGCTCGTCCTTTGATTGAGTGTCAATAGTCCTATCGGATGAGTTCCGCTGGGACGACGACGGAATCGCCATTCTTGGTGAAGTCCCGATCCGTACTGGCGGTCATTTCATCAGGTTTCCATTTCACCATCACCACCTTCCTTACCTAAAACAAACCACGTCCACCGCAGTGTCAGTTTCTTTCCTCTCGGTGCTGATGGCTGTTAATATAGGATCTTGTTCAGGTTGATCTCGATCATTGGGTTTCTCGACAGCATCGTCGCTGCAAAGCAAAATGCCGCACGGTATTCATATTCTATTAGCCCCAACCGGGAGCTCGTCGCTCTCGGTGCTGCGAATCTCGCCGGCGCCTTTGTGCCGGGTACGCTCCCCGCATATGGCTCAATCACTCGCTCCCGCATCAACGGTGAGGCTGGCGCCCGCACGCAAATGGCTTCGCTCGTCTGCTCGGCCATCATTTTGATCGCGACATTCTTCTTCCTTCCCTGGCTCTATTATCTCCCCAAATGTGTGCTCGGATCGATGTAAGCACCCGTTGTCTCTCTGGTGATTCCCAACTGACGAGCCAAATTAGCGTCTGCTTGGTGGTATACAGCCTATTGGCAGAAACCCCCGAGGATGTGATATTCTACTGGAAGTAAGCACAAGACCACGCGTAAACAACTGCGCTAACACGATGACCATATCAGGATGCGCGCATGGGTCGACATGACGCTCATGAGTCTCACCTTCATACTAACGATTGTTTGGAGCGTCCAGGTTGGCGTCACTGTCAGCCTCATCATTTCGCTCCTGCTTGTTGTGCGCCGTTCGTCGAGGACACGCATGACGATTTTGGTGCGGTGCCTTCCCGAAAGAACTAACCGCTTATTTTAACGTTGGCGTGTTAGGGTCGTATACCAGGAACAGATAATTGGGAACCAATTGACGAGAGTCCTGGCGCAGAGGAGGACGCACCCGGTGTACTTATCGTTCGGATTCGCGAGAACTTGGATTTCGGTGCGTCTAGGGTTTCAATGCCTTTCCGACCCTAACCCTAAATCGTGGTCTCTTCAGCCAATACAGCGCAGCTCAAAGGTGACTCTATTCTCGTTGGTCAAGGATTGCTGGGATGATTGATGACACTGTTGACATTCAGAGCGTCTACGCCGCCTCGAGCTTTATGGCGTGCATCCAAGCCACCCGTCGGATATGCCACGACGCCAACAGGCGAGCGTGCTCATATTCCACATGGCAGACGTCGAAACGTGCGATGCGTCGGCCGTGCAGATCTTCTACGAGCTTTTCGAGTCCTACAGGGTGCGTTTTCAATCCTTTCCCCCCTCCTCTCCACTTCAAAGTCTCAACGAGTCGCGTTTGTCTACAGGGTCGTGATGTGGGCGTGTTCATTACCCATCTGCGTACGGAACCACGCACCATGTTCGAGCGCGGAGGGATAGTAAAACTCTTGGGCGCAGACGCATTCTACGAAGACGTGGGCAAGGCGATGAGGCGGCTGACCGGCGAGATACAGGGTTAATACTCGTTCGCTTCATTTACGAACTGACGGCCACAATGACCCCACTACTATGCGTCTTGTTTTTTTTATCAGACCCACATTTGTATATACCGCAGCATGTAATTGATGACGGGGATACGGTCGTCACCGAGACTGCGAGAGGTTGTTATATTGAGAGGCCCGTGTACGGGCACGCGGTAGACATGGACGGAAAGTTGAACAGTGAGAACGCATGCGCGGGTCCGAAATGGCCGAGGAGCGGAAACACATGGATCAAGACATGGGTTCAATTCTCCACCACATCATGAATGCTACCCTGCCTGCTGCTCCAATGGTTGTTGTTAGAGCCTAAAAGGGAGTCTCCTCAGCGTCCGAGTACAAGACGAACTTTATTCGCGAACAAACCTAAAAGGGAGTCTACAGAGTATCAAGTCAGGAGACATGATCTAGGTAAAGAAAGACGGGGGTTGTGCTCACCTCCTTAGCGTCCGAGTACAAGACGAACTGAGGAGGGGAAAAGTATCGTACGAGTAAATATACCGAGCGATGTGTTTATGGATACCAAAACCAAAACAATCCGAGAATGGAAATCGATCGCCTCAACATCGTCAGTCTTCACACTCCCCCTCAACGCAAACGCCAGTCTCGCGTTGACGCAATCCTGAGCACCCTCTCATGCTGATGAAGTGCGGCCCAGGTGAAGCCTTGGTCAGGATATCGGAGATATTGCCGGCAGATGGAATCTGGCCAACTATAATCTCCCCACGCTCCACGCGTTCTTGAATCCAATGATGCTTCAAGATGCTTTATGCGGTTATGAAAGGCTTGGTCAGCACACAGAAGAACAGCGGCTGAATTGTCGCAGAGGAGAGGAGTGGCAGTAGACAGGTTGTATCCAAGCTCGAGTAGAAGCGTCCACAGCCAGACAAGCTCTCTTCCTGCTTCCGATGCTGCCATGTATTCTGCAGCGCAGGTTAAATCCGCTATGGTTTTCTGTTTTCTCGATGACCATGAGATAGCCCCGCTTCCGAATGTGAAGCAATAGCCTGTGACTGAGCGTTGACCTTCCGGCCCCAGTTCGTTGGTGTAGTCGGAGTCGCAGTACCCTAGCAGTGATGATGCGTTGGGTGCTCCCCTGAGCTGCAGAGCCATGCTCCAAGTGCCTTTCAGGTAGTGGACCACTCTGATTGCTGCCTGCCAATGTGCTTCACGGTAGCAGTCCAGGAATTGGGATAGTTTGCTGACTGCAAACATTATGTCCAGCCTAGTTCCACTAGCAACGGTGTAGCATCAGCAAACTCATCAGCAAGACCAAATCAGCTAGAAATGCCTGGTGTGACTAGTATGACTAGCTAGACTAGTGCTAGTTACATTCTAGTTGTGCTAGCACTTCCAGTTTTATTGTTGTAATTCTAGAAAACATCCTAGTTGATCTAGTCACACTGATAGAATCAAGGATAGAATAGCCTAGTGCTAGATAGACCTAGTCAAATTTCTATTGATTTTTACTATTTCTTATAACTCTACTAGTAACACTATAAACAAAATATAGTAGGGTAAGTAGTATAAGACTTGTTGCTGTAGTGGTTAATGTTCAACTTGGAAAATATGTCAGGTGATGTGGTCTTTGGTTCAAATCCCATGGAATGCTGTTTATAATGCACCGAAATAATTAATAATACATAATATATAATATATAATACAATGCATATTACATAATAATAAAGATGGATGACAAATAACCAAATACAAGTGATATTATGTCATCTGATAAGTACTACAAGTTAAATTATATATTTTGTCCTATGATCTAGGACATTGACCTAGCACCAGCAGACTTACCTGGCCCTAGGTCAGAACTAGAGGACTAGTGGAACTAGATCTAGTTCTGCTAGTCACTTTTGGTCTTGCTGATGCTGGGGAACATGAGGGAGGGGAATATGGGGATGGGGAGGGGAACATGGGGAAGGGGAATGTGGGGATGGGGGATATGGGGATGGGGGAGGGGAACATGGGGACAGGGAGGGGAACAAGGGGAAGGGGAGGGGAACATGGGGACAGGGAGGGGAACAAGGGGAAGGGGAGGGGGACAAGGGGAAGGGAAGGGGAACAAGGGGAAGGGGAGGGGGACAAGGGGAAGGGAAGGGGAACAAGGGGAAGGGGAGGGGGACAAGGGGAAGGGAAGGGGAACAAGGGGAAGGGGAGGGGAACAAGGGGAAGGGAAGGGGAACAAGGGTGTAACGTTCCACCGGACGTTCCTTCTTGTACTGCGGACAAGGCTTTCGAGATGACCCAACGATCACCGTGATATGTCGAAGTCACGTGCTCGATCTTGTACTAGCTCGATGACGAGGCATAGTAGTGTTGCCCAAAGGATGCAACAGGCAATGAAGAGAGCAAGTCGAGGTTGATATGGCTGAATGGTCGGCAAGACAGCACAACCAAGGGAGAATGATGCAGCACGTTCCTCGAACGGCAAGAGTAGAGCGGAAAGGAATGGATAGGGGCCTTACGGCGATCCCTCAGCTAAGGACGATTCAAATAGATGTATAGGCACCAAGGGTAGCTAACAGCACACAACTGGCAAGACAGCGCAGAAGTGGCACTACAGTGGGTGGTATAATCCAAGAAGTCAAGCTTAGGTCTTCAGCGACCATAAGCCAGAGCCTATATACATGTCCAAGGAGGTTTGAACCCCAGCTTGGAACTCCAAAACCCTAATATCCGGATCCTAGGAATGAGTCATAGTCGAGTCAGAGATAACAATCCACCAATGGCAGTAAGGCGCAAAGGTATGAGTCAGAGATAAGCATCCGCAGCTGTATGAGCGCTGTTTCCATCCAATCAGAACGCAAACGTGTACAATCCATCAGAATCAAGGCACAATCGATCAGGCACATACGAGTCATCACAAACACGAGGCAGTCGAGACCGGTCCAGGCACAAGCTCATCTGGACCCTTCTGGTGCGAGTCTAGCCAGGTCACGTGCCAGGGTCACGTGACGGGCGTTTGACGTAAGATCACGTGATCTACTCCCAGTATTCTTGAGCGAATCCGTGGTAGTTGGGAAAGTCACGTGACTTAGCTGGTTGTTGGGTGCTCCAAGCCCCATATCCCATAACTACAACCTCTTCTTCGGCTTCTTCAGCACGTGATCACTTCACGGCGGTGTTCCGAGGTCGTGCAGGGGTGTTCGGGGGAACAGTTACGGGCGAAACTGTAACAAAGGGGAAGGGGAGGGGAACAAGGGGAAGGGGAGGGGAACAAGGGGAAGGGAAGGGGAACATGGGGATGGGAAATATGGGGAATGGGGAACATACATTTGGTGATACCATTTGTGTGTTAAACAAAATAGCTTTGCTCTAAGTCATTATGACTTTGAACTGACTACAAGATGACTACCTTTTGACTGGTGAAATTTCTGACTACCACCTAACTATGTTTTGACTACTATCTGACTACTGGCTGACTTAGATAATTTGTAGACACCTTTCTTTCTGATGCAACATAAGTCCATAGAGAATTGGGTAGTACAAGTACAAGACAGCTATTTTTTTTACCCTATTCATCTTCTACTAGTATCTCTTCAAATCCACATTCCTCTGCACTCAGCATATCCAATCCTGGATGTCTTCTTAGGATATGAACCCTTGACTCATACTCCCAAATTCCAATCAGACCTATCAGCCTAGATGTTTCCATCACCCTTATCTCTTCTTGTCATGAACCTAGAAACTTGATGTAACATTCCACTGGACGTTCTTCTTGTACTGCAGACAAGGCTACTAAAGCAACCTAACGATCACCAGATATGTTGAAGTCATGTACTTGATCAACTACTAGCTTGTGGACGAGATGTAGTAGAGTAGCCCAAAGGATACAGATGGGGAAATAGATGAGAAGGTGGGAAAAGTAGATGGCGAGTGCACCCATGGTGGCTAGAGATGATAGGGGATAGAGTGGATAATGAAGGGACAGTGGCAAGACAGTGCACACAGCTAAGGACTAGGAGAATGTCCAGTTATGGCTCAAAAGACAATGTTGATTGATAACAGCCAACAGCCTATACAGCTACTAGAGCAGGCACTGGGTGGATAATCCAAGAAGTCAAGCTTAGGTCTTCAGCAACCATAAGCCAGAGCCTATATACTACTCCAAGGAGGTTTGAACCCCAGCTTGGAACTCCAAAACCCTAATACACGGATCCTAGGAATGAGTCACAACGAGTCAGAGATAATCAGAAGCCAATGGCATAAGGCCCTCATGGCATGAGTCAGAGATAAGGGATCACAAGTTGTATGGGTGCAGTCACAAACCAATCACAAAACATGGAGCATATGGTACACATCAGAAACCAGGCACAATCGATAAGAGTGTATGAGTCATCAAACACGAGGCAGTCGAGACCAGTCTAGGCACAAGCTCATCTGGACCCTTCTGGTGCGAGTCTAGCCAGGTCACGTGCCAGGGTCACGTGATGGGCGCTTGCATAAGATCACGTGATCTAGTCCCAATAATCCTGAGGCCTTTGAGCAGTGCCCAGGTAGTATTGGTAGTCAGGTGACTTAGCTTGTTCTTGGGTGTCTAAAGCCACAATCTTCATAACTTTGGCTTCTTCCTCAGCCAGATCAGCACATGATCGCTTCACAGCAGTGTTCCGGGGTCATGTGGGGGGTGTCCGAAGGTCCGTTACAGGTGAAACCATAACACTTGGGTTGTGACTCAGGCGTCTAAGACCAGTCCACACCAGCCTGGTCTTACATAATCACCTTCCTAAAGGGGAAATCCGAAATCGGAGTTTGAAGTTCATACTCTGACGATCAAGTGATGTGTCACGTGATCTCCCATCGTTTATCAAGTCACCTGACGATGGAGAGTTGTACCATTCCTTGGATTTATCTGATTGGACTGTGGAGCAGTCAAATCATCATGACCAACTTGACTGCAGTGCAGTCATACCACTCCTACAATTATTCTGATTGGACTGCAGAGCAGTCACATCATATGGTGTCATCGACTGTGGAGCAGTTGTATGACACTATCCCGGTTTTCTCATTGGACACTATATTTAGATGTTACTGGAATGTTCCATTCTGCAGTATTCCACAGCACCCATGGGCAGACCTTAAGCCTGCCCTAAACCTATGCACAGACCATCCCTCTGGGTATATAAGCTAACACAATAGAATGGACAGTCCCTCAGACTGTCCACTTGTGACATCCTCCCTTTGCCTCTTCCTGCCTCTAGAGCACTAGTGCCCCTTCAGCTGTCAAGCACAACTTGCCACTAAGCACCACTTTCCCTGAGCTGTCATGCCAGTTCTGACAGTTGAGCCAAAGTGTTCCATCACAGTAGTACCTGTGCTCCACTCTGAGTTCTCTACCACCCCTGGTCTTCTGCATCCCATCGTGATTCCCTGTTGAGTGACAGTGAGTCATCACACTTGGACAGTCTAACCCAATTAGACCTGACCCCGGGTGTTCCCAGTGTCTGACTATGACTATGACTTCTCGCAGTTTGGTCAGTGGGATGGAGATTCTGGGTCGTATTTCGAGGAAAACAACCACCATTACCCTCACCCCCCTTGTTATCACTCTTCCCTTTGCTTCACCATTACTCCCCACCCCCCATCATCTCCCATCACCCTCCACTCCCCTTGCATCCCCTTTCAGCCTGATACAAGAGTTTGTACAAGGCTCTTCGACCAACGTACAGTACGAGTACGTCCTTACCAATGCCCTAGGCCACACACTCACCCATTCCAGGCTTCCATTGCCCATCACTTGCCCTGTCACCCCCCACCCTGCGACTCCTCTTGAGTATGAGGAGTTTGATATTCAGACTGTTGCACAGCAATGCATGCAGCAATCAGGAATGGAGTTCTCACCTTTGAGTAGGTTGAGAGACTGTAGAGTGGAGAGGGTGCACAAGTGAAGAAGAGTGAATATCCTATTCACCTCCCTCCCCATGGGAGGGTTTTTATACTCTATGGTCCTACCCTGACCATTTGTGTAAAAGTGATGAGTACAGGCATCCACAATATCGCGTTTTTACACACACCTGATGTAAACTACCACTTCAAGATAGCCATAGGGCTTCTCTCACTCAGAGGGTGTATTGCGCCCGTTATAGTACATATCCTGACTACCGTAATAGGAGAACATACTACCGTAATGTTGTAACTGCTATAGATAAGGTCCTTATGTACTTATCTCATTCCAACACTCCCCTTTGCTTAGTGCAGCTACTAAAGTGCATCTAAGCAATTACCTAGCAATCTCACGAGCATTGGGAGTGAGCATCAAGTGAGCATTGCATAGGAGTTGATGAGACTATGGCTGTCTCTAACCCGTCTCATCAAGTTGTGAATGGCTATCATCAACAACATTCTTCCAACTTGAAGTATGATTACTACATCCCTATCAGGGACAGGACATATGAACTCCCTTCTGGTAGTTCGATGAGAGGCTTAGAGCCAGATGTCTGCTTTGAAAAGTGACATCACACCATGTCTAGTTAGGTAATTCTGTCCTGTTCTATGAGGAGACAGTTGCTCATGATGCTCTTCATGAAGAAGAAACAATGGATGCAGAGGACATAGAGAAACATGTGTTCCTCTAGAAGAAGTAGTGTACTCAGAGGTACAAAAGTTCCTTCACACTCTCCATCATGAATCCCCATCATCGGACATGGTATGTATGAGTGGCGAGGAGCCAAACTCTAGCCCTAGCTGCTCCCTGAATTTTAGGAATTTAATGCAACCCAGATTCTTAGTAAAAAGATCAGCAGGGTTCTCAGCTCCTTCAATGAAGAATAGTTCTATCTTCTTTTCACAGATCACATCATGTATGTAATGGTGACACAAATCAATGTGTTTGATCTGTTTCTCCTGAACAGGATTAGAAGATAAGAATATGGAGCCTTGATTGTCTCTGCATAATGGAATAGGTCTGAGGTTTATTCCAAGCTCACTAAAAAGTGAGCGAATCCAGACCAATTGTCTGCTTGTATCACACAGCAACATGTATTCTGCTTCAGTGGATGAGAGCGCGATAGATTTCTGTGCTCTAGAATTCCAGCAGAACACTCCATTAGCCATCTTTACTAAGTAGCCCATAGTGGACTTTCTGGTAACTGGGTCAGAAGCCCAGTCAGAATCTGCGTATGCTATTATACCACCATTGCTTTTGCCATCAAAGACTAAAGCATAGTTTGAGGTACCAAGTAAGTAGCGGCATATATAAAGTGCACACTTATGGTCCTCAGATGGGTTGGCAGCAAACTGCACCATTTTGTACAGCATAGGCAATATCTGGTCGCGTACCAATCATAATGTATAGGAGAGACCCTATCACTTGTTGGTATGATGTGCAGAGCTCTGGGGTTGCAGTTCCCTTATTAGGGGTTGGATGATACCCTTCTGGTAGTGGGGTAGGTACTGATTTGGCATTAATCAGGTTAAAACACTGCAGCACTTTCTGAAGGTAATCCTGCTGATTTTTATGATCCAGCCAGATCGTTCATGCCATAGGGCAAGGGTTTGGGCTCAGGACTGGGTGACAAAGGGCAGAGGGCATCTCTACCGAGAGAATGCTAAGAGACGAGAGGGACACGTCGTTCACTCGAGATGAGCAAAGCTAGCTGGGATTCAATGAAACTAAGACAAGGAAACTACAGGGCTTACAACCTCGTACTTATACTTGTACAGACTATGGATTTTCATGACTATTTTCTAAGTAGTGAGTCAGGAGCACACATCACTTCGCTGGAAAAGACACAATCTGAATGAGCTGTCATACCAAACTTCCCCCGGTTTCGTCACGTGACACAGCCCCCTTACTAGCCTGAGTTGTCCTGACTCAATCCAGCGTCAGAGGGGAACAATTTGCATTGCCCTTCTGTTGTCCTATTGTAGGGTATGAAACGTGAATGGGTGGAGATGGGTGAATGGAGTCTTGGGCATTGTGTGTGATATCGAGGGTGTCTAGGAGGTATGGGGCATGGTGAGTAGGGTTTGCATAGAGTGTGGGGTCACGGGCAATCCACGGATACATGTTTGTCGGTGCAGTAAAGGCATGTGATGTCACATGGGGTTTCATCATGGTGAAGGGGGAATCTAGTATCTGGAATGCATGGCAGCAACTTGGGAGTCTGGACAGGGGGTCTGGGAGGGATAGGGCAAGGGGCTACGTTATCAAGATGGTCTAGATGAGCTCTATACCTCCTGTTGTTAGACCCTGGCTCATCTATGTGATAGATATTGAGACCACGGGGTAGGGGTTGTGGGAGAAATGGGTGAATGTGAGAGGTGATGTTAGCTTCCCGGATCCACTTATCAATGCCCTTGGCTTCTGAGAGCCAGTCACTCCACAAGTTGTTGAGCTCTCTCATGCGCCAGAATAGTTCAGCCTTACGTTTCAGAGAGATGCAGAATTGATGGACGTCAGCCGCTGCTCCAGGATCTGCTACCAGGGCTAGTGCTCTATCCACTTCATGGCATGCAGGATGTTCTGCTGAGAACAGTGTTAGGGCGTACCCTGGTTGTAACCCAACCATGATCTGAGGGGGCATAGGGATAGCATAGAGGGGCTTGTAATATTGTGGCAATCCCTTGCCCTCAGTACCCAGGGCCACAGGTTGATCCTTCTGATTGACAGCGAATTGGATATAGGGGGCCGGTCCCCTAGTCGTACCGTCTCCAAGAGGGATGTCAAACTTGTATAGCTCAGATGGTTGTGTTACTTTCCATCCCAGACTGGGGTGTTCGGGGGCTGCTGGTTCAGCCAGGCAAAACTCTGGAGGTGATCTGAAGGCCCCCTTGTAGTCTTCATGTTCCGCCTCTTCTGGCTCTTTGTCCTTCTCTGTAACGCCACCACTGGTGTTAGTCCGACTTGGACTGCGAAAGGGCGTTCACGACTTAGCAAAATATCCTTGATGGTCACGTGACCTGATCTTGGGGTACACGGCACTTCTATGGCACGTGATCTGAGTGTACACTAGGGCAAGTCGAGCTACTAGGTAATCCGATGGTCGATAAAGACGACTTGCTCCAGGAGAGACAAGCGAATCACGCGTAAGAGGTGAGAATGAAGTGGTGATTGAAGAAGACCAAGATGGCTTATCTTGGTCTTATCGAGCCACTATTTATACATATGAGAGGACGCTTTAAAGCTCCTCTTGAAGTTGAGACGACTAGTAGCGTAAGTAGCTCGAACCCTACTACAGCTACTACTAGGAATGAGGCGTAGTATCTAACATGTGATACTATGGCTGACTGATGCGTTTAAGTCCATGACACATTACTACTTACTAAGGGGTCATATCCGTATAGTAAGAGTCCGTTTCCCGCGTACCGTGACATCACCCCCTTTTCAGCCGCGATGACCACGGCGCCGAGTGGGGCCTATCCCGCCAACCCAAGCTTCCTGCCTCTCCGTAATCCTATCCAATGTGTTCACCATCTCTAACCGGAACTTGCACCGGGCTAACTCCGACTGTACCCCTCCGAGCGCCTGAGCTAGTGCGTGGAGTCGCTGCTCCATCCTTTCAGCCTCGTGTCGGTAGGCGCGGAATCTGGTCAACTCAGCTTTGACCCCCATGTCCTTCAACTCATTCACTGCGTGGTCCACCCTGTGTTGGTTGCTATGCCCTCCAACGAGGGCGAATAGGTCTTCTGGGGAGTAGTGGGGTTTGCCGGTTTCCCGAACGTGTGGCTCGGCGTACAAGGGGCGACTGTAGACTTTGTCGCTGTCCTCTACAAGTCCGAGGACGAGGGGATCCGGCCCGGCTATGACTTGGATGTAGGACGCTTGACGGGTAACTCCTTGAGCGTCGGTGATGGGGTAATGGATGAAGTCGTCCCCTCGGTTGTGCTTGTATCCGTGGGGGGCAATGCATGACGAGCCTCCAAGGTATCGGAGGCGAATGGCGGGTAAGGTGGAGTCTTGGGTGTCCACCACTACGCCGCCACGATATATGGGGTGGCCCGTCGTGTCACAGGCGTATGGGGTTTCCCGGGGGTTGTCAGAATCGGTGGCGGTGATAAGATATGGCTGCTCAATGGGGTACCACTCCTTCAATGTCCCTTCTACTGCTTCGTATACCGCCCTCTCAGCATCTCTGTGTGTTGGCGGCGTCGGTGATAGACAACTGCCCTCTTGGCCACTGCTGTTGCCAGCTGCTGCCATTTCCAGTCCTCCGCCGATGGCTTCCAATCCCGTGTCTTCATCCACTCCTGCCATCGCAGGGTTGCGGGCGTCTTCTTCCTGCTTGAGTTCAATACGCACAGGGAGAGGTCGAGATGGGGGACTCGCAAAGAGTCCGACAGCTGTATGAAGCCGAGTAATTTTGGCTTCGGTGTACGGGGCGGTGTTGAGGTGGTTGCCGTTGGGGTCGAGGAGCCAGTATGTGGCGGGTTGGTCCGGTTCTTCAACGTCAATGATCAATTGAGCGTTGTCGAGGGCGGCACGGAGCTCTTCGTGGGTGAGGCTATTGACGAGACGGGTAGCAAGAGGGGCGGAAGAGGTGGGAGTGGGAAGAGGCATTTCGAGTTGAGTGTGGAATCCAGTGTGGGAGGATGGGGTTTGGATCGCGGTTTGCCCCTTCCTTATAAGCGTTTTTCCTGCCTTCGTACTCCATTTATACTCTGCTAAGGCTTTGTCCGCGAATACGTCATCTTCATTGACCCACTGGTTCTCTGAGTCTGGGTACCCTTTCCATTTCACGAGGTATTGCAATTTCTTGTTCCGGCCGAATCTGTCACGAACCTGTAAAACTTGGGTCGTGACTCAAGCGTCTAAGACCGGTCCACGCCAGCCCGGTCTTATGTAATCAATTTCCTAAAGGGGAAATCCGAAGTCGGAGTTCCAAATTCGTACTCCGACGGTCACGTGACCGGTCACATGATTATCCTATGTTTATCAAGTCACCTGACGACTGAAAGTCGTACCACTCTTGGGATTAATCCTATTGGACTGCGGAGCAGTCACACCACTATGACGCAATCCTGCGCAATCGACTGCGGAGCAGTCGTACGATACCTACGATTATTCTGATTGGTTGATATACTTAGAACCCTTCCAGAACCTTCCATTGCGCAGCACCTGTGGGAAGTAGTAAGCCTCCCCTAAAGTACGCACAGACCATGTACCCAGGTATATAAGCTAGAGCAATAGAACGGACAGTCCCTCAGACTGTCCACTTGTGACTCCCACTTGGATAACCCTCTAGTGCCTTTCTTTGCTATTAACCATAGCTTGGATTCGCAATCTCATTGTTATCCTTGTTCTAGCCAAGTTCCTCCAAGTTTTCCCTGACTTCTTCATCGTTCCTCGCGCTCCTCGTCAGCCAAGTGTCCTGCACGAGCACTCTGAGTGAGTGTTCATCACACTTGGACAGTCTCATTATCTGACCTGGACGCTCCTTGGTAGTGTCTGATTTCGGAGACGATTTTGGTCACTGGGACGGTGATTCCAGTTCCTTTTATACCTCGTGGGAGCCCCAGTATCGTGGCCCCCCTCGTTGTCGCCTTTCCCCCTCCTCTCCTCTCACATTTCCCTTGTCTCCGGTGGGGTTGAACACCCCCCTCCCTGTCCAAGTTGAGCAAGTCGCTCAACCTCAAGGTCCGGCTGCCTTTACGGCGCCCTTGTCCCCAGTCTTCTCCCGCCCCCCGACACCTCGCCCTGCTACCCCCCTCTCTTACGCAGAGGCCTCCCCCAGCGTCGAGTACGTTCTACTCGACGAAGATTACACTCCCGTCTCCGGTGCCCCGTCCCCCATCACTCGCCCTGCGTCCCTGGACTTTGACATCCGGACCCAAGTAGCCGTTCGATCCGGCGTCCCCCTCGTCCCTCACTCCCCGTCCCCGGAACTGGTGTACCCAGATCCGGTTCAAGTATTTCGTTCCCCCCTGCTTGGGCCCCTGTCGCCCCTCTCCGATCTCCCTTCCCCATCAGTCTGCCTTGTCTCGCCTCGTCCTCGGTCCTCGTCGCTCCCCGCTCACCCAGCCACTCCCGACTCGCCTATCGACTACAATCGTGTAGCAGAAGGCGTCCCTCGTATTGACACCCCCGACAACGAGCTTCCCCACGAAGACCAGGAGAACATCCCCCCTCCTGCTCCTTTGATTCGCCCCCCGTCCTGCGTAAACGTCACCACTGGTCCTCACCCCCACCAGTTCATCAACG
Source organism: Lactarius akahatsu (assembly GCA_021524915.1). NCBI lineage: Eukaryota > Fungi > Basidiomycota > Agaricomycetes > Russulales > Russulaceae > Lactarius > Lactarius akahatsu. Next base: position 745,600 of record JAKELL010000008.1, on the reverse strand, counting down.
TCCAGACCCCCCAAGGAGAAGAGTGGCGCCCCATCTCGGAGTTTTATCAACACTCCCTCACCCAGATCCCGTCCACTGACCACCTTCTCACATACCCCCCAAACTTCCCTGGTGTCACCCCCTTCCGGTTCCGGTCACCCCACTACATCACGTTCTACCCTTGTCACCGGCCCCTAGCTATTGCCCTTGGTATCCCCCCTCTGTACGCTTGCTCCCAGGCTGTTATCGACCTCCCCAGTCAAGACCTTCCCCTTGGATCCATCAAGTACAACTTCCGGGAAGGCATTTGTCGGGCTCTCGCCCCCCTCAATCAGGTCATAAGGCAAGCATACGTCGGCACTCTCGTCACCATTGAACTCCAGGACTTTTTGGACGGGAGAATTATTTCTACTTACAGGTACCTCGCATTTTGGGAAGACCGAATTTTCGTTGTAGACCAGGGATATCATTTTGAGGACGCAGTCAGGACCAGCCCCCCCCTCCTTGCCTATTGTTTTACGCCACGTATACCTGCTGACCCCTTCCTGTTCGTTTCTACCTACCCAGACCAACAGGAACTATAACCACTTACTATACGATGTCCTATCGTTTCCCGACCCAAATCTCCGAACAAGAGCAAGTAAGACACTCTCAAGCACTCTTTGAAACCCACAGAGAACGACAACTTCAGTTGTACTACCCCCCAAGCACTCTTTACAATCTCGCCCACTCAAACACCATCGAAGTTTGGAGTGACAACACCCAAGTACTCAAGAAATTAGAAGAAATCCTCCCCTTTGGAAGAACACTCAAGTTATCCCAGTTTCAAGACTTTATTTCAGGCAACCTAGCACGACTCACCGACCTAGCCCAAGAGCAACTTCTCTATTGGCACTTAGCGAAGACTTGCGATATCCACGGCTCTCCTGTCAAATCCCTTCTTCTTTGGTATAAAGAAGATTACTTTTGGTTCATCCACCTCAGCCCCCCAAGAAGACAGGACCTCATTCAAAATCTCCTACGCGGAGAACGACACTATTTCCTCGAACGCTTCTGGTTGGACTACGAACAAGTCCAAATATCTTTCCAAGAAATCCGCATCGAGACTACCCCCTTTGGATCACAGCCAGTAATCACCGAAGGAAGAGAATACACCCTTAAGTGGGATCACGTGTGGGAAACAACCCTAGAAAACCCGGACCGTGACATAGTCAATCCACGAATTTTTCACCAGCCACCAGCCACCCCAGATGACCCCGAATTTGTGGCCCGCTTAGAAATCGACGAAGAACAAAACGACGACAGCTTCCTGCCACCTAGCAGCCCCCCAAGTCCCACTACACCTTCTGACTCTCTAGACGGTTGGGGAGAACCTTCCAACCAGTGGGTCAGTAATTCAGTTTGTTGGTGTAGTAAAGAAGTTTGCGACTGCGGTTATCGACCCGATACCCCACCTACTCCACCTAGTGTAGTATTGTGGGCTCCTGGCCAAGCATATCTACCTTCTAGAGAAAGAATATAGAAGGTTTCTTGTTTAAATCACCCTGGCAGAAAGCGCACTCGATTGGGCTATCACCCTGGCATCTCAACAAGTATCTCAACGTCACAGAAACCGAAGACAACGAAACCAGTTCATAAGAAGGGATACGCCTATTCCCTCTCCAGAAGAACACCCCCCAGTAATCCCTAATAGAGACATTAGGAGAGTAAATCAAGCAACAAGTACACGTCCAAGTAACCCAGTTCAAGCGACCCCCACGTATCCAAGTTATCACGAGCTTCCCCCAGTCGTTCGTCAACCCTCCACTAGTAGTGAAGAAGGACAATTCCTAGCAACCCAACCCACGTATTACCACCTCCCAGAAGTACCCTTCATATCAAGAACACTACCCACGAGAAACCCCAGAGAATTACAGACCTTCAAGCAGCACTGTCAACTCATATTCCAAAGACACGGAGTTCCCCTAAACCTCCAGCACACAGTCAACAACATCCGCGACATCACCACAGACCCAGTAGGGTTCCAAGGACTCTTGTGGAGATCTAGTGTCTTAATATCGCATTACGGGATATTTGAAGAATACTGTTGGATTCGATCTAGCCAACGACCAAGTGCAACTCACGGGATAACACTACAACCAGGGTATAAAATCTTTTACGCCTGGGACTCAGACGGTTGGACCGTATCAAGACTACAAAGACGCTCTAGTGAATGAGCAATCAACCAGACCAAAACACTAGAGACCTTACCCCTGAAGAACTAGCAAGAGTCCCCATCTACTTCAAGAACCCCTTCTTCTCCCTTGACGATAATCTAATCCACGTTATCTGGAACACAGAAGAACTCACGAGCCCAAATGGGAAGTTCCCGTGGAAATTCTTTGGGACAGACGACACTGTCAGCAAAGACAATTTTGAAGACGCTTACCCAGGATATAGCAAATTTGACAAAGGATCGTACGATCACCACAATCTCACAGCTAAGTACAATGGAAAGGAAGTCCGTTGGTCGACCAAACGAGAACTTTGGGTCTACAAGAATAACAGAAGAGTAGTCTTCCCAGACTCTGACCAAGAAGGATCAGACTTATCTCCACCACCAAGTACAGACCAAGAGAATTCGGAGACAGAACAGGCAGAAGTATCAGGCCTCCTAGACAAAACCACCAAGACCGTCGCCTCAGTACTAGCTAGTTTATCAGGAACACACACCCCCCAGTCACCATCAGCAGGAAAGCTACCAGGCGCACTCCCAAGTACCCCAGGACCATCCAGTCAACCAAGTTACCCATTGTTCACGCCAAGACAACCAAAGCTTTTTGGTACCAAGAGTCAATCCCCTTCTCCACCACCGACACCCCCAGTAACAAGCACCATGGCTTCAGGAGGAGGCACCAAGTTATTAGGAACACCCCCAGAGCCATTCGATGGCAAACAAGACAAGGCAGAAGCCTTTTGGAGTAGTGTCGAAAACTACTACTATCTCAATGAATCCACGTACACCAACAAAGGCAAGCGCGTATCGGCTGCCTTAATGCACTTCAAGATTGGTACCCCAGCAGGAGATTGGGCCCAAGATCAGCAGACCAAAGCCCTCACAGCCACGCCCATAGACTTTGGCACCTGGAACGATTTCAGAGATGCGTTCAAGAAACACTTCATTCCGTCACACACCAAGTTAGAATCAACCAACCTCATGTACTCCTGTTGTATGGGAAATCGACCCTTCAATGATTGGTACCAAGAATGGTCCACGTATGCGTCCAGATCAGGTGCAAACAAAGAAACCAAGATGTTCACCTTTAGAAAGGCACTCCCTGCAGCTCTACACCAGAAGATTATTGGTGTATCACCACAGCCCACAACCCTAGACAAATTGGTCGAACTAGCAAGAGAATTCGACCGCGTATGGCGTCTCTACAGTAACCCAGCATTCACAGGACAAAGACTTCAAGGGCCAAGAAATAGGGCCATGTACGCCGAAGAAGATGGCGCTCACGTCAACGCCACCACAGCCACGAGTATAAGACCTCAGCAAGCAGGCAGAATAACCAAGGAAGAAAAAGATCGACGCTTCAAGGAGAAGCTCTGTTTTTATTGCGGAAAGCCGAACCACCGAGCCAAGGACTGCCGGACCAGGAATAGCTCCCAACGACAAGGACAAGGGAATGGAAGACCCAGTAATCAGCGGTCAGACTTTAGGGCACGCGCGACCCTAACTCAAGAAGAATCCTACGAGGATCCCCCCAAAGATCACCCTGCCCAGATAGCGGCAATGTATCACAGTCCCCCAGCACACATCACGATTCCACACCCTCAATCAGCCCCCCTTCCAGAGGATTTTTGAACTACCCTACTGAAGCACTGTCAGTTAGGGCTTTACGAGTGGCCAACCATAGTTTTACCCAAGGGTACTCATTACTAGAGACGTTAGATTCTGAGCCTGTACCCAGTGATACGATACGGAATAGACGATCACCCTCAATTACGCTCAGAATCACTCTAGTAGGAAAGAAAACCGGTCGAGAAATCAGTGCACGGGCTTTACTAGACAGCGGCGCAGAAGGAATCATCATAGATCAAGACTTTGCCAAGAGGAATAACCTAACTCTCAGAACCCTAGTTAACCCACTTCCAGTACGGAATGTGGATGGAACATTGAACAAACAAGGATCAGTTCGATATACTACAATCCAGACAATCCGGATAAAGACTTCCGATGGAGAATACCACGATGAATGTGCTGAACTCTACGTAACCACGCTAGGCGACCACGATATTATCCTAGGAACAGACTGGCTCAAAGCACACAACCCAGAAGTTAACTGGGCCACGCCACAACTCGCCTTCACAAGATGCCCCAAGACCTGCACACTATCCACCAAGTCCCTAGTTATTACAGCCAAGAAGCTGCAGACGCGAACAACCACGATCAATGTTTTACAAACCACGGAAGAATACCAAGTCGCAGGTGAACCTGCCTTTAGTCAAGAAGCCATGGAGCCGTTCCTGTACCTACATCAAGAAACCAAGGAAGAAGATATACTCATTAGAGCCAAGACCACCACGAGCACAGAAATTGCAGCTAGAACAGCACCCAAGACATCCACGGAACACATCCCAGCCCAGTTTTCACAGTACGCTAAGGTATTTAGCGAGACAGCCTCCCAAAGACTACCACAGCACCAGCCATGGGACCATGCCATAGAATTGAAACCCGGAGCCACCATGAAGAATTGCTCCATCTATTGTCTTACACCCAAAGAATCAGAAGCATTGAAGATTTATATCACGGATCACCTACAAAGGGGATATATTCGCCCTTCCAAGTCACCCATGGCCAGCCCCTTCTTCTTTATAGATAAGAAAGACGGCAAGTTACGCCCAGTACAAGATTATCGAGCATTAAACGATATTACGATCAAGAATGCCGCCCCATTGCCATTAATCCCCGAGCTCATTGATAAACTACGCGGCGCAAGATGGTTCACCAAGTTAGATATCCGATGGGGCTACAACAATATAAGAGTCCGCAAAGGCGACGAGTACAAAGCTGCTTTCAAGACACCCCTCGGACTATATGAACCCACAGTCATGACATTCGGCCTCTGCAACACCCCTGCCACGTTTCAAACATTCATGAACACCATCTTCGAAGACCTGATAGATGAAGGACACATTGTCGTCTATCTCGATGATATCCTGATATTTGCAGAGGACCTCCCCATGTTAACCAGGCTCACCCACGAAGTACTATCACGCCTAGCAAAATATGACCTCTACTTGAAACCAGAGAAATGCTCTTTTGCCCAGACATCCATAGAATACCTCGGACTCGTTATATCTGAAGGACAAATTGCCATGGACCCAGCCAAGGTGGCAGGAATAAGAGACTGGCCACCTCCTAAGACGGTCAAACAAGTTCAAGCCTTCCTAGGATTTTGCAACTTCTATCGACGCTTCATCAAGGACTTCTCTACCATTGCACACCCCTTGTTTGACTTAACCAAGAAAGAAGTACCCTTCCTATGGACCCCAGAAGCATCCACAGCCTTTCAGACACTCATCACAGCTTTCACCACTGCACCTGTCCTTGCCCTACCAGACCACGAGAAGCCTTTCCGCTTAATCACGGACGCTAGTGACTTTGCCACTGGCGCCATCTTAGAACAACCCAATGCACTCAACCGTTGGCACCCCATCGCGTACCACTCCAAGTCTCTACAGCCTGCCGAACGGAACTATGAAATCCATGATAAAGAACTCCTTGCTATCATCCGCGCCCTGGAAATTTTTCGCCACTACCTTGAAGGACGCGAAGACACCCTCGAAATTTGGTCGGACCATGGAAATTTGGTCTATTTCTCCACGAAACAGAAACTTACGCGGCGCCAAGCACGATGGGCCCTCTTCCTCTCGCGTTTCAAGTTCACCATTGTCCACAAACCTGGTACCCAAAATAAGTCGGATGCCCTGTCCAGGCGTCCAGACCTTAAAGAGGGGATAGCTCACGAAGAAAATGATCGTGTGCTTCTGGATAACAAATTTTTCGCAATCCATGCAGTCCGACCCACAACAATCACAGTCCAAGGGAACACCACATTACGACAACAAATCAAGAGCACTCAAGAATACGACAAAGAAGTTAGCCTTGCCTTAGAAACCCTTCTAAAGAATGGCCCTAGATCCCTCACAAAGGGCTTAGAAGATTGGAACTTAGAAGATGGAATCATCCTGTACAAAGGACAAGTATACGTCCCCAAGAATGAAGATCTCCGAAGAGAAATAGTCAAGCAATACCATGACCACCTTGCCACAGGACACCCTGGAAGATGGAAGACCTACGAACTAATTTCACAAGAATTCTGGTGGCCAGGCATGTCCACCTTCGTCAAGAGCTATGTGGACGGATGTGCCACTTGCCAAGCAACAAAAGTTAAACCAAGAAACCAAGTACCCCTGCAACCAAATCAAGTCCCTAACGAAATTTGGGAAATAATCACTATGGACTTCATCACAGATCTCCCCACGTCACAAGGATACAATTCACTATTCGTTGTAGTGGATCGTCTCAGTAAAGCAACGATAATTGCTCCATGTAACAAGACCATCACTGCCAAAGAAACATCCAAGTTATACTTAGAACAAGTCTGGAGACGAACAGGTCTACCACACCAAGTAATATCCGATAGAGGACCACAATTTGCTTCCAAAGTAATGCAAGAAGTTTGGAGCAAACTAGGCGTCAAGTCAACCATGTCTACAGCATTCCATCCACAAACAGATGGAGAAACAGAACGCGTCAACCAGGAACTAGAACAATACCTACGCGTCTTTTGTAATTTCCAAGTCGACAACTGGGTAGAACTAATACCCTTCATGGAATTCGCTCACAATGCAAGACAACACAGCGCCACAGGAAAATCACCCTTTGAGATCTGGTACGGCTACAAACCAGAATTCATTCCACCAGTCAACTTTGCGTCCAAAATACCCACAGTAGAAGAACACCTTCATTCCCTAGAACAAATTCGCATTGAAGTATCCGCTGCACTAAAGGTAGCAGCCGAAGTCATGAAAAATACCCATGTATCCACAGCCACCTACGTACCCCAACCGGGCGACCAAGTTTGGTTAGAAGGAACCAATATCCACACCACGCACCCCAAGGCCAAACTAGCCCCTAGACGACATGGACCATTCAAAGTCATATCCGCGTGGGGAGTTAATTGTAAACTCCAGTTGCCCAAAGCTTGGAAGATCCATCCAGTGTTCCATATATCCCTTGTATCCCCCTACAACGAAACCACAGCCCATGGACCCAATTTCACCAGACCACCCCCAGAAATAGTCCAAGGAGAGGACGAGCACTATGAAGTAGAAACGGTCCTCCAATCAAGGCTCTCTCCAAACAAGAGAGGCATACAATACCTAGTGAAGTGGAAAGGATACCCTTCTTCAGAAAACTCCTGGCTCCCAGCATCACAAATGAAACACGCCCAGGACCTTGTTCGACAATTTCACCACAAGAATCCACGAGCACCCAAACTCAGAACCTTGATGGTTGCTGAACGGCGCAGCAACCCCTTAAAGAGGGGATACTGTCACGAACCTGTAAAACTTGGGTCGTGACTCGAGCGTCTAAGACCGGTCCACGCCGGCCCGGTCTTATGTAATCAATTTCCTAAAGGGGAAATCCGAAGTCGGAGTTCCAAATTCGTACTCCGACGGTCACGTGACCGGTCACGTGATTATCCTATGTTTATCAAGTCACCTGACGACTGAAAGTCGTACCTCTTGGGATTAATCCTATTGGACTGCGGAGCAGTCACACCACTATGACGCAATCCTGCGCAATCGACTGCGGAGCAGTCGTACGATACCTACGATTATTCTGATTGGTTGATATACTTAGAACCCTTCCAGAACCTTCCATTGCGCAGCACCTGTGGGAAGTAGTAAGCCTCCCCTAAAGTACGCACAGACCATGTACCCAGGTATATAAGCTAGAGCAATAGAACGGACAGTCCCTCAGACTGTCCACTTGTGACTCCCACTTGGATAACCCTCTAGTGCCTTTCTTTGCTATTAACCATAGCTTGGATTCGCAATCTCATTGTTATCCTTGTTCTAGCCAAGTTCCTCCAAGTTTTCCCTGACTTCTTCATCGTTCCTCGCGCTCCTCGTCAGCCAAGTGTCCTGCACGAGCACTCTGAGTGAGTGTTCATCACAGAATCGTCTGGAGTCTAGAATGTGCTCCACTTTGTATTCCTCTTCTCCATCTACCAGATCCGGTGGTGGGCGTTGGAAGTTTTCCCCATGCATGGGCGTCTCTCGATAAGGTATGAGTAAATCGATGTGAAACATGGGGTGAATACTCCATTGCGTGGGGAGTCCGAGTTGGTAATTGACTGGTGATAGGACTCGTGTGATTCGGAAGGGACTGTGCCGTCGTGCCACCAGTTTGGCTGTTGGTTGATTGGTTCAGAGATGTCGTCCTTCTAGCCACACTTGATCTCCTACCTGATATTTGGGTGTGTTTTGGTGTTTGATCCACAGGGATTGCGCCTTTTGGATGAGGTTCTGGGCTTCTTTCCGTGCATCTCGGAATTGTTGAAGTCTCGTGAGTACCTGTGGGATGGGCGTTGGCTTATCGATCCAATCAGCGCGCGGATCATATCCCATCATGAGTGAGAAAGGGGACTTCCTTGTCGCTTCGTGCAGCCAGTTGTTATGCGTGAATTCTGCCATGGGTAGAAACTGCGCCCAGTTATCTTGATGTTCGTTAGCCCAGAACCGGAGGTATTGTTCTAGCCATTGATTGGTGCATTCTGATTGTCCGTCCGTTCGGGGGTGGTATGCCATGGAGATGTTCTGATAGATGCCGAGGATTCGGCACAGCTCTCTTGTGAATTTTGATGCAAAGCATGGGTCACGGTCGCTGATGATTTTTGCCGGTAATCTGAATCTCCGGAATACGTGAGTGATGTACAGGGCTACTGTTTCCTCTGCCAATATTTCTTCGTTGCATGGGATGAACACCGACGCTTTGGTGCAATCGTGGTCGGTTACGGTAAGAATCGAGTCATACCCCTGTGATTCTGGCAGTTTAGTGATGAAATCAAGCGCGATGGTTTCGAATGGCTTAGTGTTGATTTTTGGTGCGATGGGCATCAGTGGGGCTTTCGTCGGGCGGTTGTTGACCTTGTGTCGTTGACATTCCGCGCATCCTTGGACATATTCGGTTATGTGCTTTGTCATGTTCGGCCACCAGTAGCTTCTTTCGATAATTCGTACCGTTCGCTTGATTCCTGGGTGGCTGTAGACTGGGGGGTCGTGGTGGTTTGTGATGATGGTGCAAATTTCTTCTGGTCCTCCGGTGATTACTCGTGCGCCTTGGCGATACCAGGTTCCATCGATCTTTTTGAGTTTGTGTGGGTCTACCCAAGGGAGTATCGTGTGTTCGTCTTGATCGTGTACTTCTGGATTTTGCGTAGTGAGGCTTCATACGAATACCTTTTCTGGTAGAACTACAACTCCCTCGTTGTCTTTTTCTCCTTTGTCGTAGTCTGGTCTTCGTGATAGTGCGTCCGTGTGGCTGTTGTTTGTCCCTTTGATGTGGTGGATCTCAAAGTCGTATTCCATGAGTTCTAGGACTTCTCGAGCTACACGACAACTTATCTTTTGTGGTGATTTCCAGTGTGTGAGATTGAGGTGGTCGGAGAAGATCTTGACCTTGTGTGGCGATCCTGCTAGGAAGTGTCTCCAGTGTCGCAGCGCTTTGACAATGGCTAGGAGTTCTAAATCGTAGATGTCGTAATTGCGTTCCGCCTCGTTCAGAGTGGCCGAGAAGTATCCGATGGGGTGGCGTTTTCCGTCTTGTTTCTTTTGTAGGAGCACTGCACCCACTGTGTATCCAGACGCGTCTACCTCGAGCTCGAATTGGTCCGTTAGCGTGGGATGTGTGAGTACCGGTTCGCTGGTGACTAGGCGTTTGAGGTTTTGGAAGGCTGTCTCTTCGTCTTTGCCCCATGTCCATTCCACGTCTTTGCGTGTAAGTTTGTTGAGGGCTCGTGTGTGTGTGGCAAAACCACGAATGAAGAGGCGGTAAAAATTGCAGAAGCCTAGGAAGGAGCGTATGTCGCGTACCTTCGTGGGTGTGGGTCAGTCATGTATACCAGCAATTTTTACGGGGTCCATGCGAGTTACCCCCTTTTCAAGGATTACCCCCAGGTAATCCATTCGCGGTTGGTGGAAGGTACATTTGGACGGTTTGAAGTAAAGGTCATGGTCCATTGCGACTTGGAGTACTGCGGATACTGCGTCTATGTGTGCTTGGAGTCCTGCGTGTTCGAGTGTTGCGATGCCAATGTCATCCATGTAGACGCGGATGATTGTACCCATTGCTGCGAAGATGCGGATTGTGTCACCTAAGATGTCGTTCATCATGTTCTGGAACATTGCTGGCGAGTTTGTGAGTCCAAAGTACATGACGAGGGGTTCGAATAGTCCATATTTTGTCTTGAATGCGGCTTTGTACTCGTCGCCCTCTTTGATCCGTATGTTGTTGTATCCCCAATGGACGTCGAGTTTGGTGAATATGTGTCCGTTTCCAAGGTCATTAATGAGTTCCGCCATGAGAGGTAGTGGGTATTGGTTGCGCACCGTGCAGGCGTTGATTCGCCTGTAGTCTTGCACCGGTCTCAATTTCCCATCCTTCTTTTTGATGAAGAAGAATGACGAGGCGTAGGGCAATTTAGAGGGTCGGATATAGCCTAGCTTGAGTTGTTCGTCTAGCCATTCGCGTAGTTGTCCGTCTTCATCCTGTGACATTGGGTAGACTTTGCAGTCGATGCTGGGGGGTGTACCTGGTTTGAAGTCGATTGCGTGGTCCCAAGGTCTTGATGGCGGGAATCGGTGGGATGCTTCTTCACTGAAGATTTTTGCGAAGCGTTGGTATGGTTCTGGAAGGGCTTCTGCGACGGTGTTTTGATTAGCTGCGATGGCTAGTTCTGTGGCCGTGGTGCGTAGCTGGCACTCTTCTTCGAGTTCCTGGACGACCTTTTCTGCTTCATCCTGGGTCATTGCGCTGGCTATTGTGGTTTGTGGTTCCGTGGGGTTGATTGATTGAAGTACTACTGGGAGGGCTCCTTCGTGGATGGTGGCATGCGCCCAGCTGATGATTGGTTCGTATGTGGCTAACCAAGGGTACCCTAGGACGAGATCTTCATTCCCTATATCGGTGATTAGGAATCTCATAGTTCTAGAGATGTTATTGGTTTGGACGTCTAGGTTGACGAAGTGTGTGATAGACCCAGCTTTATTTTCTGTGTTGTCTATGTTCCAGATTTTCTTTGGTTTTTCTAGGGCTTGTAGCCCGAGGCCCATTCGTTTAGCAAACGTAGGTCTCATAAAGTTGTCGGTGGCTCCAGAGTCAACAAGCCCTTTAATGTCGGCCATGGAGTAATTCGTGCGAATCGATACTGGAATTCGGAGCGAACAGTAGCGAGTCATGATTACAGAATTACAATTGACTGCCCTCACCCAGGCTGATGGGTTCAGGCGTCCTGAAATCCCTCTTGGGTCCAGAGATCCTTGAATACGAGGTCTTTCACCTCGTCGCTAGCTCCTCTAAGCATCTCCATCCACCCTTTTGCTTGTTCTTCTGGCGTAGCTTCTGCGCAGCGTACTGTCATCGGTTCTTGACTGTAGTAGTCGGTGTCCATGCTTCGACTTGTGCTTGCACGTGGTGGGAAGGATTGCCTTGGTTTTCTGGGGCGTGTACATTCTCGTGAGAAGTGGCCTGGTTGGTTACAGTTGTAACAGATTACTTCCCTTACGTCGCGACGCTGTCCCCCTCCTCGACTCTGTCCTGACCCTCCCCTTGGTGGGAACGGCGGTTTCTGGTAACCTCCGCGGTTTGGGTCTCCCACTTCCACGAGGTGTGCGCGGGTTCTGTCTGCCGATGTGTCCATGGCGTTTGGGTCGTAGCGCGGTGGTGGGGGCCTGGGTGGTGCCCACTGTGGGGCGTATCCGTGGTTTTGCTGTGGTCGCGGTGGTAGTGCATTGCGGGGTGTTGCGTTGAGTCCTAGGCGGGCGTGTAAATGGATGTATTGTTTTTGTCGCCGCAGCGCCGCCTCCTTCCATTCATTGAAGGTTTGAGGGTCATCCAGCTCGTATATTTTTGTAAATAGGGCTCTCGGAAGGCCCACCGTGAATTGGTCCAATGTTTGACGGTCGTTGAGGCGATAGTCAGCCCTCCGTGCTAGTTGTTCGAAGTTGGTGACGTACGAATCAATATCGTCTCCGATCATTTTAAGCCCTTTTGCCAGGGTAGCTTGCGCTTGCTCTTGTTCCAGGACATTCAAAAATCGATCCGAGAATCCCCCCGTGAGGGTGTCCCATAGGAAGGGGTCGTAGCGACTTCTTCCGTGGTGTAGTTCGTTGTTGAGCCATTGGAGGAAGCCTAGCATCCAGTTAGACACTCGTGGTCCCTTGACGAAACCCAGGAATAGCAGGCATCGTCGATAGACGTTGGTCATGATTGGTGCTTCTGAGTTTTGCCCCCAGTAAATGTGCCACTGTGTGAGGAACGACTCGTACTCATCTCTGTTTCTGTCGAATGTGCTCGGGGGTTCCCCCGCAAGTTTGTCTGTTCTGTGTGGTGCTCCTGGCACTGGTCCTGCGGCTGGTGGTGGCGGCGGTGGGGGTCCTCCTCCGAAGGGATCTCCTCCACCTCCTCCTCCGAATTGGGGTTGTCTTCCCCCGTGTGGTGGTCTTCCACCTCCTGGTGGTCCTTGGCTGAAGCTTCCCCCTGGTCTTCTTGGTGGCGCTGGTCCGCCCGCTCCCGGTGGTGGGTCAGGTACGTCCGGGCCTACCGCTCTGAATATGGCAGCGTCATCGGCCGTCATGCGGTGTCCGGTTGTGGGGTTGATGGGGCATAAGTATGCCTCGGCTTCTTCGGTGATTCTTCGCGCTTCTTCGACTGCGAGGTCTTCTTGTACCATTGTTGCTGTAGCCATATCTGCGGGTGGGTGTATTTCGATGTGTTCTGGCTCGTTTATTCGTAGGGACTCAGCTGTTTGTATTATGTCCCCGACTTCTGATTCATCTCCGTGATCGGTGTCCTCATTGTCTCCGCTTGTTTCAGATGGCGTGGGGGTTCTTGGTTCTGATGTACTGGGTTCCTCTTCTGGTTGTCCGTCTATGCGTCCCCACTCCATGCGCGTGGGCAGGTTTCTTGAATCAATGTCGCAGTTATAGTTCCTTCCTGCAGGGCGTACTGCGTCGTAGCGGTTGTCTATGGGGTTCCATGTAATCTCAACCCAGCACAGATGATCGAAGTTGAATTCAACGAGTCAGTATTGGGTTGGTCCCGACGCGAAGTCTACAAAGTACCCTGTTTCTCTGCGGTACTCTCTCCACCTGGCTGCTCCTAGGAATTGTGTTGGTACGTTGCGGTCTCCTCTTCGTTCGAGGGAGTAGGTCTGGAAATCTCTCCACTGGTCTCGGGTTGTGAACGCCACGGTGAAAGGATCTTGGTCTTAATGTAACGCCACCACTGGCGTTAGTCCGACTTGGACTGCGAAAGGGCGTTCACAACTTAGCAAAATATCCTTGATGGTCACGTGACCTGATCTTGGGGTACACGGCACTTCTATGGCACGTGATCTGAGCATACACTAGGGCAAGTCGAGCCACTAGGTAATCTGATGGTCGATAAAGACGACTTGCTCCAGGAGAGACAAGCGAATCACGCGTAAGAGGTGAGAATGAAGTGGTGATTGAAGAAGACCAAGATGGCTTATCTTGGTCTTATCGAGCCACTATTTATACATATGAGAGGACGCTTTAAAGCTCCTCTTGAAGTTGAGACGACTAGTAGCGTAAGTAGCTCGAACCCTACTACAGCTACTACTAGGAATGAGGCGTAGTATCTAACATGTGATACTACGGCTGACTGATGCGTTTAAGTCCATGACACATTACTACTTACTAAGGGGTCATATCTGTATAGTAAGAGTCCATTTCCCGCGTACCGTGACATTCTCTACCGGTTCATCTCCACTCGATATTGAGACGATCTCGGGCAGAGGGGAATTCCTTGCAGCAATGGGCAGTGGAACGTCAGCTGGGTACACCCCTAGTTCTTGGATGTCTTCAAGGGTGAACCGTTCGTGTGCCTCGCATCTCAGCCTTTCATGATGGCATGCTCTGGCCTTCGAATGCCTCCACCTCCTCCTGTCTGTCTCCAGGTAAGTGAACAATCTGATTGAATCGTCTTGTGTTGTGGGAGAATCTGCACGGACATTGTGGTCTGCCAGGACCCAAGCCCACTCATTGACACATCGGTCAATATCGCGACAAATTTTGACAGGGAGTTCTTTGTCTGGTACAAAGTAGTGCTGAGGAGGATGACGAGGATGAGTTTGTATGAGGGGATCCATAGTGAGTGTGTTGATGTTGAATCCTGGTCTACAATGCTGGTCTTTATACCTTTTGATCAGCTTGGGCGCATGGACATCGACTGCATTTTCCCAACTGTTGTGTGCAGTGGAATACCCTTTCCATCGTACCAGATATTGTAACTTCTGTCTGTGCCCTGTTTTACGTTTGCCCTGTATTTCTTCCACTTCCCATTCTTCTTCTCCATTGATAATGTCAGGAGGGGGTTCTGCATAGTTTGGTCCATTGTCACGATCCACCGATTGTGCCATCGATAAAGGTTTCGGAATATTCTCGGTTTCTCAATTCTCGTCTCATGTTTCAGATTCTGCTTCTTGTTCTACCCGAAAAGTCTTGCCAGCTCACAGATCACGCAATCGTTACACTAGACTGATGTACCCGATCTATATTTAGCCCTGCACTTACGTGTCCCCAGAAATAGTAGGAAAAACACAGAAAAATAGGATTCCTGTAGGATATTTAAGGAGCTAGTAGTGTACCATGTATTCCTCATTCGAGTCTTGTTCAATTCCAGATTCTTGCCACTGTCCACTCCTCTGCTCTGCAGAGTGCCATTCTCTTCTTGTGTATCATTGCTTCGGGTTGCTGACTAAGCTTAGTCATGTGGAACCCTCTGGGAGCCTTGACTTACAACAAAGTGGTAGCAGGGGAGCTGTGAGCCCACCGCTTGATTGTAAAATCCGTGGATAGTCGTTTCTCTGAATGGGGTTAATAAGCCCACATGGAAGACATTGTGAATCTTCCATTGTTTTGGGAGTACCAACTTATACGCTGTTCGCGATATCTCTTGGGCGATTGTAAAAGGGCCGTATCTTCTTGGTGCCAATTTAGCAGTAGGGTGCGTTGTCTTGAGATTCGTGGCTTCGAGCCACACTTTCTGCCCTACGTTGAACTTCTCGTACTTTGTATCTCGGATCCACAACTCCTGCGTCGCTTTCATAGCAGCTGTGGCTCGCACCCGGGCTTCTTGTAACTTTTCTAGTTGTACTGTGGCAGTGGCGGCGCTAGTCTCATTGTTGTCAGGTTGATGAACTCGAGGGTTGAACCCAAAGAGCAGTTCAAACAGAGTCTGTCAGGTAGTCTCAGACCTCCAGGTGTTGAGAGTGTATTGTGCTATCAGCAGCCAACGGGACCAGTCATCCGTGTGATTACTGAAGATTCTCAGATACTGTTCGAGTCATTGATTTGTCCTTTCCGATTGTCCATCAGTCTGTGGGTGATAGGTGGTACTGATATTTTGCTGGATTTGTAATTTCACGAGCAATTCTTTGAAGACCTTGGCCATGAATCGTGGATCTCAGTCCGAGATGACTCTTCTTGGTAGTCCATAGTGAGGGAGTACTTGCTTGAAATATAGTTCGGCCGTTTCCAGTGTGCTTATCGCCTCATTGCAGGGTAAGAATATGCTGGCTTTCGTGCATCCTTGATCCATAATTGTTAGGACTGTGTCATACCCTTGGGACATGGGCAGTTTTGTAATAAAGTTGAGAGCGATTGTCTGGAATGGGAGTTGTGGCTCGCTGTGCATTATGGGGTTGATGGGGACTTTTGGTTTGCCCAGTAGGTTCTTATTTGCTTGACATTGTGTGCATCCGTTGACAAAGTTTGTGACATTGGTTTTCATTTTTGGCCACCAGTAATGTTGTAATGCCACCACAGGGGCGTTAAGTATGATGTGTACTTCAGCAAGTCGACAGGATTGGATAGGTGTGAGTCGGTTAGGACTCAGTTCAATGATGAACAAGTATCACTTGGTCTCCCAGGGACACAAGGATAATAGCAGAGGATCAAGGCTCAAGCAAAGGGGCGAGCGAAAGCAGGGACTCAAGCGCAAAGGTGAGTCAAAGTCAGTTTGTGAGGCAAAGACAATGTGGTATTACACAAGAAGTCAAGTCTACCATACAAGCTAGGTAGGGTGTCACGATCCACTGATCGTGCCATCAATTATCTTGGATAATCAGTTTCTGAAAAAAGCCTCAGAAGATCCTTGTTTTCTCAATTCTTGTCTCGTGTTTCAGATTTGGCTTCTCGTTCCGTTCGAAGATTCTCGACTGCACACGGATCACGCAATCATCGCGACAGACTGACGTGCTCAGTTTATATTTAGTTTCCCACTTACACGTCCCTGGAAAATAGTCAGAAAAGCCTAGAAAAAGGAGATTCCTGTATGATACTTAAAGAGCCAGTAGTGTAACCTGTATTCTTTGTTCTAGTCTTGTCTCTTGTCGTGAATTCTAGTTCCATTCTCTTGCCCTTTGCTGAAGGACAAGCAGTCTTACATTTAGTGCTCTGCCTGGCTATATAGGCAGTACTCCTCTTGGTAGCTCAAGAAGTGTCCTAGGCTCTGTCAAGCTATATTGGCAGCACTTCTCTTGGTGGCTCAAGAAGGCTTTGTCTAGCTATAATAGACGATACTCCGCTTGGTGGCTCAAGTGTGTATTCAGCTGTACGCAACCCAGTATTGAGTCCAGGCCCTGCGCGAAGACCCGGAAGTCCCTTTACGACAAAGTGGTAGCGTCGCGGACGCAAGCCCACCTCTTGGATTGTGAAATAGGGCGTGACTTATATACTAATGCAGGGTATTTGGCCAAGCCAAATACATGATGCCAGACTGACACCTTGCGCTAAATAGAGTACAAAGGGATATATCATATTGAGGGCTACGAGAACACGCAGGTTCACGCATGCGTCAGATCGACTCGGAAAGGTATAGTGGTTTTTGATGGTGCAAACCGCCGGTTGAAAGGAGTAAGGCGCAGGTGGAACGAAGCGAAACGGATGGGCGCGTGACAAATGGGAAGTCCGCGGAAACTGTGTATCGTACAGTAGTAAGTGGAACAAGCCAGAACACATACAGCGAGAAGCAAGAATCGTAACAAATGTTGTCACGATCGGAGACTCACCCAGTGTTGAGGCGATCGTGTTTGGTGGTTCGTGCAGAGCCCGGGCTCGATACTGGGATGTAGTCAGAGGTTCGGTTATGTAAGACCTTGCCACAGGCAAGCGAATGGCAATAGAAGTGGATTCAGAGACAAAACACAAGACTAGAACGAGGGGATACAGGCTACCCTACTGGCTCTTTTATACTGTACAAGTTCCCTATTTTTCTGTATTTTCTACAAATTTTCTAAGAGATGTGCAGTTATTGCACCATTTGAGTCACATGACCTGCAGTACTGCTTTCCAGAAGAAAGGTGGGAATTTCTGAAACATGAGAAGACAGAAATATGTGAGAATCCTGAAACATGAGAAGCAGAAGTAGGAATCTGGGAACTGTCCGAAGTCATTTCTAGAATAGATGGCACAATTGGGTGATCGTGACAAATGTTGCTGTATTGTGGTGAGCATTTTTGTTATCCCTGGGTGGCCTGCTGTTGGTGGGTTGTGAAACAAGGCGATTACCCCCCTCCTTAAGGCAAGATTGTCCACGATCACAAGGCAGGAGTCGTGAAAGAAGAGGGAATTGTTTTCAAGGACAAGGTCGCAGACCTGTAGGTCGTCTAACCAGGTGCGGTGCGCAAGCGATCGTCGAGTGTGACGATTTCGGTGATGTTGACGAACAGCAACGGCGGCAGTACGATGACGTTGTAGTTGTCTGGGAGGTCCGTACCAGCAGCAGCTGGGTGTCGGGACAAGGCATCAGCTTGAAGGAGAGGGCCAGGGTGGTGGACAAGTCGAAGATTGTAATCTGCCAAGATATTTACGAGTCGCGCCACACGTCGGCTGATACGTTGTGGATGTCGATAGTGCAGGAGATTTGCGTGATCTGTAAAGACGGTGACAGGGTGAGGCAAGCCGATGAGGAGATGGCACCAGTGTTCAAGTCCATGAATCAACCCCAGGAATTCGCGATCGTAGACATCATAATTCCACTCGGCATTGTTAAAGGTCTTTGAGAAGTAACCCACAGCTTGTGATTTGTTTCTTGCATCCTTCTGAGTTAATATGGCCCCAGAAGCAACAGCTGAGGCATCCATCTGTAGTTCATACAGAGTATCTGGGTCTGGTTGTTGTAGTGCTGGGTGGCTGGTGGCTATCGTTAGGAGGTGGTCTAGTGCATTAGTACAGTCAGCCGTCCAGACAAAAGGAGTATCTTTTTTGAGTAGGGCATTCAGTGGGCAAGCGATTTCGGCGAAGTTTGGAATGAAAGGTCTCTGGTAGTTCAGAACGCCTAGTGTACTCCTGACTTGCCACACCGTAGAGAGGGTACGTGGCCAGTCTCTAAGGCCACTGACCTTGTCATCCTCCATGCAGTGTAAGGACATGAGGGTCCTAGGTGAGTTCGAAGGCGGAGAGGATCTACCTCCAAGAGAAGGGGAAGAGAATCAGTGAGATTTCCTTTGAGTGCCTGCGGTTGGGCCTGACTTCCGGGATTGTCACACTGGGTTAAGGGGGAAAACAAGGGGCGACTGGGCACTGAGTATATTCAGCACAGAAGTAAGAGATTATATACAGAGGAACCTGTAGCTAATGCTAAGGTAAAAGAGGAACAGAAAGGGTAGCATATAGGAGGAAAGAAGCGTAGACAAAGGGCCACGTGGCTGAGGTGATTGAGTGTGCAAATATGAATGATTTCGGGCTCAGCCCGAAGGCTGGCCTTACAGCGGATGATGCCTTGATTGATCATCATGCCCAGGTAGTCGATTTCATGACTCTTGAATACACATTTGGACAACTTCAGGAAATAGCTTTCGCGTTGGAGTACATCGAGGACCACACAGACGATCTCTTTGTGGCGATCTAAGTCTTCTGTCGTGGCGATTAGAATATCATCCATGTAGATGTAAACTTCTCCTGGGTATTTTTCCAGCAGATGTTGGAGCATCCGATACATAGCATGAGAGAACGTAGCCGGTGAGTTAGTCAGCCCAAAGTACATTATGAGAGGTTCGAACGTTCCATCCAGCGTTTTAAAGGCTGCTTTCCATTGATCACCGTCTTTGATGAGAATGTTGTTATAGCCCCATCGTATGTCAAATTTAGTGAAGAGACTTTTATTTCCGAGAGAGGTTAGAATATCTCCTATCAGTGGAAATTCGTCGTGGACTGTCCATGCATTGAGTGCCTTGTAGTCTTGCATGGGCTGGGGTGTTCTGTCCTTTTTCCGCATGAAGAACAGTGGTGAGGCGTATGGTGATTTGGATTCTCGAATGTAACCCTTGCATAGTTCTTCAGACAAGAAAGCGCGAAGATGACTGCATTCTTCTACATTCATAGGATACACTTTTGTACCTAGAGATTCTGGTGCTCCTTCTTTCAGTTTTATCTTGTGGTCATCTATCCAGGACGGTGGGAACCTTTGTGCGGCTTCTTCCAAAAAGACAGTGGTGAATTGTTGGTAGGCTGTTGGCAATTCTGTCGTCTTCTTAGTTCCTGCTGCGATGGCCATCTGCTGTGCAATCGTTTCATTGATTTCTTCCCCTCCTTGACTGAGTTCCAGGTTTTCTCCTTTGTAGCTCTTCATGTCCCAATCGATTACAGGCTTCCTAAGTCTGAACCAGGGGAATCCCAAGATCGCACGACAAGAGCCTAGATCAGTGACAAAGAAGTCAAGGATAAGTTTCGTATTGCCTTCAGTGAGTGTGAGCTTGCATTTTTGCTTAAGGGCTCCATCGGCATTGATTGTGCCATCCATGTTGCATACTTTGACATTGTTGATGTTTTCGAGCGTAAATCCAAGTAATTGTGCTGCACCACAATCAATAAAGTTTCCACTTGCCCCCGTGTCAAGGAGGAGTCTTAACTTTTGGTTAGTGCCTTTTACACTAGCGAGTACCGTGATCGATTGATCGCTGATGCTCTTGATCGTATTTATCAAGAAGTCGGTGTCATCTCCCGCGGTGTCGAGTAAGAGCATAGAGATTAATTCTTGTCGGGCTGTGGAATCGAGATTGAGTACGGCACTGTGCAGATCGAGGCCCCCTCTAGATGCGTCGGGTGTTGGTGATTCATCAATTTTCACCGTGGTTTCAACATTATTGACCTTCTGTGTAACGCCACCACAGGGGCATTAAGTATGACATGTACTTCAACAAGTCAATGGGATTGGAAAGGTGTGAGTCGGTTAGGACTCAGTTCAGTGGTGAACAAGTATCACTTGGCCTCCCAGGGGCACAAGGACAATAGCGGAAAGTCAGGGCTCAAGCAAAAGGGCAAGCGAAAACGGGGACTCAAGCGCAACGGCGAGTCTAAGGTCGGTTCATGAGGCGAAGACTATGTGGTATTACACAAGAAGTCAAGTCTACCATACAAACTAGGTAGGGTGTGACTTATATACTACTACAGGGTGTTTGGCTAAGCCAAATACATGATGCTATACTGACACCTCATGCTGAATCGGGTACAAAGGGACGTACCACATTGGGGGTTATGAAGACATGCGGGTCCACGCATGTGTCAGATCAACTTGGAAAGGTGTAGTGGTTTTTGATGGCGCAAACTGCCGGTTGAAAGGAGTTGGGCGCAATTGGAATGAGGCGAAATGGATGGGCATGTGACAAATGAGAAGCCCATGGAAACCATGTATCATACAGTAGGTAACGAAGCGAGTCAGGATGCACATAACAGAAGTGGAAATCGTAACATTACCCCCCCATCAGACTTGAAGTCGCCACGACTTCGACTAGTTGCTGGTGTAGTACCAGTCATCCTCAACGGGAGTGTTATCCAGAGTCGGTGAAGGGGGTCGCGGGCACGTGTGGTGGTGCAGGAACATGTGCTTACCATGTTCCCCACACTCTCTGCACTGCTCGTATTGAGGGCAGTGGATCTCCTCGTGCCGTGCATCGTATCTGTAATGCCACCACAGGGGCGTTAAGTACGACGTGTACTTCGACAAGTCAACGGGATCGGCAAGGCGTGAACCGGCTAAGGTTCAGTTCAGTGATGAACAAGTATCACTTGGTCTCCCAGGGACACAAGGATAATAGCAGGAAGTTGGGGCTCAAGCGAAAAGGCGAGCGAAGGTGGGACTCAAGCGTAGTGGCGAGTCAGAAACGTTCGTGAGGCAAAGACAATTGTGGTATTACACAAGAAGTCAAGTCTACCGTACAAGCTAGGTAGGGCGTGACTTATATACTAGTACAGGGTGTTTGTAATGTCACGATCGAGGAAACGGACGCTTACTGTACGGATATGACCACGTTAGTAAGTCGTAATGTGTCATGGACTAAGGGGATCGGTCAGCACGTAGTAGAATCACATGTCGATGTGACATGACTCATAACTAGGATAGCGACAGTAGGGTTCGAGCTACTTTAGCTATTCGTCGTACGGATTGGAGAGGAGCTTTAAAGCTACCTCGTATATGTATAAATAGTGGCCCAAGGAGACCAAGATTCGCCATCTTGGTCTTCTTCAATTCACCACTTCTACTCGTCTCTTCACGTGTGCTTCGCTTGTCTCTTTCCGAGCAAGTCGTCTTCATCGATTATTGGATTACCTAGTGGCACGACTCGCCCTAGTGTACGCGCAGATCACGTGCCCATAAGCGCCGTGTATCCCATGATCAGGTCACGTGACCTTGGAGAGATATTCTGCTAAGTCGTGAACGCCCTTTCGCGTCCAAGTCGGACTAACGCCAGTGGTGGCGTTACATTAAGACCAAGACCCTTTCATCGTGGCATTCACAACTCGAGACCAGTGGAGAAATTTTCAGACTTACTCCCTCGAACGTCGAGGAGACCGCAACGTACCAACACAATTCCTAGGAGCCGCCAGGTGGAGAGAGTACCGAGGAGAAACCGGATACTTCGTAGACTTCGCATCGGGGCCAACCCGATATCGCCCCGTTGAGTTCAACTTCGATCATCTGTGTTGGGTTGAGATTACGTGGAACCCTATAGACAATCGTTACGACGCAATACAACCCGCAGGAAGAAACTACAACTGTGACATCGACTCCAGAAATCTACCCACACGCGAAGAGTGGGGACGCATCGACGGGCAACCAGAACAAGAACCCAGCACATCCGAACCAAGAACCCCCGCACCATCCGAAACTAGCGGAGACGACGAAGAAACTGACAACGACGAAGAATCCAAAGTGGGAGAAATAGTACAGACAGCTGAGTCCCTACGTATCAACGAACCTGAGAACATCGAAGTATGACCACCCGCAGATATGGCAACAGCAACAATTACCCAAGAGGACCTGGCCCTCGAAGAAGCCAGGAGAATCACCGAAGAAGCGGAGTCCTACCTACGCCCCATCAACCCAACAACGGGACACCGCATGACCGCAGACGACGCGGCCATCTTCAGAGCGGTAGGCCCAGATATCCCCGATCCACCACCAGGCGCAGGAGGACCTCCACCACCCAGAAGACGCGGAGGACCCTTCGGTCAAGGACCACCAGGAGACGAAAGGCCGCCGCATGGTGGAAGACAACCTCAATTTGGAGGCGGAGGAGGAGGAGACCCTTTTGGTGGAGGACCACCACCCCCACCGCCGCCGGCAGTAGGACCAGCACTGGGAGCACCACACGGATCAGACAAGTTAGTGGGAGAAACCCCGACCATATTCGACGGAAATCGAGATGAGTACGAATCATTCCTCACACAGTGGCACATATACTGGGGACAAAATTCAGAGGCACCGATCATGACCAACGTCTACCGGCGATGCCTGCTGTTCTTAGGCTTCATCAAAGGCCCCCGAGTATCCAACTGGACGCTCGGATTTCTCCAGTGGCTCAACAACGAGCTGCATCAAGGACGCAGCCGGTACGACCCATTCCTATGGGACACCTTGACTGCGGGATTCTCCGACCGCTTCTCGAATGTACTCGAACAAGAGCAAGCGCAGGCCACACTGGCCAAAGGATTCAAGATGATTGGCGATGACATTGACTCGTACGTCACCAACTTCGAACAGTTAGCACGGAAGGCTGACTACCGCCTCAACGACCGCCAAACACTTGATCGGTTCACGGCGGGCCTCCCGAGGGCCTTATTTACCAAAATCTACGAGCTGGATGACCCACAAACCTTCAATGAATGGAAGGAAGCAGCGCTGCGTCGACAAAAACAATACATACATCTACGCGCACGATTGGGACTCAACGCCACGCCCCGCGTGACACCACCACCACGGCCACAACAAAATCGCGGATATGCTCCACAATGGGCACCACCCAGATTCCCACCATCGCGCTACGACCCAAACGCTATGGACACATCGGTGGACAGAACCTGCGCACGTCTCGCGGAAGTAGGAGACCCAAATCGAGGCAACTACCAGAGACCGCCAAGAGGAGAACCAGGACAAAACCGAGGAGGCGGACCACGCCGGGATATGAGGGAAGTCATTTGTTACAACTGTAACAACCCCGGCCACTTCTCACGAGAATGTACACGCCCCAGAAAACCAAGGCAACCGTTCCAACCACGCGCAAGCACGAGTCGAAGCGGAGACACTGACTACTACAAACAAGAGCCGACAACGGTGCGTCGCGCGGAGGCCACACCAGAAGAGCAGGCCAAAGGGTGGATGGAAACGCTTAGAGGGGCCAGCGACGAGGTGAAAGACCTCGTGTTCAAAGATCTCTGGACCCAAGAGGGTTTTCAGGACGCCTGAACCCATCGGCCTGGGTGAGGGCAGTCAATTGTAATTCTGTAATCATGACTCGCTACCGTTCGCTCCGAATTCCAGTATCAATTCGTACAAATTACTCTATGGCCGACATCAAAGGGCTCGTTGACTCCGGAGCCACCGACAACTTTATAAGACCCGCATTCGCTAAACGCATGGGCCTTGGGCTACAAACCCTCGAAAAACCAAAAAAAATCTGGAACATAGATAACACCGAGAATAAAGCTGGGTCCATCACACACTTCATCGATCTAGACGTCCAGACCAACAACATCTCTAAGGTCATGAGATTCCTCGTCACCGACATAGGAAACGAAGACCTAGTGCTCGGATATCCCTGGCTAGCAACCTACGAACCGACTATCAGCTGGGCGCACGCCACCATCCACGAAGGAACCCTCCCGGTAGTGCTTCGATCAATCAACCCCGCAGAAGCGCAAACTACTATCGCCAGCGCAATGACTCAAGACGAAGCCGAAAACATTGTCCAAGAGCTCGAAGAGGAGTGCCAGATACGTACCACAGCTACCGAACTCGCCATCGCAGCTAATCAGAACACCGTCGTGGAAGCCCTCCCAGAACCATATCAGCGTTTTGCGAAGATCTTTAGCGAGGAAGCCTCCCACCGATTTCCACCATCACGACCCTGGGACCACGCAATCGACTTTAAACCGGGCACACCCCCCAGTATTGACTGTAAAATATACCCAATGTCACAAGACGAAGATGGACAACTACGCGAATGGCTAGACGAACAACTCAAACTAGGCTACATCCGACCCTCAAAGTCACCCTACACCTCGTCATTCTTCTTCATCAAGAAAAAGGACGGAAAGCTGAGACCAGTACAAGACTACCGACGAATCAACGCCTGCACGGTGCGCAACCAATACCCACTACCTCTCATGTCGGAACTCGTCAACGACCTCGGAGACGGGCACATATTCATCAAACTTGACGTCCGCTGGGGGTACAACAACGTACGAATCAAAGAAGGCGACGAACACAAGGCCGCGTTCAAAACAAAATACGGACTATTCGAACCCCTCGTCATGTACTTTGGACTTACAAACTCACCAGCAACATTCCAAAACATGATGAATGACATCTTAGGCGACACGATCCGAATCTTTGCGGCAATGGGAACGACTATTCGCGTCTACATGGACGACATAGGAATCGCAACGCGTGAACACGCAGGCCTTCAAGCGCACATCAACGCCGTCTGCGCAGTACTTCAAGTAGCACTGGACCATGACCTATACTTCAAACCGTCCAAATGTACCTTCCACCAACCGCGAATGGATTACCTGGGGGTAATTCTTGAAAAGGGGGTGACTCGCATGGACCCCGTAAAAATTGCTGGCATACGCGACTGGCCCACACCCACGAAGGTACGAGACGTACGCTCCTTTCTGGGCTTCTGCAATTTTTACCGCCTCTTCATTCGCGGTTTCGCCACATACGCACGAGCCCTCAACAAACTCACACGCAAAGACGCAGAGTGGACGTGGGGCAAAGACGAAGAAACGGCCTTCCAAACCCTCAAACGCCTAGTCACAAGCGAACCGGTACTCGCACATCCCACGCTGACAGACCAATTCGAACTCGAAGTAGACGCATCAGGATACGCGGTAGGTGCAGTGCTCCTACAGAAGAAGCAAGACGGGAAAAGACACCCCCTCGGCTACTTCTCGGCCACCTTAAACGAAGCGGAACGCAACTACGACATCTATGACTTGGAACTCCTGGCGATCGTCAAGGCACTGCAACACTGGAGACCGTTCCTGGCAGGCTCACCACACAAAATCAAAATCTTCTCCGACCACCTCAACCTTACACACTGGAAGACACCGCAGAAGATAAGTCGCCGAGTAGCCCGAGAAGTCCTAGAGCTCATGGAATACGATTTCGAGATCCACCACATCAAGGGAACCAACAACGGACGCGCAGACGCCCTATCGCGAAGACCCGACTACGACCGAGGGGAAAGGGACAACGAAGGAGTCGTCATCTTACCTGAGAAGGTATTCGTACGAACCGTCACCACGCAATCACCGGAAGACCACGCACAAGATGAAGACACCCTACGGCCCTGGGTAGACCCACACAAGCTCAAGAAAGTCGACGGAATCTGGTACTGTGATGACTCACTGTCACTCGACAGGGAGGCACGACGGGTTCAGAAGACCGGGGGTGGTGGAGAACGCGGAGCGGAGCACAGGGACTACTGTGATGGAACGCTTTGGCTCAACCGTCAGAACTGGCGCGACGGCTCAGGGAAAGTGGCGCTTAGTGACAAGTCGTGCTTGGCAGCTGAAGGGGCACTAGTGCTCGGGAGGCGGGAAGAGGCAAAGGGAGGATGTCACAAGTGGACAGTCTGAGGGACTGTCCGTTCTATTGCGCTGGCTTATATACCCAGAGGGATGGTCTGTGCGTAAGTTTAGGGCAGGCTTAAGGTCTGCCCACGGGTACTGCGGAATACTGCGGAATGGAACATTCCGGTAACATCTAAATATAGTGTCCAATGGGAAAATCAGGATAGTGTCGTATGACTGCTCCGCAGTCGATGACGCCATATGACGTGACTGCTCCGCAGTCCAATCAGAATAATCGTAGGAGTGGTGCGACTGCGCCGCAGTCGAGTTGGTCATAATGATTTGACTGCTCCGCAGTCCAATCAGATAAATCCAAGGAATGGTACGACTTTCAGTCGTCAGGTGACTTGATAAACGATGGGAGATCACGTGACTCATCACGTGATGGTCGGAGTACGAAATTCAAACTCCGATTTCGGATTTCCCCTTTAGGAAGGTGATTAGATAAGACCGGGCCGGTGCGGACCGGTCTTAGACGCCCGAGTCACGATCCAAGTTTCTAGGTTCGTGACAGTATCCCCTTTTTAACGCCGTGCTGCACCGACAGCACTGGTTGACTTTGGATGGGGGGCGCGGGGGTGGTCCTTGTGGAATTTCTGGACCAGTTCTCGGGAGTGCGTCATGCGGGATGAGGGGAGCCAGGAATTCTCGGAATCAGGATATCCCTTCCACTTGATCAGGTAAAGTATCCCCTTCTTGTTGGGTGATACTTTGGATTGCAAGACCGCTTCAACTTCGTAGTGTTCGTCCTCTCCTTGGACGATCTCGGGAGGGGGTCGGGTGAAGTTGGGTCCGTGGATATCATTCTCATGATACGGAGAGATCAGGGAATTGTGGAAGACTGGATGAATACGCCATGTCTTTGGGAGTTGGAGTTTGCAATTAACTCCCCAGGTGGATAAGACTTTGAATGGACCATGGCGTCGCGGGGCAAGCTTGGGCTTGGGATGCGTGGTGTGGATGTTGGTTCCTTCCAACCAGACTAAGTCTCCAGACTTGAATTCTCAAGATGGGGTTTGTGACTTGGAATTTCTCATGATTTCCGCCGCTACTTTTAGCGCTGCGGTGACCTCGGATCGGATTTGGTTCAGGGATTTCAGCCGGTCTTCGGCTGCAGGGATGTTGGTCGTGAAGTGGATGGGGGGAATGAACTCGGGTTTGAACCCATACCACACTTCGAAGGGTGATTTCTTGGTAGCGCTATGTTGCCGAACATTGTGCGCAAACTCCATGAATGGGATCAACTCTGCCCAATTATCTGCTTGGAAGTTGCAGAAAACGCGAAGGTACTGCTCGAGCTCTTGATTGACTCGCTCGGTCTCTCCATCTGTCTGTGGATGGAACGCGGTTGACATGGTGGACTTGACTCCAAGTTTGCTCCAAACTTCTTGCATCACTTTAGACGCGAATTGGGGTCCTCTGTCCGAAATCACTTGTTGGGGGAGTCCGGTTCTTCGCCAGACTTGTTCCAGGTATAGCTTGGCAGTTTCATCAGCCGTGATAGTCTTGTTACAGGGAGCGATGACCGTCGCTTTACTGAGGCGATCTACGACCACGAATAATGTGTCGTAACCGAGGGACACGGGGAGGTCGGTGATGAAGTCCATGGTGATGATTCCCCACACCTCTGTAGGAATCGGATTGGGTTGCAGGGGTACTTGGGTTCTGGGCTTGATTTTCGTCGATTGACAGATAGCGCATCCATCTACGTAACTCTTGACGAAACTGGACATTCCAGGCCACCAGAAATCTCGGGATATCAGCTCGTAGGTTTTCCATCTTCCTGGATGTCCTACGGCGATGTGGTCGTGGTATTGTTTAACGATATCTCTTCGTAGATCATCGTTCTTGGGAACGTAGACTTGTCCTCGGAATAAGATGACTCCATCTTCTAGGTTCCACTCTTCCAAACCCTTGGTGAGTGAACGGGGACCGCTCTTCAAGAGGGTTTCCAACGCCATACTGACTTCTCTGTCGTATGTCTGCGTGTCTCGGATGCGTTGTCGCAGGGAGGTGTCTCCTAACACCGTGATTGCTGCTCTTTGCACAGCGTTGACTTGAAAATATTTCGTATCCAGGAGCACTCGCTTTTCATCTTCATCCGCTATCCCCTTTTTATGATCTGGACGCCTGGACAGTGCATCAGACTTGTTCTGGCTGCCTGGTTTGTGGATGATGATGAACTGGAACTGGGACAGAAACAGCGCCCAACGGGCCTGTCGACGGGAGAGTTTTTGCTTCTTCATAAAGTAAGCCAGGTTGTTGTGGTCGGTCCACACCTCTGTGGTATCACTACGTCCCTCGAGGTAGTGTCGGAATGCATGGAAAGCATGGATGATCGCAAGGAGTTCCTTGTCACAAATCTCGTAGTTGCGCTCCGCAGGAAGGAGAGATTTTGACAGAAAGGCAACGGGATGCCAACGTTCCAAGGCATCGGGTTGTTCCAGAATAGCCCCAGTCGCGAAGTCACTGGCGTCAGTGATGAGTCGGAATGGCTTGGAATGGTCAGGGAGGGCTAAAACAGGGGCCTGGGTGAAGGCTTTGATCAGGGTGCGGAAAGCGCTTTCCGCCGTGGTATCCCAAGAAAAGAGCACGTCTTTCTTGGTCAGGTCGAAGAGTGGTCGGGCAACGGTGGAATAATCTTTGATGAACCGCCGATAGAAATTACAGAAGCCCAAAAACGCTTGGACTTGTTTGACTGTACGCGGGACAGGCCACTCGGTGATACCAGCCACTTTGGCTGGGTCCATGGAAACTTGGCCGTTGGAAATCACGATTCCAAGGTATTCGACGGAGGTCTGAGCAAATACGCATTTCTCAGGTTTCAGGTAGAGGTCGTGCTGCTCCAAACGCTGGAGCACGTCGTGGGTCAACGCAGTCAGGGAGTCGAGATCTTCCGTGAAGATAAGGATGTCATCGAGGTAGACCACAACATGTCCACCATCGATCAGGGGTCCGAAGAGCTGGTTCATGAACGTTTGGAACGTTGCTGGTGCGTTGCAGAGACCGAAAGGCATTACGGTCGGTTCGAAAAGGCCGTGGGAGGTCTTGAAAGCGGCCTTGTACTCATCACCCTCGCGAATCCGGATGTTGTTGTAACCCCACCGGATGTCCAACTTGGTGAAATAACGCGCGCCGTGAAGTTTGTCGATTAACTCGGGAATGAGGGGGAGGGGCGCCGCGTTCTTGATGGTGATGTCGTTCAGAGCCCGGTAATCTTGAACCGGACGGAGCTTTCCATCCTTCTTGTCAACGAAAAAGAAGGGACAGGCCATGGGGGACTTGGAAGGGCGGATGTAACCTTTCCGCAGATGTTCAGAGATGTACTCCTTGAGTGCATCAGCCTCTTTAGGCGTCAGGCGGTAGATGGAACAGTTCTTTAAACTCGTTCCAGGTTTCAGATCAATCGCATGATCCCAGGGTTGGTGCGCAGGCAAGCGGTGGGACGCTTCCTCGCTGAAGACTCGGGTGTATCGCTGGAAGTGACTCGGAATGTGGTCCGTGGAAGGTTTAGGGGCAGTCTTTGCCGCTAATTTGGTACTCGTGGTGAACTTCGCTCGGATGGCCAAGTGGTCGTACTTGGGAAAACTGTGACTCCACAGGAATGGCTCGATAGCCTCTTGGAAAAATGTGTGTTCTACAGGTTCTGCTGCGTCAGCAGTCGGGATTAAAGCGTCGTCCGCTTGTTCGGGTCCTAGCGCTAGGTTGTTGGCTCGGAAAGGATCTCGGAAAGGAACTGTTGCATCAACAGGAACTCGGGATGGGACATCTGCACTTGCAGGAACTCGGGATGGAACATCTGCACTTGCAGGAACTCGGGAAGGAACTCGGGATGGATCATCTGCATTTGCAGGAACTCGGGGAGGAACTCGGGATGGAACATCTGCACTTGCAGGAACTCGGGAAGGAACTCGGGATGGAACATCTGCACTCGCAGGAACTCGGGGAGGAACTCGGGATGGAACATCTGCACTCGCAGGAACTCGGGAAGGAACTCGGGATGGAACATCTGCACTCGCAGGAACTCGGGGAGGAACTCGGGATGGAACATCTGCACTTGCAGGAACTCGGGAAGGAACTCGGGATGGAACATCTGCACTCGCAGGAACTCGGGAAGGAGGGGCGTCTTTAGCCGGTGTAGGTTCTAACTCTAGAATGTTGATCGTGGTGTCTCGGGTTTGGGGTACTCGGGAGGAAATGACTACGGTCTTCGTAGACAAGGTGCAGCTACTTGGGCACCGCGTGAATGCGATCTGGGGTCTTGACCAGTCAATCTCGGGATTGTGCGCTCGGAGCCAATCCGTTCCTAGGATTATGTCGTGCTCCCCTAGAGTGGTGACGTAGAATTCGACGACCTCGTCGTGATAGGCATTCTCTGCCGTTCTGATCCTTAACTTCTGGATCGTGGTATGCTTGACTAGCCCCGTCTTGTTGGGCGACCCGTCCACGTTTCTAACTGGCATCGGGTTAACTAGAGTTCTCAAGGTCAAGCCGTTTGCACGCGCAAACCCATCATCCGCGATGATGCCCTCCGCGCCGCTGTCCAACAGGGCGCGGGCACTGATTTCTCTGCCAGATCGCTTTCCTACTAGTGTCACCCTGAGTACGATAGAAGGAGCTCTCCTATTCCGTATCGTCTCGACTGGTACAGGCTCGCCGCCGAGCGTCTCTAGTAAGGAAATGCCGCTCACAGCGCAGCTGGCTATCAATCTTCCACCCGACAGTGCTACGGGGGAAGGACCTAAAAATCCTCGTTAATAGGTGCAGACCGTGGACGCGCGTCCGGGGAATACGGGAGTATCGCTCGATACATGGCTCCAACCAGAGCCGGGTGATCAGTAGGTGCTTCCTCTTGATCCAGGTCCTCGTCAACAAAAACGCCTCGCGCTCTACTTGAATTGTTGGGAGGGCGGCCACCTCT
Source organism: Lactarius akahatsu (assembly GCA_021524915.1). Lineage (NCBI taxonomy): Eukaryota > Fungi > Basidiomycota > Agaricomycetes > Russulales > Russulaceae > Lactarius > Lactarius akahatsu. The sequence continues at coordinate 714,264 of JAKELL010000008.1, read as the reverse complement.
GGCCCTCATGCTTTGCGTCTTTAGCTTGCATTCTCGGAGGATGTGGCCTGGGCTACCACAGTATAGGCACAACTTGTTCTGGAAACGCCGGTTCCGTTCTTCTTTGGTAAGTTTGCCTTGGAATTTCTCGGGTCGGGATGAAGAAGCGTTGACGTTAACGCTATCGTCTTCGGTCAGGACAGCTCGTCCGAAAGTGGGTCTTCCACTGTTGCGCGAAGGGGAGTTTCTCGGAATGGAATCAGCGTATAACTTATATACGCGGTCGAACTCTCTGGCTTTATCTACCAGGTCTTCGAGTGTCGTCGGGAGGGGGGAAATGCCCATAAGTTTCATGTGTAGGGCCGAAGGGATCACCTTTCTAAAGGCGTGCATCTGAGTTTGTTCGTTCGCGCCGCTTCGTTTGGCGTAAGTGGACCAGTCCTGGTACCACTCGTTGAACGGTCGGGTACCCATCTTTAGGGTATACATCAGATTGGTGGCTTCCAAAGCCGTATGCGCCGGGATGAAATGCTTGTCAAAGTCAGATTTGAACGTAGCCCACGTTCCGAAGGAGACAGCTGCACCCGCAGCTGGGTTTAAGGCCTTGTGTTGCCTATCCTGGGCCCACTCGCCCGCAGAAGTGCCCGCTTTGAAGTAAGTCAGGGCCGCAGATATTTTCTTGTTATCGGTATCGAAAATCGACTCATTGAGGTGGAAATAATTTTCCAAATTATTCCAGAACGCTGTCGCTTTGTTGGGTCTTCCATCAAAGGGTTCGGGTGCTGCACCAAGGATCTTTGCTGGATTTGCAGCCATGGAAATTATCGCCGGGGGTCTCGGAGGGGAGCGCGAAGGGGATCTCGAAGGGGAACGCGAAGGGATTCTTGGGAGTCGGGGTACTCGAAGCAGAGGCGATCGGGATCGCGGGGGAACCGTTGCTCTGTGCGTGAGAGGCGGGGACGGTAGTCTCAGAGGGGAGGTACTCGGAGGGGAGTTTATCGAAGTAGTTGCTATTCGATGAAGTCGGCTGGGACCAGGTGCACTTGGAAGTGGACCGGGGGATACGCGAGGGGAAGAAGGCTGGGAAGCCACTTGAGATACGAGACCGGTAAGTCTTTTAGCGGTGTCGTCAAGGATTCGTGAAACTTCTTCTTGTTCACTATCGGAATCCGGGGCGTTGGAAGGGCTCAAGGGGGTTAGCGAACGCTCGCTCTCTGATTGCTCTTCAGAGTCAGAAAACCGAACCGCTCGGTTGTTTCCGTATACCCAACGGGAGTGGGTAAAGGACCAGGATACTCTCTTCTTCTTGAAGGATCCGCAAAGGATAGCCCAATCTAGCTTTCGAACCTTTCGGATGTGGGGAAAGACTTGCTCAAAGTCTTGGACTGTAAGACGCTTCTGGGTAATGACGTGTACCCACGGAAAGTGACCGTCGGGACTAGTGACGGGCTGATCGTTGAAAGTGGCGTAGATGAGATCGTTGACGAGGGAAAAGTAGGGGTCCAGGAAGTACACAGGAATCCGATCTCGTTCGTCAGAGGTGAGCTCTCTTCTCTCACGCATTCACTGGGGGTGTCGGTGTAACAGGGAAGTGTTCCACCCGGTCTCGTTCCACGGGTAGAAGACTTGGTACGCGGGGCGGAGGATCGCTCGATCGGGTTGATTCGTCCTTTGCTGGCGGCGAATCCACTGGTATTCTTCGTAAATACCGAAATGGGTCAGGGTAGTTTTACTTCTCCACAAGAAGTTCTGGAAATTCAACGGGCTTGAGGTAACGTCCCGTGCTCGGGTAAGGGGCGATGCAAGGATTAGAGTCTCTTGCGGATACTGATCGTACTGGAGACGACAGTGATGCTTGAAGACGTCAAGCTCTCGGGGTGTTCTCGTAGGTAGCTGCTCGGAAACGAAAATGGCTTCAGGGAGGTGACAGTGAAGTTCTCGGGGTTGGGTTTCTAGGAAATGAGCCTCGTCGCTACTTGTCGAATGTTGCCTCGCAACTGGGTTACTCGGAAGGGTCGGATTACTTGGTCCGGCTGGGTAGATGCTCGGGTAGACGGGTTCGTTCGGTCTACTTTGATTGGTCCTTGGGATGACCGGGTCTGGAACTATTGGAATAGTTTCGCGAAGGGGGCGTCGGGGTCCCGTAGGTCTTCTCGGGATTACTGGGGAGTTCTCGTGGGAGGAGATGTGGGAATTTCTTGCTTGGAAGCGGCGATGGGGTGGTCGTAAATGGGATGAAGCCAGGTTGATAGCCCAATTCGTTATGGGTTCCAGGGTGCCAATTTTTACACTCGTAAAAACGCTCGGAATTTAATTTGTAGCTCTACAAATTAAAGTGTTCTACTCCTATCACTGAAGGGTAGGTAGTTAACACTAGGGGCCCAAAGTACTACGCCTTCTGGAGTAGGGGGAGTCTCTGGTCTGTAGCCACAGATGCACACTTCTTGAGTGCACCAGCAAGGACCGTGATTGGTGGTACTTCCCCAATCGTCTCTGGTCAATTGCGTGTTGCTGGTTTCGTCTGTTGCCGGGCTGCTCGCAGGGAGGGATAATCGTGCTAGTAGGCTAGGGGGATCTTGAACACGTCCTACTAGGAGCTCTACAAGCTCGGGGTCGTTGGGGTCCGTGGGAGGGTCTTGGAAGACGCGGGGGTTGACCAGGCTTTGGTCCGGGTTTGTCAGGGTGGTTTCCCAGGTAGCTCTACTCCAGGAATACGTGAGCTCGGTTCCTTCGGTAATAACCAAGCGCGCGGGGCCTTCTCTGTCCACTACACGGACTTCGCAGAAGTTGATCTGTATTTCTTCATACGAAAGGCGGAATCGATCGAGGAACCGGATCGAATTTCCCCACTGGAGTTGTCGAATGAAGTAGTCGCGGCGAGGGGGAATGTAGTTGAACCAAAGATAGTCGCTTTTTGTCCACAGAAGGAGTTGATCTGTGACAATGTCGGAGAGGTGCCAGAATAGGAGTTGGTCGTTGCAGGTGTCGACAACGGCTGAGAGGTCGTCTACAAAGTCGCTGTAGGTGTCGTGATCCCAAGTCTCTCCAAACTCGAAGAGATTGACTAGATTCTTGAGCACCAAGGGAGGGTCCGTCCAGCAGTCAATGCGGGATGACTCGGAAAGTTCGTAATAGGAAGTCGAAGGGTAATACCGACGGACTTGTCGGTCTCTGTGGGTGTCGAAGTTCGCACGAGCTCGTCGGACTCGTTCTTCGTTAGTGGGAACGCGAAGGGGGTTTGGAGGCACTTAAACCACTCGGTTTACAGTCCTATCACAAGGAAATAAACAAGGAAACTTACTCGTCGCGTTGAGTTGAATCACTCGATTCAGAGATCAAGGCAACAATTCTATACCACTAGTACTTTATAGTGGTTGCGAGTCAGGAATAGCCGGGACAAAAGAAAAAGGGTCGGCCGGAACGCGAGGAGTAAGACAATGGGATAAAAGAAGGGGTTTGAGCGAATAATGTCCTCAAAGAAGTAGCCCTGATAGTGGGCGAAAACCTGTCCGTTGAACGTGAAATGAAGATGTCCGTAAGTAGTAACCACACGTCCGTCTAGGAAGTCCTGAATTTCCAACGTTACCAGGGAGTCAATATAACCAGCTCTGATTATATTGGAAAGGGGGTCAAACGCTGCCCGGAGCCCTTCACGGAAGTCGTATCTCACGCTTCCAAGGGGGAGGTCGACAGAGGGGAGGTCGAAGATCGCCTTCGAACAGACGTAGAGGGCAGGGAAGTCGGGATGAGCGACGGGGTTGATAATACGTGGACGGAGGGTATAGACGTGTGGGGGCGGGATACGGAACGGGGAGACGGATGGGAAAACGTGGGGAGCTCTGACAAGAGCGGACGCGAGGGGAATACGACGGAAGTGCTCACGAATACTTTCCGAAGCGGGACGCCAAGACTCGCCTTCAGGGGTGTAGACGGCGATGTACTGGTGAGGGTGGTCCTCTGTACTGTTAATGCACGAGGGAGGACGGAAGAGGACAGCAGGGGCGATGTTCTCCTGCTCGACGAAGGGAGGGGCTTGCTCGGCTACACGCTCGTAGTCGATGGGGGAGTCGGGGGTCGGGACGCGAGGGGGGGGAGATGGGACGCGAGGGGGAGCGCTTTCAGGGCGCGACGATGGGGCAGGCTCGGAAGGGGGGTCAGGGTACACCAACTCTGGTGTCTGGGCGCGAAGGGGGGCAGAACGGACTGCTACTTGTGTCCGTATATCAAACTCCTCGTACTCAAGAGGAGTCGCAGGGCGGGGGGTGACAGGACGGGTGAGGGGCGATGGAAGCCCGGAATGAGGAATGGGGGTCCCGTGGATATCGGTGGCGACGTACTCAAACTGTACGTCGGTCGAGGAGCCTTGTACAAACTCCTGTATAAGGCCGAAGGGGGACGCGATGGGAACGAAAGGCGATGGAAGGCGAAGGGGGGGGGGTAACGGTGGAGCGGAGGGAAGAGTGACGACGAGGGGGGCGAGGGTATTGGTGGTCGTTTTCCTCGAAATACGACCCAGAATCTCCGTCCCACTGACCAAACTGCGAGAAGTCGTAGTCGTAGTCAGACACTGGGAACACCCGGGGTCAGGTCTAATTGGGTTAGACTGTCCAAGTGTGATGACTCACTGTCACTCGACAGGGAGGCACGACGGGTTCAGAAGACCGGGGGTGGTGGAGAACGCGGAGCGGAGCACAGGGACTACTGTGATGGAACGCTTTGGCTCAACCGTCAGAACTGGCGCGACGGCTCAGGGAAAGTGGCGCTTAGTGACAAGTCGTGCTTGGCAGCTGAAGGGGCACTAGTGCTCGGGAGGCGGGAAGAGGCAAAGGGAGGATGTCACAAGTGGACAGTCTGAGGGACTGTCCGTTCTATTGCGCTGGCTTATATACCCAGAGGGATGGTCTGTGCGTAAGTTTAGGGCAGGCTTAAGGTCTGCCCACGGGTACTGCGGAATACTGCGGAATGGAACATTCCGGTAACATCTAAATATAGTGTCCAATGGGAAAATCAGGATAGTGTCGTATGACTGCTCCGCAGTCGATGACGCCATATGACGTGACTGCTCCGCAGTCCAATCAGAATAATCGTAGGAGTGGTGCGACTGCGCCGCAGTCGAGTTGGTCATAATGATTTGACTGCTCCGCAGTCCAATCAGATAAATCCAAGGAATGGTACGACTTTCAGTCGTCAGGTGACTTGATAAACGATGGGAGATCACGTGACTCATCACGTGATGGTCGGAGTACGAAATTCAAACTCCGATTTCGGATTTCCCCTTTAGGAAGGTGATTAGATAAGACCGGGCCGGTGCGGACCGGTCTTAGACGCCCGAGTCACGATCCAAGTTTCTAGGTTCGTGACAGGTACCACCAAGGCGCAAGAGTAGTCACCGGAGGACCAGAAGAAATCCGCATCATCATTGCCAACCACCACGACCCCCCAGTATACGGCCACCCAGGAATCAAGCGAACGGCAAGAATCATCGAACGAAGTCACTGGTGGCCGAACATGCTGAAACAAATAACGGAGTACGTTCAAGGATGCGCGGAATGTCAACGCCACAAGGTTAACAACCACCCGACGCGAGCCCCGCTAGTGCCCATCACGCCAACACCCGACGCTAAGCCATTCGAAGTCATCGCTCTCGACTTTATCACTAAACTGCCAGAGTCACAGGGATACGACTCGATCCTCACCGTAACTGACCACGACTGCACCAAAGCATCGGTGTTCATCCCCTGCAACGAGGAAATATCCGCGGAAGAAACCGCTGCACTGTATGTCACTCACATGTTTCGGAGATTCGGATTACCGGCAAAAATTATCAGCGACCAAGACCCGAGATTCGCATCAAAGTTCACACGCGAATTATGCCGAATCCTCGGCATCTATCAAAATATCTCCACGGCATATCACCCCCGGACCGATGGACAATCGGAAAGAACCAATCAATGGCTGGAACAATATCTACGGTTCTGGACCAACGAACGCCAAGACAATTGGGCGCGATTCCTGCCAATGGCGGAATTTGCGCATAACAATTGGCCGCACGAGGCGACAAGGAAGTCCCCTTTCTCACTCATGATGGGATACGACCCACGCGCTGACTGGATCGATAAGCCATCCCCTATCCCACAGGTGCTCACGAGACTCCAGCAATTCCGAGAAGCACGGAAAGAGGCCCAGAACCTTATCAAAAAGGCACAATCGCTATGGGTCAAACATCGGAATACACCCAAATACCAAGTAGGGGATCAAGTGTGGCTAGAAGGACGACACCTACGAACCAATCAACCTACCGCCAAGCTAGCGGCACGACGGCACGGCCCATTCAAAATCACGCGCGTCCTATCGCCAGTCAATTATCAATTGGAGCTTCCCATGCAGTGGAGTATTCACCCCGTATTCCACATCGACTTACTCACGCCTTATCGCGAGACGCCCCTACATGGGGAAAACTTCCAACGCCCGCCACCGGATCTAGTGGATGGAGAAGAGGAATACGAAGTGGAGCGCATTCTAGACTCCAGACGATTCGGCCGGAGCAAGAAACTACAATACCTCGTGAAATGGAAAGGATACCCAGACTCGGAGAATCAGTGGGTCAATGAAAATGACGTATTTGCTGACGAAGCCCTAGCGGAGTATAAACGGAGTACGAAAGCAAGAAGGATAGTTATAAGAAGGGGACAAACCACGACCAAATCCCTATCTTTCCACACTGGACCATCCACTCCAATCCAAATGTCTCTTTCCGCTTCCGCCTCCACCACCCCTCTCGCTGCCCGTCTCATCGACAGCCTCACCCATGAAGAGCTCCGCGCAGCCCTCACCAACGTCCAGTCCATCTACGACGTCGAAGACCCCGACCAACCCGCCACGTACTGGCTCATCAACCCCAACGGCGACCGCCTCAACACCGCCCCATACACCGAGGCCGAAATTACTCGGCTTCGTACAGCTGTCGGACTCTTTGCGAGTCCCCCACTTCGACCTGACGCCCCTCAAATCAAGAACGAGCAAGAAGAAGACGTCCGCGACGTTGAGGTGGCAGGAGTGGATGAAGACACGGGACTGGAGGGGACCGGCGCAGGGCTGGAGGGACCGACAACTAGCAATAGCCGCGGCCCGGCGAGCAGTCATCTATCACCGATGACGCCAACACACCGAGACGCTGAAAGAGCAGTGTACGAAGCAGTCGAGGGAACGCTAAGGGAGTGGTACCCAGTTGAGCAGCCATACCTTATCACGGCCACCGACTCTGATGACCCCCGCGAGACCCCGTACGCGTGCGACACCACGGGCCGCCCCATATACCGCGGCGGAGTGGTAGTCGACACCGAAGACTCCACCCTGCCCGCGGTCCGTCTCCGGTACTTGGGAGGAACGGCGCGCACCGCACCCCACGGATACAAACATAATCGGGGGGACGATTTCGTCCACTACCCCATCACCAACGCACAGGGGGTGACGCGTCAAGCCACCTTCGTTCAAGTCATCGCCGGACCTGACCCCATCGTCCTGGGGCTCATGGACGACAGCGACAAAGTTTACAGTCGCCCCCTCTATGCCGAACCTCAAGTCAGAGAAGCCGGTAAGCCCCATTATGCCCCCGAGGACCTATACACCCTCGTAGGGGGTCATAGTAACCAGCATCGCACCGACCGCGCCATCAACGAGCTGAGGGACGTAGGAGTGAAGGCGGAGGTGACTCACTTCCGGGCCTACAAGCACGAAGCGGAGAGGATGGAGCAGCGCCTCCACGCCCTCGCCCAGGCGCTCGGCGGGGTGCAGTCGGAGTTAGCCCGGTGTAAGTTCAGATTGGAGATGGCCAACGTACTGGACAGGATCACGGAGAGACAGGAGGCGTGGGTTGGAGGGGTCGGCCCCACTCGGCGCCGTGGTCGTCGCGGCTGAAAAGGGGGTGGTGTCACGATCGAGGAAACGGATGCTTACTGTACGGATATGACCACGTTAGTAAGTCGTAATGTGTCATGGACTAAGGGGATCGGTCAGCACGTAGTAGAATCACATGTCGATGTGACATGACTCATAACTAGGATAGCGATAGTAGGGTTCGAGCTACTTTAGCTATTCATCGTACGGATTGGAGAGGAGCTTTAAAGCTACCTCGTATATGTATAAATAGTGGCCCAAGGAGACCAAGATTCGCCATCTTGGTCTTCTTCAATTCACCACTTCTACTCGTCTCTTCACGTGTGCTTCGCTTGTCTCTTTCCGAGCAAGTCGTCTTCATCGATTATTGGATTACCTAGTGGCACGACTCGCCCTAGTGTACGCGCAGATCACGTGCCCGTAAGTGCCGTGTATCCCGTGATCAGGTCGCGTGACCTTGGAGAGATATTCTGCTAAGTCGTGAACGCCCTTTCGCGTCCAAGTCGGACTAACGCCAGTGGTGGCGTTACATGTAAGGTACAAACACATGGCGCGATCCTGAGGTACTGGCCTCAGCGAGCTAATGAGGAAGTGTGAAGGGGAAGTTCATAAGAAGTACAAGGGAATTCCGCGGGAGCACGTGGGGCTCAAATGACGTCAGCGGGTTCTAGGAGTCATAAGTCTGGCTTCCCTACGGTCATGAGGTTGGTGCGAGATAAGAGTCGGAGAATGAATTGGAACGGGTCATGGGTAAAAGTACATGCAAACACGAGGTGAAGTGAGAAGGAAAGCAGAACACGTTGTACAATAGGGTGAAACTCGTAACATTACCCCCCCATCAGATTCGAAGTCGCCACGACTTCAACTAGTCACTGGTGTAGTACCAGTCATCCTCGATGGGTACTGTGTTGGGGATTGGTGAAGGGGGGCGTGGGCAGGTGTGGCAACACAAGAAGAGATGGCGACCTTGCTCCTCACATTCCCGACACTGCTTGTACTGAGGGCAGTGTATCTCTTCGTGCTTCGCGTCATACCGCAAACACTTGCTGCACCACCGAGGACGGTCGTCTGGGTCGATATAGGTGGGCGACATGGGGGAGATCCGACGGATGAGGCACACATCATACTGATGGGTATGACTGCCACACCATTGACACGGCTGCTTGGCCCTCCGCTGAGGGCACTGCGTGATCAAATGGTCTGTCGACTTGCACTGGAAGCACTTGCATGGGCACCAACTGCTCTCGCCCTGAAGGCGTGGCATGTCGCAAGGTCCTCCAGTGCACGGGGGGATAGGAATGGAATCAGGAGTGGGGCGTGGGCGTATAAACTTGGCCTGGAGCTTGTCGTACTTCTCGGATATCAGCGGTATTGCACGGGCATACTGCAACCGCTTTCGCACACTCGCGAGATCCATATCCATATGGAAGCGATCGCGCGTGAGGTCCGACTCCATCCGTCGAAGCTCAGACTCGCGCGTAGTGATAGGGTCCTTCCGTAACAAGCAATCCTGGAGACGCGCTACATCTGCGTGGAGGCGGATGTCGCGTAGCTCCATCAGGACTTTGTTGACGCATATGGCTCGTGGGTCATGTGGATGGAACATTGCGAGTTGCTGGTCCGTGACATGCTGAGGCAGCTGCCCCTCATATATCCCTTGCAAATACACCGACTGCACATAGCATGGGTGTCCCCTCCCCATGGTCCCAACGACTTCCCGATAGTCTTTCCGATAGTAGATGAAACGCGCAATTTGCTTTGGGTACCCCGCCTCCCCGATCTTCAGCGGGAAGTAGAGATAAGAGAGATCGGGGTCGTTATGAAGGAAGGGGAGTCCCGGGTCCGTAGCATCCTCTCCTGTCTCCTCACCATCGAGGAATGCGTAGGTGGGATCGGGTTCAACAAGTCAAGGTTGTACAATAGGTGCGGTCACCTGGCCAATGCCAGGTGGGAATGGGGGAAGTGGGACATGCTCGAGCGGCGGTGGTGGGGTATGTTGTTGTGGTTCAGGAGAAGTGGGAATGGCGGGGACATGCACTGTGATGGGAGTGTCGATAGGCGGAGCAGTAAGGGTAAGCAGCGATGCAGCCGCCTCTTCCTGTGCGAGGTGGTCAAGGGTAGGAGCGATCAGAGACAAGATGGGAGGGTCTGGACTGAGGACTACAGAGTACGGCGTACAACCCTCTGGCTGTGAGGGGACACCCTGGTCCTGCGAAGGTACGGTCAGTTGTTCGAGTATGAGTTGTGCCGGTGGGCGCGAAGGAATTTTAGAGACAATAGGAGTGGATGTCATGGTGTGTAAGAGAAGGAAAGGAATGCGTGGTTCGGGTTCGTAGGGTGTCTCTTTATATCTTTCGTCCAGCCCCTTCGGTGGTTGGGTTATGCCGATAGAAGTCGGCGATAAGGTCAGGTGCATGTCGAATGTTCTCGAGTGGTTCCCATGAACTATCACTTACAGGGAACCCCTTCCATTGGATCAGGAATTGGAGCTTGCGCCCTCGGCCATAGAATCTTGATCCGAGGATCTGCTCCACTTCGAACTCTTCTTCTCCCTCGATAAGGTCAGGTGGAGGTCGCGTGAAGTTTGCCCCATGCAGTTCCGTCTCCTTATATGGGGTGAGGAGGTTGGCATGGAACATGGGGTGGATCTTCCAAGACTTCGGGAGTTCTAACTCATAAGATACTGCTGAGAGGACTTTCTTGATGCGGAACGGTCTGTGGCGTTTAGGGGCTAATTTGGCCGTGGGGTAAAACGTTTTAAGTTCATCCCTTCTAACCGCACTTGCGCCCCTTCCTGGTAGGGGATGAAGCGGGTATGCCCTCGTTTCACCATGAGTTCTTGGGCATGTTTGATGCAATCTTGTGCGTGTTGTCGGAAGTTACCCATGTCTTCCAACTGCTGGTCAACCGATGGGGAAGTTGTAGGTTTTGAGACCCAATTAGTACGTGGCTCCCATCCCATGATGAGTGAGAAAGGAGAGTGTTTTGTTGTCGCGTTGGGCCACGCGTTGTGTGCGAATTGTGCCACAGGGAGGGCCTCTGCCCAGTTATCCTGTTGCACGTTGCTCCAGTGGCATAGGTATTGTTCTAGCCATTGGTTGGTTCGCTCTGACTGCCCATCTGTTTGAGGGTGGTATGCCGACGAGATGTTCTGCCTAATTCCGAGAACTTGGCAGAGCTGTGTCATAAATGCAGATGTGAATCTAGGGTCCCGATCCATAATCAACTTTCGGGGTATGCCATAGTGGGGGTAGACATGGCGAAGGTATAGTTGGGCTACTCCTTCCGCTGTAATTGTTTCGTTACATGGGATAAAGATGGCTGCCTTGGAGCAGTCGTGGTCGGTGATAGTGAGTATTGAGTCGTATCCCTGTGACGGCGGTAACTTTGTGATGAAGTCCATGGCTACAACTTTGAAGGGTTCTGCGTCTGGGTCGGTTGTGATAGGAAATAGGTGTGGTTTTTGTCGGTGGGGGTTGATCTTGTTGGCTTGGCATGTAGCACAACCCTTAACGTATTCTTCAACGTCTTTGCGCATGTTGGGCCACCAATAGTCTCGTCGCAGAAGTTCATAGGTGTTTGCGATTCCAGGGTGTCCCATGGCAGGTGTGTCATGGAAAAAGGTGATTACCCCCCGCTTAAGATCGTTATCCCCGATAACGACAAGAGCGTCTCCCTTCCACCATAGCCCTCCGTGCTTTTTCAGGTTGTGTGGCTCAACCCATCGCAGGACTTGTGCTTCGTCGAGGTTTTGCGCAATCTGGGTCCAAATGTCCATGTCGTGCATTGACATTTCGGTGGCTCAGATGAAGCGGTCCGCGGGAAGAACAACGACATCGTTATTATCTTCGTCGCTTGGTAGGTAATCAGCTCGTCGAGACAGGGCGTCCGCTCGTCCATTCCTAATTCCTGATACGTGCTTCAGTACGAAGTCGTATTCTGATAGTTCTAGGAATTTGCATGCCACTTGTCGACTGATCTTTCGTGGCTCTTTCCAGTACTGGAGGTTGGCGTGGTCAGTGTGTATGATGATTTTGTGGGGGGATCCGACAAGGTATGTGCGCCAGGCATGCAGGGCTTTGACCACCGCAAGCAATTCTCGATCGTAGATGTCGTAATTCTGTTCAGCTTGGGATAGTGATTCTGAATGGAACGCTACTGGATGGAGCTTTCGATTGTCCCCTAGTTGGTTGAGGACTGCACCGATAGCAATGTTGGACACATCCACTTCCATTTCGAATGGTTTTGTCAAATCAGGGGAGAGGAGGACGGGCTCTTGGCATATCTGGTCTTTGATACGTTGGAACACACGCTGCTGTTCCGCTCCCCAATGCCATGGGGTGTCCTTCTTTGTAAGGTCGTGGAGGGGGCGTGCGAGTGTTGAAAACCCCTTGATAAATCGGCGGTAGAAGTTGCAGAAGCTGATGAAGGCGCGTACTTCTTTGAGGTTCTTCGGGGGTTGCCACTCGCAAATACCTCGTACTTTTACAGGGTCCATTCGCAGCTTCCCATGCCCGATGATAAGTCCCAGGTACTCCGTCTCGCATACCTCAAACTTGCACTTCTCCGGTTTGATGTATAGGTCATTCTCTTCGCAGATGGTTAAGACCTGGTGGACTCTTTCTCGATGGCGCGTGAGGTCATCAACGGTCGCAATTAGGATGTCGTCCATGTATATGATCACCTCGTTCGTTAGCACTGGTCCTCGGAATGTGAAGTCCATCATCGCTTGGAATGTTGCGGGGGAATTCGTGAGTCCAAAGTACATTACGAGTGGTTCGAAAGCTCCTTTGTTTGTCTTAAAGGTGGCCTTCCACTCGTGTCCCTCGTCTATGCGAATGTTGTTGTACCCCCAACGGATATCCAGCTTAGTGAAGAGTCACGCGTCTCAGATTTTGTCGATGAGTTCAGGGATCAACGGTAATGGGTAGTGATTGCGGATGGTGACTTCGTTCAGTCGTCTGTAATCTTGCACGGGTCTGAGTTTCCCGTCTTTCTTCTTTATGAAGAAGAATGGTGACACATATGGGGACTTCGATGGTCGGATGTATCCTCTTTCCAATTGTTCGGCGAGAAATACGTCTAGGGCTTTGTCCTCCTCTTGCGTCAGTGGATACACTTTACAGTCCATTGATGCGGGCGCATTAGGTGTTAAGTCGATGGTGTGGTCCCATGGTCGTTTTGGTGGGAAGCGATGCGATGCTTCCTTGCTGAACACCTTACGATACTGCCGGTATTCTGGTGGGACCATCTCTTCGAAGGTGCGCACCTCTCGTTTGGCTGCTTCTTGTTGTGCCAGTTCCGACACCGTCGTAGTCTTTCGCAGCAGTGCCACACATGGCTCCTGCTCGTCGTCCGCGATCTGTTCCCATGCCTCCTCATCGAGTTGGTATGTCTCCAACTGTTACGATTTTCACCCTACTGTATAACGTGTTCTGTTCTCCTTCTCGCCTCGCCTTGTATTCACGTATGCCTTCACCCATGATCCGTTCCGATTCACTCCCCGACTCTTATCTCGCACCAACCCCATGACCGTAGGAAAGCCAGACCTATGACTTCTAAGACCCGCTGATGTCATTGGAGCCCCGCGTGCCCCCGCGGAATTCCTTGTACCTCTTATGGACTTTCCCTTCATACTTCCTTAATAGCTCGCTGAGGCCAGTACCTCAGGATCGCGCCATGTGTTTGTACTTTGCAAACACCCTGTATTAGTATATAAGTCACACCCTACCTAGCTTGTACGGTAGACTTGACTTCTTGTGTAATACCACATAGCCTTTGTCTCACGACCCAACTTTGACTCACCGTTGCGTTTGAGTCCCCGCTTTGGCTCACCCCTTTGCTTGAGCCCTGATCCTCGCTATTATCCTTGTGTCCCTGGAGGACCAAGTGATACTTGTTCACCACCGAACTGAGTCTTAACTGACTCGCGCCTCTCCGATCCCGTTGACTCGCTGAAGTACACGTTGTACTTAATGCCCCTGTGGTGGCGTTACATTAAGTCAAGTCTCTCACAGTGGCGACATCCAGTCGCAGTAGAACCAAGTTTAGGCCCGAGTACATTGACCGCCTTAGCTCCGACAAATTATCAGACAGAGTTAAAGGAACCGCGGTCTGGGCAGAACACAACGGAGTCGAAGGATATTTTGTCTTTGACCCCTCGACACGATTGTACCGACAGATCCGTTACCTTGAAGACAGACGCCTCTGGGCCTTTATCGAATACTCCCCGACTGAAGGAGTGTGGTACACTACAGGACCAGTACCCCCCCACCCTGAACACCGGACCCCTAGGACCCTCTAGTCCTTCGGGCATCAATATTGACCCCTCTGACACCCCATCCCCAAGCGTATCTATACCAACAACCAACCTCCCCACTTCGGCATTCCCGTCCTATGCAATGGCTCAGCAGGGACAAGCATCTGCAAGCACCACCCTCACTAGTGGAGGAGGAGTACCCAGTGGAAGTGGAGCTCCCGTCGGAGGAACCCCCGCCAGTGGTGGCGGAGGTGGTGGCGGAGGTAGTGGCAGTGGTGGAGGCGGTGGCGGTGGTGGCAGACCGGCCCCAGCTGGAGGAGCGGCACCGCCTGTACCAGCCCCTGGCGGCAATGGTCACCTAGGAGGAAACCCCCCACCAGAATTCGATGGAAATCGAGAAAAAAGCAAGGCTTTCTTATGTGCCTTCAAATTGTATTGCGGAATGAACCCGACAGTAGACCTGCTCGCGGTACCTGGACAACGGGCCATGGCCTTCCTCTCTTACATCCGAGGACCACTCGTCGACGATTGGGTCAATGAACAGATGAGATGGCTCGACAATCAGGTAGCAGCGGGAGTCCTGCGAACCCAAAATAACCTGTGGAACGAGGTGGAAACCCAATTTCTGCAGGCATACACTGACACTGCAGAACAGACGAAGGCCCGCAAAGCCTTGCAAACCTTGGCAATGAAGGGAGAGGATATCGACTCTTACATTGCCCAGTTTGACAACCTGACGACAAAAGCCGGGTATGGCCCGGACGAAGCCACGACGTTGGAGTTATTCCAAGATGGACTTCCAAACCAGTTAGTAATTAATGCCATTTGCTTCCAACACCCCGTTACGTGGGAGGATTGGAAGCGAGCTGCTCGATTACAGCAGGCTGAATACCTGGTACTGAAGGACCGACTCGGCAAGAATCGAACCCCGCGCCAAAAGAAGGGAGGGCATAGCCGAGACCAGTGGGTACAGGCCCTCAACAAGAACCGCGACCCGAACGCCATGGATATTGGACGCGCCAGAGCCTCCGTGGCTCTTACCGACGCAGACCAAATCCAACTACAAAAGGAGGGCCGCTGTTTTAGATGCCGTGCTGCAGGGCACATCTCGCGTAACTGCCCACAAAAGGGCACTCGAATTGCTACTTCCTCAACGACCACCCAACCAGCTTCCATCCCCGCTCCCCCGCCCATATCAACTCCCGCCGTCACTACTGTCACCATACAATCTAACCGCGTACTTTCGACGGAAGAACAGGCTGAAGCACAGATCGCTGTGATGAAAGTGCAGCCCCAGGAAGTACGAGACCTCATGGTGGAGAAGCTGTTTGCGAAAGAGGATTTTCTTGACGCTTGAACCCAACGGCCTGGGCTAGAGCACTCAATGTAAACGTGTACCATAGCAGATATCGATCCATGCAAATCCCAGTACTCTTTAAATCTGCACACGCAACGGCCGAACAACAAGTGCTCCTGGACTCAGGAGCAACGGATAATTTTATCTGCGCCTCACTTTTGAAATGGCTGCAGATCGGAACCCGTGACGTCACACAACCAATATGCATTTGGAATGTGGACGGAACTCACAACCAAGATGGGGCAATTACCCAATACACCGACCTGAACGTTCGCACAGGAAACGACACCAAAACACTTTGCTTCCTAGTGACGAACTTAGGAAGGGACGAAGTCATACTGGGCTACCCATGGTTTTCAGCATTTGAACCACTTGTGAAGTGGGGCGAAGCAACGCTGGATGAAGAATTCCAACCGGTAGTCATATCCAGCCTCCAGTCATCGGATGAAGCCACGCCCATAGAAGCATCTATATGGGCATTGGAGACGTACCAACTCGATGAGGAAGCGTGGGAACAGATCGCGGATGACGAGCAGGAGCCATGTGTGGCATTACTGTGGAAGACTACGACGGCATCTGAACTGGCACAACAGGAAGCAGCCAAACAAGAGACATGCACTTTTGAAGAAATGGTCCCACCAGAGTATCGGCGATATCGTAAAGTGTTCAATGAGGAGGCGTCACATCGCTTCCCGCTGAAACGACCATGGGACCATGCCATCGACTTGATGCCTAATGCACCCGCAACGATGGACTGCAAAGTGTACCCGCTAACGCAAGAAGAGGACAAGGCTCTCGATGTGTTCCTCGCCAAACAACTATAAAGGGGATACATTCGAGCGTCGAAATCCCCATACGTCTCACCATTCTTTTTCATAAAAAAGAAAGATGGGAAACTTAGACCCGTACAAGACTACCGACGACTGAACAAAGTCACCATCCGCAATCACTACCCACTACCACTAATCCCTGAACTCATCGATAAAATCCGAGATGCACGACTCTTCACTAAGCTGGATATCCGTTGGGGATACAACAACGTTCGTATAGACGAAGGACACGAGTGGAAGGCTGCCTTTAAGACAAACAAAGGAGCTTTCGAACCACTCGTAATGTACTTCGGACTCACAAATTCCCCCGCAACATTCCAAGCAATGATGGACTCCACATTCCGAGGACCGGTACTAACAAACGAGGTGATCGTATACATGGATGACATCCTAATTGCAACCGTCGACGACCTCACACGTCATCAAGAAAGAGTCCACCAGGTCCTAACCATCTGCGAAGAGAATGACCTATACATCAAACCGGAGAAGTGCGAGTTTGAGGTACGCGAGACAGAGTACCTGGGACTTATCATCGGGCATGGGAAGTTGCGAATGGACCCCGTAAAAGTACGAGGGATTCACAAGTGGCAACCCCCGAGGAGTCTCAGAGAAGTGCGCGCCTTTATCGGCTTCTGCAACTTCTACCGCCGATTTATTAAGGGATTTTCAACACTTGCATGCCCTCTCCACGACCTCACGAAGAAGGACACCCCATGGCACTGGGGGGCGGAACAACAGTGTGCGTTTGAACGTATCAAGGACCAGAGATGTCAGGAGCCTGTCCTTCTATCCCCTGATTTGACAAAACCATTCGAAATGGAAGTGGATGCGTCCAACGTTGCCATCGGTGCAGTCCTCAACCAACTAGGGAGCGATCAAAAGCTCCACCCAGTAGCGTTCCATTCAGAATCACTATCCCAAGCTGAACAGAACTACGACATCTACTGTTACGGTTTTGCCCGTAACTGGTCCCCCGAACACCCCTGCAAGACCTCAGAACACTGCCGTGAAGCGATCACATGCTGAATATGCTGAAGAAGAGGTCGAAGTTATGAGACTTGTGGCTGAGCACGCCCAGAAACCAGCTAAGTCACGTGACCTTCCCGCCTACCTCGGAAACGCTCAAGAATATTGGGAGTAGGATCACGTGATCTTACATCAAGCGCCCGTCATGTGACCCTGGCACGTGACCTGGCTAGACTTGCACCAGAAGGGTCCAGATGAGCTTGTGCCTGGACCAGTCTCGAATGCCTCATGTTTGTGATGACTCGTATGTGCCTGATCGATTGTGCCTTGATTCTGATGTGTTGTGCAACGTTCGTACTCTGATTGGATGGAAGCAGCGCTCATACAGCTGTGGATGATTATCTCTGACTCATACCTTTGCGCCTTACTGTCATTGGTGGATTGTTATCTCTGACTCGACTATGACTCATTCCTAGGATCCGTGTATTAGGGTTTCGGAGTTCCAAGCTGGGGTTCAAACCTCCTTGGACATGTATATAGGCTCTGGCTTATGGTCGCTGAAGACCTAAGCTTGACTTCTTGGATTATACCACCCAAACGCCTTGCCTCTTCTGCACTGTCTTGCCAGTTGAGTGCTGAATAGACTTTGGTTGTCAACTCCTAGTCCTTAGCTGAGGGATCGCCGTAAGGCCCCTATCCTTTCCTTTCCTCTCTACTCTTGCCGTTCAAGGAACGTGCTGCATCATCTCCTTAGTCGCGCTGTCTTGCCGACTACCTTTGCCACATCTACTTCAGCTCACTCTCTTCACCTCCCTTTGCATCCTTTGGGGAACATTACTACGACTTGTTTGCGAGCTAGTAGAAGATCAAGTACGTGACTTCGACATATCTGGTGATCGCTAGGTCGTCCTGGTAGCCTTGTCCACAGTACAAGAAGAACGTCCGGTGGAACGTTACATCTACAACTGAGAATTACTTGCGGTGGTCAAAGCATTGCGCGCCTGGCGCATGTATCTTGTCGGATCCCCCCACAAGATCATCATACACATGGACCATGCCAACCTTCAGTATTGGAAGGAGCCACGAAAAATCAGTTGACAAGTGGCGCGCAAATTCCTAGAATTATCAGAATACGACTTCGTACTGAAGCACGTATCAGGAATCAGGAATGGTCGCGCGGATGCCCTATCCTGACGAGCCGACTACGCACCAAACGACAAAGATAATAACAATGTCGTTGTCCTTCCCGCGGACCACTTCATCCGAGCCACCAAGATGTCAATGCACGACATGGACATCTGGACCCAGATTGCGCAGAACCTCGACGATTTGGAGTTTGCGCCCTCGGCCATGGAATCTTGATCCGAGGATTTGCTCCACTTCAAACTCTTCTTCTCCATCGATAAGGTCAGGAGGAGGTCGCGTAAAGTTTGCCCCGTGTAGTTCCGTCTCCTTATATGGGGTGAGGAGGTTGGCGTGGAACACGGGGTGGAACATGGGGTGGATCTTCCAAGACTCTGGGAGTTCTAACTCGTATGATACTGCCGAGAGGGCCTTCTTGATGCGGAACGGTCCGTGGCGTTTAGGGGCTAATTTGGCTGTGGGGTAAAACATTTTAAGGTTCATCCCCTCTAACCACACTTGCGCCCCCTCCTGGTAGGGAATGAAACGGGTACGCCCTCGTTTCGCCATGAGTTCTTGTGCGTGTTTGATACAGTCTTGTGCGTGTTGTCGGAAGTTGCCCATATCTTCCAATCGCTGGTCAACTGATGGGGAAGTTGTAGGTTTTGGGACCCAATTAGTACGCGGCTCCCACCCCATGATAAGTGAGAAAGGAGAGTGTTTTGTTGTCACGTTGGGCCACGCGTTGTGTGCGAATTGTGCTACGGGGAGGGCCTCTGCCCAGTTATCCTGTTGCACGTTGCTCCAGTGGCGTAGGTATTGCTCCAGCCATTGGTTGGTTCGCTCTGACTGCCCATCTGTTTGAGGGTGATACGCCGACGAGATGTTCTGCCTAATTCCGAGAACTTGGCAGAGCTGTGTCATGAATGCAGATGTGAATCTAGGGTCCCGATCGGTAATCAGCTTTCGGGGTATGCCGTAGTGGGGGTAGACATGGCGAAGGTATAGTTGGGCTACTCCTTCCGCTGTAATTGTTTCGTTACATGGGATGAAGATGGCTGCTTTGGAGCAGTCATGGTCAGTGATAGTGAGTATTGAGTCGTACCCCTGTGACGGTGGTAACTTCGTAATAAAGTCCATGGCTACGACTTCGAACGGTTCTGCGTCTGGGTTGGTTGTGATAGGGAATAGGTGTGGTTTTTGTCGGTGGGGATTGATCTTGTTGGCTTGGCATGTAGCACAACCCTTGACGTATTCTTCAACATCTTTGCGCATGCTGGGCCACCAGTAGTCCCGTCGCAGAAGTTCATAGGTGTTTGCGATTCCAGGGTGTCCCATGGTAGGTGTGTCGTGGAAAAAGGTGATTACCCCCCGCTTAAGATCGTTATCCCCGATAACAACAAGGGCATCTCCCTTCCACCTTCATTGGCTGCAACGACGGTGGGTTACCTTTAGTACCTGCAGTGGGGTTGTCGCCTTCATTGGCTGACACTAGTCTCCTCCACTATGGGGAGACTATGACAGTATGTCGCCTTTAATGGCAGACATTAGTCTCCTTATAAGGGGAGACTATGCCGGTTTATTTTTCTGTTATTAGTCGCATACGGTGCTGACTACTCTCTATTCAGAAACCTATTATCAAACATGTCGACTCTTACTACTCTTGTCCCCGTCCTTGACAGCAACAACTATCAAATTTGGGCTAAGCAAATGGAGGCTTTCTTGAAGTCTTCTGCACTGTGGGATGTAGTGTCTGGGAGGCGTGGTGCCCCCAAAGCGACTTATGGCAGGGCCCATAACCTGTTGCGCAGCAATGCACGCAGTGTACAGGTAGACCCTTACCTGAATAGAGAGCTTAGATGAGGCTTAGAGTGAAGCAGAGGAAGCTCAGAGTGGGGTGGAGAGAGATGTGTATAGGTACTCGCTCCTATAGTAGGATTTATATACTCTATGGTCCACCCATGTCCGTTTGGGGAAAAGTGATGAGTAGAGGCATCCACAATATCGCGTTTTCAGTGTCGCCTAATGTCTAATCACCGGTGGACTCGGAATAATCCCTTAAGGGGATTCTGTACGTATACCGTATGACTAAATACTCCGAATTACGTGTATGGCATAACTAATCGTACTGTCATTCCTACGTAATGAGCCTTATAGTAAGTATTATGGCTCAACAATGTCTTCTCCCTTCATCATGAAGTTTTGCAAGGTTTTGCGGGCCTTGGTTTGCTCGGCAGTATCGGTGTAGGCCTGCGTGAATTGGGTTTCGATCTTGTTCCAGAGATTTTCTTCAGTTTGAAGAACTCCTCCTGCTAGCTGAGCCTCTATCCACTGCATTTGTTCGTCAACCCAATCGTCGATGAGTGGTCCTCTAATGTAGGACAGGAACATCATGGCTCATTGGGCTGGTACTGCTAGCAGGTCGACGGTGGGGTTCATTCCCTGGTACAGTTTGAAGGCTCATAAGAATGCCTTGCTTTGTTCTCGGTTTCCATCAAATTCTGGGGGTGGGTTCCCTCCTAGGTGGCCGTTGCCTCCCAGGGCTGGCATGGGTGGTGCGGCTCCTCCGGCTGGGGCTGGTCTGCCACCGCCACTGCCACCTCCACCGCCATCACCACCACCACCACCACCGCCACTACTGGCAGGGGTTCCTCCAGCGGGAGCTCCACTTCCACTGGGTGCTCCTCCTCCACTGGTGAGGGTGGTACTTGCAGATGCTTGTCCCTGCTGAGCCATTGCGTAGGATGGGAATGCTGAGGCTGAGAGGTTCGTTGTTGGTACAGATATACTCAGGGATGTAGTGTCTTGGGGGTCAATATCAATTCCCGAGGGGTTTGACAATCCCAAAGGGCTGGTTTGCAAGGTGAGGGGTACTGGTCCGGTGGTGTACCACACTCCTTCGTTTGGGGAGTATTCAATGAATGCCCAGAGGCATTTGTCTTCAAGATAGTGAATCTGTTGGTAGGATCTTGTCGTAGGGTCGAAGATGAAATATCTTTCGACTCCGTTATTTTCTGCCCAGACCGCTGCTCCCTTAACTCTGTTGGATAGTTTGTTGGAGCTGAGATGATCAATATATTTGGGCTTGAACTTGGTTCGACTGTGACTGGACATCGCCACGGTGAGAGACTTGACTTAATGTAATGCCACCACAGGGGCGTTAAGTACAATGTGTACTTCAACAAGTCAATGGGATCGGAAAGGCATGAGTCGGTTAGGACTCAGTTCAGTGGTGAACAAGTATCACTTGGCCTCCCAGGGGCACAAGGACAATAGCGGAAAGTCAGGGCTCAAGCAAAAGGGCGAGCGAAAATGGGGACTCAAGCGCAACGGCGAGTCTAAGGTTGGTTGGTGAGGCGAAGACTATGTGGTATTACACAAGAAGTCAAGTCTAC
Source organism: Lactarius akahatsu (assembly GCA_021524915.1). Taxonomy (NCBI): domain Eukaryota; kingdom Fungi; phylum Basidiomycota; class Agaricomycetes; order Russulales; family Russulaceae; genus Lactarius; species Lactarius akahatsu. Next base: position 692,460 of record JAKELL010000008.1, on the reverse strand, counting down.
TGTACAAGCTAGGTAGGGCGTGACTTATGTACTACTACAGGGTGTTTGGCTAAGCCAAACACATGATGCTATACTGACACCTCACGCTGAATCGGGTACAAAGGGACATAATACATTGGGGGTTATGAAGACACGCGGGTCCGCATGTGTGTCAGATCAACTCGGAAAGGTGTAGTGGTTTTCAATGGCGCAAACTGCCGGTCGAAAGGAGTGTTGAGACGCGACTGATTCAAGTCACATGTCTCGTGGGATATGATTGAGTCATCCCATTTACTAAATACGGTATCTGTCCCTTACGGACTAATTTGGACTTGGCCGGACTCTTACGGACCGCTTTTGTTTATCTTTATTGATAGAGCCATATACGGCTCTTATTGTTCTTCATTGTTAAGATACCGGTATTGTCTGCTTTAGGCAGCTATTGTTCTCTGCCCTCCAATGGCATTTGTCCCTCTGACGCACAGACCAACTGTATTGTGTTTGGATCACCTGTGCGCACGGACCATTCTTACAAAGCGTCCTGTATATAAGGACTGCTGTCTTCGCCTTTACACTTCAGAGTTTACTTCCCCTCTGAAGTGTAAGTTCCTTTTCTCTTTACTTCTCCCACCATACCTTTACTCATAAGGCATTCCTTTATAGTAACTTGTCCTTACTAGGTATGCAGTTGTAACAGAGTTTACTTCCCCTCTGAAGTTAACTTGTCCTTACTAGCTCATTGCTATTAACACTTTGCTCGTTAGTTCTGCGCTTCAACAGGTTATGGGCCCTGACGCCTAATAACTAACTTGCGTTATACCTACAGATCTACTCTTGTGTCACCTTGCTCTCTCAGCCGACCACATCTTTTTTGTCGTCTTCCACATCTTCAGTGAGCATCCTCTATCCCCTATTTTTTTCGACACACCCTTTCTTGTCCACCATGACTTCGTCATGTGCCATTCTGGCTAGCCTCCTAAGGAGGTTCTCGTGAAAGGTCTTTATGACCTTAAACTCCTCTGTGCGCACTATCCTAGTATATTTTCTATACCCGGTTTTCGTCCGGAAGTGCTTTCATAGGCCAAAAGGGGAAGACCCTTGTGGCTATAGGCCTCTTTAATGGTTGGGTGATACTCGGTTAATACCTGGGTCACTTTAAGGGGTGTGAAGGCCTGGTTAATAGTCAAACCCAGAAGTCCTTCCCTCTGACACAACTAGGAAACGCTACTATACTATAATGGTATTTACACAGTAGCCATGACTAGACCTCTGCCAGGAGAAGTATTCGCTCCCTTTGTGCAGGATTCGCTGCATGGCATGTATCACTAGTCTAGCTACTTAGTACCAAGACCCTTAATGGTCTGTTCTAGAGACTCCACAGACGACAGTCACAATTGTTACGGGAGTTGATCCCTATCATTGTCTCTGGAATTCGCTGTTGGCTCCTCTCTAGGGTACTACCCTTTACTGTGCATCTTAGTCGCCCCAGTCTACTTGGCCCTAAAGGTTAGAGATGGCCTTGAAGCGTCCTTCGCCGGACAATGCTTCTATGAGCCCTTCTTGCTAGACCCTGATAAAGCTGTATGATATGACCACTCGCCCTTCTAGGGTCTCAGAAGATCACAGTACAAGGCAGCCATTATAAAAATGATTCCACTACTATAAAACTCCCAAGTCGCACAAACTTGAGGCATGACACTCTACTGTGTTATGGAGTTATAGCGCTCTTATGGCTGGACCGCTACTTTCCTTAAAAACAAGATCTGGGCTGGTTCTGACTGCTCCTCGGAACCAGATATACAAACATCTCAAATGGCCTCGCCCACCTTCCACCTCTCTTTCCCACCTACCCTCGTCCTTTCCAAGTTGGACGGAACAAACTGGCAAACATGGGGAGCGACCTTCACGTCGCTCATGTTGATGAATGGGGTGAAAAGGCACCTCTCTCACTCCCAGCCTGCCTTTGTTCCACACCACCCTGCCCCTGCAGCAGGAGTTGTTGGTGCCCCTACGTGTTACGAACCCCGACCACCGAAGGTGCGGCCCGCGCGCATGACGGCCCGGAGATACTGCCAGACACTGCAGAGACTCCGCGGAGCCCGATAGGCGACCGCATCGGATCCCCGGGTGCTAGGGAGCGGTTACGGAAGAGCCTGGGCTTGTGATGTCACTGATCACGTGACTTAGGCCTGGACTAACCTAGACCGATGACGACAGATGGCGCAATGCCTCATGTGACCTTCTAGTAGGTTCCATGGCTGCGCACGGACCACCGAACCCTCGGTAGAGCGGACTTAGCTGGGTACGAACCTTATGTACCTGCTTGTATATATACCAGTAGCATTTTGTACTCAAGTCCTCCAGACTTGAGTTACTTAGCAATACCAGCTAGTACCTTGGGAACTCTGCTCTGCGCTTCTAAGACCATCCTCTTACCTTGTGCATCACCGTTCTCGCTGCGCCTCTTCGAGCGTACGCCTTTGACCGATCCAAGTCTCCTTAGTCATCATCCGCGACTACGACCCTCGACCTTGTCCTTTCGTTATGCCGTCTGCTGGTAAACCCGGAGTCGCACGCCGCCCCGCTGGTGGCGTTACACTACGGGGCCAACAGACGAAGGGTTGGCCATCTTGGCCTTGTGGGAAAAGCAGGAAGAGGTCATTACTGGCCTCCTATACCTCTCAGTCACGTCAGAGGTTTTATCCGGCATTGTGTCAGAGACGGTGTTCCCAACCGTCCATGACAAATTCTCCCATTTAGATCACCTCTATGGTCAGGTCGGCTCTATGGCCACCTTCAACTTATGGGTAGGCTTGGCCAATACCAAGCTTCAGGAAGGTAGCCCCTTCCAACCTCAACTCCAGAAAATGCTGGACGCGAGGAATACCCTTGTGGAGCAAGGGATGCCCATCTCGGACATGCAAATGTCCTTTATACTGTTAGACGCGCTACCCCCCTCCTACAGCACCATAGCAGGCACCATCCTCGCCTCTGGCCCCCCTGCCAACCTACAACCTCAGGACCTAATTAACAGGTTCATTAATGAGGAATCACGCATCGCTGGTCCCCCAGCATCTTATAATAAGATAGCCCCCGTCAAGAAAAATTCGCCTCCGCACGATCATGCGTTGCAGGCATTGGGCAGCTCTGTGTCTCCGGACATAATCTGCCACTACTGCAAAAAGTCTGGCCATAAAAAGCCAGACTGCTACAAACTCAAACGGGACCAGGAGAATGCGAAGAAAGGGAGGGCTGGGCAACGTGGGAAAGCTGCCCAAAACTCAATGACTGAGGCCCCGGACTCACTTCCAGGGAACAGGTTTGCCGCAGCCAATAGCATACCTGTACCAAAGAGCCGCCTATTTACTATAGTTAATGGCTCTGGCAAAATAGAAGAGGTACATGAGGTACCTCAGGTCTCCCTTTACATGATGAGTGCCAACCACACTCAGATAGCATCAAGATGGATGATGGATAGTGGAGCATCAGCACATTTCACCCCACACCTTGAAGACTACGACTCCTACACACCCCATGAAGGAGTAGAAGTGCTTCTAGGTGACAACTCTCTGCTCAAGAGCGTTGGTACTGGTACGGTTACAATCCGAACCAACAGAGGCTACGACCTCAAAATATCAAATGTGCTACACCTCCCCAACACACACTCACGCATACTATCCACGCCTGCTCTAACTCAAAAAGGCGCCATCATCAGTTTCGACTCAACATCTTTTGCTATAAGATTCAATGGAGAGACCATAGCGGAAGGACACAAGGCCTCAGGCCTATATTGGCTTGACGGACAACATATGAATTCAGTCCGAGCACCTGCATCTGCTAGCCTTGATGTCTGGCATCAGCGCATGGGACATATGTCCAAAGACGCGCTTAAAAGATATGCTCAGGAGTCTGTAAAAGGACTCCATATAAATAACTCACCAGTAGACGATAAGTTGTGCCATGGCTGTGAAACTGGCAAATCAACGCGTCTACCCTTTCCACCTTCCTCAAAACGCGCACAAAAACCCCTTGAAGTCATCCACAGTGACCTTGTTGGCCCCATGCAGAGCCAATCAATACAAGGAAACAAGTACTTCGCCACGTTCATAGACGACTTCTCCAAAGCAGCAGTAGTCGTCTTCATGAAAACAAAGGACCAGTTTAAGGATGCCTTCCTACATTATAAGGCATGGGCTGAAAAACAACTAAATAAGCCCGTCAAGACCTTACACTCGGACCGTGGTGGCGAGTACATCAATAATGACTTAAAGCGCATACTTTTGGAAGCAGGAATTGAGCATACTCTTACAATGCCTCATTCTCCACAACAGAATGGGAGAGCTGAGCGGTTTAACCAAACGGTTATGGAAAAAGGCACTAGCATGCTTCATCATGCAGGCCTCAGCCTCGGTTTTTGGGAACAAGCAGTTCAAACTGCTGTCCAAATCTACAACCGCACTCCCACTCGTTCTAATCAGTGGAAAACTCCGCTAGAGCTCTGGGATGGTACAGTCCCGGATGTCTCTTACTTTAGAGTATTTGGCTGCAAAGCCTACTATCATGTACCCGAACACAACCGGCGCAAACTAGATCCTAAAGCAAAGGAAGCCGTGTTTGTGGGCTATGAGCCCCTATCAAAGGGCTACAAACTCTGGGATAGACATAGCCAGTGCTTCGTCTCTTCACGAGATGTTACATTTGACGAAAGCACTTTCCCATCCCTGAGTGACCTGGCTCGTCACTCTCAAACTCCTACCCCTCCCGTGTCTGGTGAACTCGAAAGAGGCGCTGCCGGCGGAGAGATTTTCTTTGTAGTGCCTAGCCCGCCTACACCAGCTGTTGCCCCTGCGGCACCTACACCAGTCTTTGTACTCCCACCTATTCAGGTGCCCGCAGAACCTCAACAACAGCCTAGCACACCCCCCAACACCTCACCTGCTGCGGCAGACCAGACAATATATCACACTCCCCCTTCCCAAGCCCCCCCCCCTACAAACACTGCACCCACCCGCACTCGCACTCGCTCCACAAGGCGTGCTGCAGTAGTTGCTCCTATACCGGCCCCTAATTTCAATAGGGAAGTATCTCCTCCCAGATCTACTCCCAGATCTCCGAGAAATACTCAACCGGTTTCGCCTACCCGACCAAGGCGGAGCACTAGGGTACGATTCACGAATCCTCGCTATCTCCAAGAGGATGATGAATTCGTGCAAGGAAGCAGTAGGCTGGGAATGATGGACCTACTTAATGCGGCAGAGGTACCTGGCTATAGGGACCCTCAGACCTTTAAGCAGGCCATGGAGTCTGACCAAGCTGTCGATTGGCTTGAAGCATGCCAGTATGAACTGGATGCTCTCGACAAGCTCGATGTCTGGAGATTAGAACCCCTCCCTGCTGGAAGGAAGGTGGTAAAATGCAAATGGGTGTTCAAGAAGAAAGCAGATGGACGCTTTCGTGCTAGGCTAGTGGCAAAAGGGTTCACCCAACTAGAGGGGGTGGACTTTGACGAAACTTTCTCCCCAGTTGCCCGCTTCGAGTCTTTACGACTCCTTCTTGCGTTGGCTACGCTTGAAGACTGGCATATTCACCAGATGGATGTCAAATCGGCATTCCTTCATGGGGAACTGGAGGAAGAAATTTATATGGAGCAACCTGTCGGTTTCGTCACAGCTGGCTCCGAGCACCTTGTGTGCCGGTTACAGAAGGCACTTTATGGCCTGAAACAAGCTTCCCGCGCATGGAACGTGCAATTCCATGGGGTCCTTTGTGACCTAGGCTTTACGCGGACGTACTCTGATGCAGGAGTATATGTGTATCATCTTCAAGAGGGGGGTGACACATTATTTGTGATCTTATATGTAGATGACATCACTATACTCGGGAGCTCCCTATCAAAGATCAATGATCTGAAAGTCTCTCTATCAGACCGATATGAGATGACTGATCTTGGTGAAATCCAATCTTATCTCGGTGTCAACATCACCAGAGATCGTGCAAACCGCACTATGGAAATCAACCAATCAGATTACATCCGCGATGTGATTGAGCGCTTTGGAATGCTAGACTCCAACCCAGTATATACCCCTCTTCCCTCTGGCGCTGAGGCACACTTGATCAAATTCGAAGATCAGGCCTCTACTTCTGAAATTAAGAAGTATCAACAGATAATTGGGTCTCTGCTGTATGCGCAGATAGGAAGCAGACCTGATATATCCTTCGCTGTTGCGCGCCTTAGTCAATTTGCTTCCAATCCCTCACCTCAGCATTTACGCCTATCCAAGTATGTCCTAGCCTACCTAAACACAACAAAGGACTACAAGATACGCTATGCTGGAGGGACTGACTCTGATGGAGCTGGCCTTCATGGCTACTGCGACTCTTCCTGGGGAGATCAGGAAGAAAAGCACTCCACCTCTGGCTACGTCTTCTTGCTTGCTAATGGAGCCATTTCATGGTGTACCAGAAAACAGAAGACCATAGCCCAGTCTACCACAGAAGCAGAGTACATGAGCCTCGCTGAGGCCTCTAACCAAGCTCAGTGGTACACCACTTTCCTAGGGGAACTAGGGTATGAGGTCGCCTCCCCCATTCCCCTACACTGTGACAACAAGGGTGCTGTAGACTTAGCATTAAACCCTGTCACTGGAAGGCGGTCCAAACACATCCTGATCAAACACCATGTAGTCAGGGAGTACGTAGAAAATAAGGTCATAGACCTGATCCGTACTCCTACAGGGGAAATGGTTGCAGATGGACTTACTAAGTCACTGCCCAAAGAACCCTTTGACAAAATGGTCACTGATCTAGGAATGGTGTAAGAAGGGTTAAAAGGAAAACTTGTACACAGTCAATGGTCGTCGATCCTTGGTTTATCAACAAGGACGTCACATTGTTCTGTAATCTAGTACAAAACACATCATGTTCTCTAATCCATGAGAGCTATGAAAAACCCTTCTTAGAACTCTGAAGGAGTTGGACCTTGTTCCAACTCAGTACAGAAGGTAGTCCTTTATTACAGGACTACCACGAAGTGGGTGTAAAAACCGCTTCGGATTGAACATTATCTGCACAAAGATTCCAACCTCAATCCCGAACTTCTGTACGACTCTGGGTTCTATATAAAACACCTATATCTACAAAATGGACTGCCTCTATCATGGAGGGATGTTGAGACGCGACTGATTCAAGTCACATGTCTCGTGGGATATGATTGAGTCATCCCATTTACTAAATACGGTATCTGTCCCTTACGGACTAATTTGGACTTGGCCGGACTCTTACGGACCGCTTTTGTTTATCTTTATTGATAGAGCCATATACGGCTCTTATTGTTCTTCATTGTTAAGATACCGGTATTGTCTGCTTTAGGCAGCTATTGTTCTCTGCCCTCCAATGGCATTTGTCCCTCTGACGCACAGACCAACTGTATTGTGTTTGGATCACCTGTGCGCACGGACCATTCTTACAAAGCGTCCTGTATATAAGGACTGCTGTCTTCGCCTTTACACTTCAGAGTTTACTTCCCCTCTGAAGTGTAAGTTCCTTTTCTCTTTACTTCTCCCACCATACCTTTACTCATAAGGCGTTCCTTTATAGTAACTTGTCCTTACTAGGTATGCAGTTGTAACAGAGTTTACTTCCCCTCTGAAGTTAACTTGTCCTTACTAGCTCATTGCTATTAACGCTTCGCTCGTTAGTTCTGCGCTTCAACAAGGAGTCGGGCACAATTGGAACAAGGCGAAATGGATGGGCATGTGACAAATGAGAAGCCTGCGGAAACCGCGTATCGTACAGTAGGTAATGAAGCGAGTCAGGATGCACATAACAGAAGCAGAAATCGTAACACCAGGTGATATCGGTAGTTGGGTGCCACGATCCAATGATCGTGCCATTGATTATCTCTGATATTCAGTTTCTGGAAAGATTTATTGTCTCTGCTTCCATGTTTCATGTCTCACTTCTGGCACGTTCTTGACCCTACTTCTGTGTTTCAGATCCTGCTTCTCTTCTTACTGTTCTACTAGATTATTCTGAAAGTTTCAGAGTCTTGTGGTGTGCTTCTGCCAGCTCACAGTTTCTACAGAAAAAGCATAAAAATAGAATACTGGTACAGTATTTAAGGAACCAGTAGTACATCCTGTATTCTGCGTTCTAGTCTTGTTCTCCATCTCTGAATCTAGTCTGTAAACTACTCACTTGCCGTGTGCAAGTCATCTTACCTAATCGACCCTGGCTGCAACTTGGTATCGAGCCCAAGCACTGCACATATTCTGAACGTGACCAACTTGGTGCCAGCCCGAGCTCTGATCGTGAAATCAGGTGACTTAGCTTGTTCTTGGGTGTCTAAAGCCACAATCTTCATAACTTCGGCTTCCTCCTCAGCCAGATCAGCACGTGATCGCTTCATGGCAGTGTTCTGGGGTCGTGCAAGGGGTGTCTGGGGGTCCATTATGGGTGAAACCATAACAATACTGCTGACAAGGGTGTCATAGCCCATATGTCAGTGTCCACTTCTCAGTCTGAGGCACCAGTTAGTCTAAAACATAACACTCATTGTGACTCTTTCCTAGGATCTGTGTATTAGGGTTTTGGAGTTCCAAGCTGGGGTTCAAACCTCCTTGGAGTAGTATATAGGCTCTGGCTTATGGTCACTGAAGACCTAAGCTTAACTTCTTGGATTATCCACCCAGTGCCTGCTCTAGTAGCTGTATAGGCTGTTGGCTGTTATCAATCAACATTGTCTTTTGAGCCATACCTGGAGATCCTCCTTGTCCTTAGCTGTGTGTGCTGTCTTGCCACTGTCCCTTCCTTATCCACTCTACCTCCTCTCATCTCTAAGCCACAATGGGTGTGCCCGCCATTTACTTCTCCCACTTTCTCATCTATTTTCCCATTTGTATCCTTTGGGCCACACTACTACATCTTGTCTGTTGATAAGTGGCCTGAGCACATCTAGCGGCTCAATGGACATGCAGATAATGGACTGCTTTAGATAAGATATATTGGACTTATGTAGATTAGATTATAGTATACTCTGGACTCGCCTTGTATTTCGTCCTTGTACTCTGACCTTTGTTCTTATCTTTATTATGATGTCACTATGATATCATATTCCAGACCTTTCTTGTTCTATACGCCTTGTTCTCTAGAACAGTACACTCCTTTGTCCACTTGTAGAACAATGCGTCTTGTATTCACTGTGACCAGCTGTTACCTGCGTCACCCTGTATTTTGTATAAGTAGTGCAGCTTGTACGCTCCTGGTCCACATCAGTTCTCATCTGTTGTGTGCCAGGTATGTCTCCTCTCCTGTAATATCAATCAGTTCTCATCTGTTGTGTGCCAGACACTATCTGCTTCACTTGCAAGATCTCTCTGTTGCTGCTTCAAGCTCACCGTCATATCTCACCACAGTCACCAGTTCACTGTGAGTATGATCCCTTCATGTGCGCTGTTCATCATTGTCCACGAGCTAGTAGTTGATCGAGTACGTGACTTCAACATATCTGGTGATCATTAGGTCACTTCGGTAGCCTTGTCTGCTGTACAAGAAGAACGTCCAGTGGAATGTTACATAAGGGCTTATCTAGAGCAGTTATGACATTACAGTAGTATGATTGCCTATTACAGTAGTTAGTAGGATACATACTACAATGGGCACAAAATGGCATCTGAGAAGGAGAAGCCCTATGGCTATCTCAAAGTGCTAGTTAACATCAGGCATATGTAAAAACACAATATTTTGGACACCTGTACTCACCACATTTATGCAAATGGTCAGGGTAGGATCATAGAGTATAAAAACCCTCCCATGGGAAGGGAGGCAAATAGGATATTCACTCTCTTTCTCACTTGTGCACCCTCTCCACTGCTATAGTCTCTCTACCTACTCAAAGGTGAGAACTCCATTCCTGTTAGCTGTGTCCATTGCTGCACAACAATAACTGATGGTTCAAGAAGACCAATCTAGGGAGCTTAGTCATATGGGACAAAGCTTACATACACTGGCAGTTGACAAGAAGCTTTAAAGCTCCTCCTAAATCATAAGTACCCAGTAGCTAAAGTAGCTCAAATAGTGATCCTGGGCATGTGATACTCCTGCTGATACAACTGTCCCTGACTAATATGATGGTAGTCAGTACCCAATGAGTCCAATCACAACAGATCTTTTATCTACTCTGCCACTAGCAGTGGTTCAAACCAGTCATCACCTCCAAGGTCTGCAGAGCTATTTGTAATCTGGCATCCAGTCAGCCATCAACTCAATTGCATAGATTAGAAAAACTTACCCAATATGATAGAATTCCAGCAATCAAATCTGGCCATGGCTCATGAATCACCAGCTGGTTATCAACACCCCTTGTGATTTGAAGCTGAATCATAGGAGACTGCTGATATGAGGCTCCATCATAATCATCATTGAGCTTAACAAGGAGAAAGACCCAGTCATGCCCATTGGTCAGTGCACCACAGAGGATCTTTTTCCTGAAATAAAGTAGCACATTAGAAATGTGAATCTACTAGTAGTAGAAGCAAGCTAGCAGGATCTGCTCACTGGAGAAGCTGTCCACATGCATACAACCCACATACTGCCTGATGAACATGGTCTAAAGTCTCAGACCAAAAATCCTTGGCCTCTATAATAAAGAAGCTGGGTGGCTTAAAGAACTTGTAGACATCAAGGGTTTGGGTGTTTAGATAGAAATCTAGAGGAGACAATTAGCTAGGCAGTCAAAATATGCTAAGGCAGATTTACCAGTACTGGCAGTACATTGACTTACTACAGCAAAATAGTCTACAAATCCAGAAAGGATTGGGAAACTTAATGGCCTGATAGTCATGGCTGGAACAACCTGTTCCATGTTGAGAACCATGTGCTGATCTGGTGGTAACATTGCAGATACACGGAAGAAGAATGCATCAATCCATGCACGAGAACTTGCTTCAGTCTGATAGGGCCAGTATGAGAAGCACAAATTTGGAGCCAACAGATCATTGGCACACCTTTTGAGGAACAACATTTCCCAACAAATGTAAGTGATGATATAGGTTGGCAGAAGACCAAAGTTCATTCTGCCCAAGAGAAGTAGTTGCTGCAATGCGTTCCTCAGGACTTGGTTTCAGTATAATAAAGCCAGCTGATGTGATATTCAACTTGGTCCAGATATACTCTGGATCAGTGTGAGAAAAATGCTACAGGGAGTGAGTGAATAAAAAGCCATTTCATGACTAAAGTTATACTGTACCCGAGATCCTCCAACTTGAAGTGCCAGCTTTGACCCCAACAGAGAGAGAGTTGTGTCAATCTGCTGCACAAAGTCATCCTCAGTGGCAGTGTCCTCACTGTCCTCAGACTCTTGCCCAGGCTCCAGGCTCTCATACACAATGGCCCTCTTCAGCCTGAGAAGAGAGTTGATGGCAAGTTGTAAGTCAACAGACACCATGATGAAGAAAGTGGGGACTGGTGCACTGTTTCCTGTGAAGTGATTCACAATCAGAGGCACTTCCAACCCCTAGCCCCTATAGGATTGCAACGAGCTGGCAAAACCCGCATGGGTAGCAGACTCCCAAACCCGACCTCAACGTGTTGAATTCAACCTGCAAATCTGATGATGATCGTGCCCTTGGCTCGATCGTGCTGCGCCTTTCACTGGCTATTCAACGCCAGGTTGAAAAATATGCGACTTCTCGCTTGGTTTGGGATCATCTCAAGTCCCAGTATGGGGGCGTTAGTGCTGCTAATGTCTACCAGGACTTCAAGCGTGCCATGACGTTCCGTCTGGACTACGCCAAGCATCCTGGCCCCCAGATCGATGAGCTTGCAACGATTTACGACCACCTTTCTGCCAACTCCGCCAAAGTACCCGACGGCCTTCAGGCCATGATGCTTCTTTCGAAGCTACCTGCCAAATGGGAGTCATCCCTTGTCCCTATCCTCATGTCGGGCACTACGGCAAAGAAGCTTACTTTGACCGACATCCGTACTGCAGCGGTCAATCAGTGGGAAATCGAGCGTACAAAAGGCCAGTCCTCTAACAAGGAATCGGCCAACAAGTTGTCGGCGGTCAAGCGCAAGCGTAACGACCCCGACTTCCAGCAGCAGCAGCAGCAAGGCTCTTCGGGCCAGCAGAACAAGAAGCGCGGTAATCAACAGCAGCAGCAGCAGCAGCCCCAGCAGCAGGGAGGGAACCATCGCCAGCATAGTAAACGCGCCGGCAAGAAGTTCAAGAAGCAACATACGCAAGGGCATACGCACATTGCCAACATTGCGGTGCTCCCAGCGCCAACCTCTACGACCATTGCGCATATCTCGCCTTCTGGGCTCGAGCAGCGCATCTCCTCCGCTCCTCCTGCGAAGAAGCACATACCAGGACATTATAAGTCCCTTAACAAGGCTCTGGACGTCACCCAGGCCTTAGAAACTCCTGGTACAGTACAGACAGTAAAGACGCTTGAGCAACGTCTTGGGCAGATGGTCGCAGATTCCCCATGGACCAAGAACCCGAACACCTTCGCAGAGGACTGGGAAATGTCAGATGAGGATGAGGACCTCCCTACAGGCTGCAGTGCGCCCATTAATTCGCCTCCAGATACTCCTAAACTGACCTTGACCCCTTTAGTCTCGCCTGCTGAACAAGAGGCGCGTAAAGACAAGGGCAAGGAGCCCATTCGCACGGTTGAGCCTATCGAAGAATGCCCAGATAGTCCTACTGCAGTTGAAATAACCAAAATGTGGGAAGGCTTTCATAAGAAGGCGGCAGTATGTGCCCCCTCCCCAGATATTTCTCTGGATTGGGGAAGCGAAGCAGACGATGATGACAATGTCTACAACAACTTCGCTGATACAGTCGGACAAGATGACTTTACTCCCTATGAGGACGGGTTAGTAACTTTCCCTCCCCAAATAAGCGAATCTGACCACCCTACAGTGCTACTGGAGACGGCGCCGACTGGCGCTTCTAGAAATAGTAGTTACAGTGCACTTGTAAATAAATTCGTAAATAGCGCTAATCTATGCGCTCATGGTCTTGATTTCGCTTTATGCTCGAAATGTAAGGGAAAGAAAAGTCAAACAGAGCGAGAACCTACTTGGTTACTTGACTCTGGTGCGTCGGCACACTTTACAAACAATAAACTGGACTTTATAAGTTATACCCCCCTTTCACAAAAGCCTATGGTAAAGACAGCAGCCCATCCTCTTTATATACAAGGCAAAGGCTCAGTCTTACTAAAGCATTCTGTGGAACACAATGGCATTAAAACAGAGCGTATTACACGCATATATCCTGTCTTTCATATACCACAGATGACAACTAAGCTATTGTCAATGGGGGAGTTTCTTCAACAGGGATTGCGCGTTCATGGGGATTCGCAGCATATATCTCTATTCTATAAGGGCAGTACGACGCCCATATTACAAACAAAACCCCTAGCAGATGGTCAGACACTTTACTGGCTTGATGCCGAAGTCACGCAAGTAAAAAATGTACATGAAGCCCATAGTACAATCTATACTGCTGACTACGACATTTGGCATAGACGTCTAGGACACCCTTCGAAGGAAGTACTACGTCGTGCCAAGGATCACACTAAGGGATTCCCTAAGGACCTTAAATATCCTTCTGAGACACCCATATGTCCTGGTTGCACCCAAGGGAAAATGCCTGCTTCAACGCATAAACCCTCTGAGACACGTGCTAAGAAGCCTTTTGAAAAGATTCATTCCGATCTTAAGAGCTTCCCAGTTGACTCGTACCACAAATACAAATACTTCATTAGTTTCTTTGACGACTTTTCCTCCTATGCGTGGGTCGTGCTATTACGCACCAAAGCACAGGCCATCAATGCGTTAAGGCAGTTTATTGCCATGGTCAAAAATCAGCATAACGCTACTATTAAACAGTGGATGTCTGACGCTGGAGGAGAATACAAGTCTGATGAGTTTACTAAGGTACTGAAAAATATGGGCATTACTATCCTACAAAGTGCACTGCATACTCCCCAACAAAATGGTCGTGCTGAACGCTTTATGTGTACTTGTATGGATAAGGCTCAGGCTATGCGCCTTGAAGCCTGTCTCCCTCAATCCTGGTGGGAATTTGTGGTCCTACATGCAGTACATTGCTATAATAGGACTCCAATAAGTCGCCTTAATTGGCAGACACCCTATATGAGCTTGCATGGTGAAGCACCTAGTCTTTCACACTTATGAGTGTTTGGATGTGGCGCATATGTGCACATACCAGAAGATCGCAGATCGAACAAACTTGACCCCAAAAGCGAACAAATGATCTATATTGGTCATACTGAGGGCATAAAAGCATATAGATTCATGCGGATCAAAAACAACACAGTGTTCACCAGCACTACTGCATTATTTGATGAGACCGTATACCCTAAGTGCGAAACACAAAGGGTGCGGGGTATAACCCGCATAAATGAGCCAGTAGAGAATCAACCTCCTATGGAGGATGAACCATCACCTACACAGCCCATTCCAAGTGGTTTTGATGATGATATGCCTACTCATCATCCCCCTAAACAGAGGCAAAATAGGGAGGATGCGCCAGACCGCGACGGCGGATCTGTGGAACCAGAGGAACCAGAAGCGCAACAGCCTCCGCCTCCTGCACCAGAACCAGCACTACCATGACGGTCTGCGCGCTTGAGGAAAGTACCTACTCGTCCTGGCAACGTCTATGGGGAAGACAGGCACCCCACAAACATAACTAAAGACGTTGAACGGAGTAGCAAGTGGAAAGAAATGGTTGGAAGACAGCCTGGTCGCTCCAGAGCTGATAGTACACCAGGGCAAAGGCAGATTCCAGGAGGATTTCCTGAGACAAACCCTGACCCTCCACCTGCTGAGAGTGAAGCTCCGCCAGAACCCTCAGAGGATGAAGTAGATGATTTATTGTCACGCCTTGCTCAGGAAGGGGGAGTAAAATTCCTAGATCATCTGCTTGCCAAGGCAGTTCCATCTAATGATCTGGAACCACTGGACACTTCTAATATACGGGAGTGGACCTATAAAGATATAATACGCATGCCTGCAGCACAACAAAAGGAATGGAAGACTGCTTGTCGCGAGGAACTAGAGGCACTTCGCAGACGTAATGTCTTTGAGCTTGTGGAACCCCCTAAAGGGAGGAAAATAATAAAAAACAGATGGGTCTTTGATCAAAAGACTGATGGTCGCAAAAAAGCCCGGCTTGTTGCCAAAGGCTTTTCTCAGGTTGAAGGCGTTGACTATGATGAAATATTCTCACCAGTAGTGTGCTTTGAGACTGTCCGGATGATGCTCGCGCTTGCAGCGCTAGAGGATTGGCACATCACTGGACTAGATGTTAAAACTGCCTTCCTATATGGAGAGCTCAATGAAGAGCTATACATGGAACAACCTGAGGGCTTCAAAGCCAAAGGGCACGAAAATAAAGTATTGCGACTAAAATGCGCCATTTATGGACTTAAACAAGCTGCTCTAGCATGGTGGAAAGCGCTGGATAAGTCCATGGCTGCGATGGGCTGTAAAAGGCTATTATCTGACTCAGGACTCTTTACCCATAGAGGAAAGAGTGGCGCCCTTGTAGTGATCATTGTCTATGTTGATGATGTGATCTTTATGGGATCGGACAAAGCCCTTCTAAATGAGCTTAAGAATAGGTTCATGGAGGCTTGGGAATGTCATGACTTAGGTGATGCAAAGGAATTCTTGCGTATGCGCATTCAGCGGAAACATGGAAAGATCTTTTTAGATCAAACCGCTTACTTAGAAAAGGTGCTGCAACGCTTTGGACTCGCAGATGCGAAAGCAACTGCGACTCCACTTCCTGAAGGGTACCAACCTGTACCTAATAATTCACCAGTCAACCCAAGCGTCAGGAGCAAATACCAGCAAGTTATAGGTTCACTCCTATACATAATGCTTGGGACTCGTCCTGACATCGCCTATGCAGTTGTTAAACTATCACAATTCGCTGCAAACCCCTCAGAGGACCATTTGAACAGAGCACTATATATCTGTCGCTACTTGCTTGGGACTTCTTCATACTCTTTGGTGTATGATGGAAGATCAAATGGAGGCTTAATTGCCTATGCAGACTCTGACTGGGCTTCAAACCCAGACAATAGGCGATCTACCACAGGTTACATGGTTAAACTGGCTAATGGGATATTCAGTTGGAACTCTAGAGCGCAAAAGACAGTCGCATTATCTTCCACTGAAGCTGAATATATGTCGCTGTCAGATACTAGCAGACAATTAGTTTGGATAAAGTCACTCTTTACTGAGCTTGGCATCAAACTAAGCCCAATACCACTCTGCGGTGATAATCAGGGGTCCATCTTTATGGCCTCAAACCCTGTCCAAGAGAAGCGTATTAAACATATTGATATACGCTATCACTACATAAGAGAAGTAGTGAAGGACAAGAAAATAGAACTATTCTTTATAGATGGTTCAGAGAATCCCGCAGATATGTTTACCAAGAACCTAGGGCGTATTAAGTTCGAAAAATTCAGAAGTCAGTTAGGACTTGAGTTTTACTCGTCCAACTAAGTCACAAGGCAACAAACTTGGCCTTGAGACAAGCCTGAAAATTCCATTAATACTATGGAAGGTATATCGAGCGACACTTGAAGACATTGTCTTCCGCATACATAGATTCTTCTCAACCAGAGAATCACAACATTTCCGCTCATTATACCAAAAAATCAGCCCAATGAACTGTAATAGTTCAAAAGCTGAAATGGGATGGTGAAGAGAACTCGGTCTCGAAACCGCTCTTATGGTTCCGAGATAGACTCCCTTCTAATCATGGCTAGAATATTAATTCGCCTTACACACTTGCTTAGAGCGCTTAGTAGCTGCACTTAGCAAGGGGGAGTGTTGAGCCGTAATACTTACTATAAGGCTCATTACGTAGGAATGACAGTACGATTAGTTATGCCATACACGTAATTCGGAGTATTTAGTCATACGGTATACGTACAGAATCCCCTTAAGGGATTATTCCGAGTCCACCAGTGATTAGACATTAGGCGACACTGAAAACGCGATATTGTGGACGCCTCTACTCATCACTTTTCCCCAAACGGACATGGGTGGACCATAGAGTATATAAATCCTACTATAGGAGCGAGTACCTATACACATCTCTCTCCACCCCACTCTGAGCTTCCTCTGCTTCACTCTAAGCCTTGTCTAAGCTCTCTATTCAGGTAAGGGTCTACCTGTACACTGCGTGCATTGCTGCGCAACAGACATTGACTCTTACATTGCACAATTCGGCAACCTAATCACAAAGGCCGGATATAACCCAGATGAAGCTACCACGTTGGAACTATTCCAAGACGGACTCCCAAACCAGTTAGTAGTTAATGCCATCCACTTCCAACACCCCATTACATGGGAAGACTGGAAGCGGGCCGCCCGTCTACAACAGGCTGAGTATCTGGTTTTGAAGGACCGACTCAGCAAAAACTGAACCCCACAACAAAAGAAAGGAGGGCACAACCGTGAACAATGGGTACAAGCCCTTAACAAAAACTGCGACCCGAACGCCATGGATGTTGGACATGCCTGGGCCTCTGTGGCTCTTACAGACGCCGACTGACTCCAACTCCAAAAGGAGGGACACTGTTTTAGATGCTGTGCTATGGGGCACATCTTGTGTAATTGCCCACAAAAAGGCACTCGAATTGCTATGTCCTCCACGACCACCCAACAAACCCCTGTCCCCTCTCCCTCAGCCATATCAGCTCCCACTGTCACTACTATCGCCGTACAATCTAGCCGCGTACTATCAGTGGCAGAACAGGCAGAAGCACAGATCGCTGCAATGAAAGCACAACCACAGAAGGTATGAGACCTCATGGTGGAGAAACTGTTTGCGAAAGAGGATTTTCTCAATGCTTGAACCTGATGGCCTGGGCTAGAGCTCTGAATGTAAATGTGTACCATAGCAGATATCGATCCATGAGAATCCCAGTTCTTTTCAAATCTGCACACGCAACGGCCGAACAACAAGTACTCCTAGACTCAGGAGCTACCAACAACTTTATTTGCACCTCACTACTGAAGCGGCTACAAATTGGAACATGCGATGTCACGCAACCAATATGCATCTGGAACGTGGATGGAACTCATAACCAAGATGGGGCTATTACCCAATACACTGATTTGAATGTCCGTACTGGGAATGACACCAAGATGCTTTGCTTCCTAGTAACGAACCTAGGAAAGGATGAAGTTATATTAGGCTACCCCTGGTTTTTGGCATTTGAACCACTTGTAAAGTGGGGCGAGGCAACGCTGAATGAAGAGTTCCAACCCGTAGTTGTATCCAGCCTCCAGTCATCGGACGAAGCCACACCCATTGAAGCATCCATACGGGCGTTGGAGACGTACCAACTCAATGAGGAGGCATGGGAGCAACTGATGGACGATGAGCAGGAACCCCACGTTGTGATGACTCACTGTCACTCGACAGGGAATCACGACGGGTTCAGAAGACTGGGGGTGGTGGAGAACGCGGAGCGGAGCACAGGGACTACTGTGATGGAACGCTTTGGCTCAACCGTCAGAACTGGCGCGACGGCTCAGGGAAAGTGGCGCTTAGTGGCAAGTCGTGCTTGACAGCTGAAGGGGCACTAGTGCTCGGGAGGCGGGAAGAGGCAAAGGGAGGATGTCACAAGTGGACAGTCTGAGGGACTGTCCGTTCTATTGCGCTGGCTTATATACCCAGAGGGATGGTCTGTGCGTAAGTTTAGGGCAGGCTTAAGGTCTGCCCACGGGTACTGCGGAATACTGCGGAATGGAACCTTCCGGTAACATCTAAATATAGTGTCCAATGGGAAAATCAAGATAGTGTCGTACGACTGCTCCGCAGTCGATGACGCCATATGACGTGACTGCTCCGCAGTCCAATCAGAATAATCGTAGGAGTGGTACGACTGCACCACAGTCGAGTTGGTCATAGTGATTTGACTGCTCCGCAGTCCAATCAGATAAATCCAAGGAATGGTATGACTCTCAGTCGTCAGGTGACTTGATAAACGATGGGAGATCACGTGACTCATCACGTGATCGTCGGAGTACGAAATTCAAACTCCGATTTCGGATTTCCCCTTTAGGAAGGTGATTAGATAAGACCAGGCCGGTGCGGACCGGTCTTAGACGCCCGAGTCATGACCCAAGTTTCTAGGTTCGTGACAGTATCCCCTTTTTAACGTCGTGCTGCACCGACAGCACTGGTTGACTTTGGATGAGGGGCGCGGGGGTGGTCCTTGTGGAACTTCTGGACCAGTTCTCGGGAGTGCGTCATGCGGGATGAGGGGAGCCAGGAATTTTCGGAATCAGGATATCCCTTCCACTTGATCAGGTAAAGTATCCCCTTCTTGTTGGGTGATACTTTGGATTGCAAGACCGCTTCAACTTCGTAGTGTTCGTCCTCTCCTTGGACGATCTCGGGAGGGGGTCGGGTGAAGTTGGGTCCGTGGATATCATTCTCATGATACGGAGAGATCAGGGAATTGTGGAAGACTGGATGAATACGCCATGTCTTTGGGAGTTGGAGTTTACAATTAACTCCCCAGGTGGATAAGACTTTGAATGGACCATGGCGTCGCGGGGCAAGCTTGGGCTTGGGATGTGTGGTGTGGATGTTGGTTCCTTCCAACCAGACTAAGTCTCCAGACTTGAATTCTCGGGATGGGGTTTGTGACTTGGAATTTCTCATGATTTCCGCCGCTACTTTTAGCGCTGCGGTGACCTCGGATCGGATTTGGTTCAGGGATTTCAGCCGGTCTTCGGCTGCAGGGATGTTGGTCGTGAAGTGGATGGGGGGAATGAACTCGGGTTTGAACCCATACCACACTTCGAAGGGTGATTTCTTGGTAGCGCTATGTTGCCGAACATTGTGCGCGAACTCCATGAATGGGATCAACTCTGCCCAATTATCTGCTTGGAAGTTGCAGAAAACGCGAAGGTATTGCTCGAGCTCTTGATTGACTCGCTCGGTCTCTCCATCTGTCTGTGGATGGAACGCGGTTGACATGGTGGACTTGACTCCAAGTTTGCTCCAAACTTCTTGCATCACTTTAGACGCGAATTGGGGTCCTCTGTCCGAAATCACTTGTTGGGGGAGTCCGGTTCTTTGCCAGACTTGTTCCAGGTATAACTTGGCAGTTTCATCAGCCGTGATAGTCTTGTTACAGGGAGCGATGACCGTCGCTTTACTGAGGCGATCTACGACCACGAATAATGTGTCGTAACCGAGGGACACGGGGAGGTCGGTGATGAAGTCCATGGTGATGATTCCCCACACCTCTGTAGGAATCGGATTGGGTTGCAGGGGTACTTGGGTTCTGGGCTTGATTTTCGTCGATTGACAGATAGCGCATCCATCTACGTAACTCTTGACGAAACTGGACATTCCAGGCCACCAGAAATCTCGGGATATCAGCTCGTAGGTTTTCCATCTTCCTGGATGTCCTACGGCGATGTGGTCGTGATATTGTTTAACGATATCTCTTCGTAGATCATCGTTCTTGGGAACGTAGACTTGTCCTCGGAATAAGATGACTCCATCTTCTAGATTCCACTCTTCCAAACCCTTGGTGAGTGAACGGGGGCCGCTCTTCAAGAGGGTTTCCAGCGCCATACTGACTTCTCTGTCGTATGTCTGCGTGTTTCGGATGCGTTGTCGCAGGGAGGTGTCTCCTAACACCGTGATTGCTGCTCTTTGCACAGCATTAACTTGAAAATATTTCGTATCCAGGAGCACTCGCTTTTCATCTTCATCCGCTATCCCCTTTTTATGATCTGGACGCCTGGACAGTGCATCAGACTTGTTCTGACTGCCTGGTTTGTGGATGATGATGAACTGGAACTGGGACAGAAACAGCGCCCAACGGGCCTGTCGACGGGAGAGTTTTTGCTTCTTCATAAAGTAAGCCAGGTTGTTGTGGTCGGTCCACACCTCTGTGGTATCACTACGTCCCTCGAGGTAGTGTCGGAATGCGTGGAAAGCATGGATGATCGCAAGGAGTTCCTTGTCGCAAATCTCATAGTTGCGCTCCGCAGGAAGGAGAGATTTTGACAGAAAGGCAACGGGATGCCAACGTTCCAAGGCATCGGGTTGCTCCAGAATAGCCCCAGTCGCGAAGTCACTGGCGTCAGTGATGAGTCGGAATGGCTTGGAATGGTCAGGGAGGGCTAAAACAGGGGCCTGGGTGAAGGCTTTGATCAGGGTGCGGAAAGCGCTTTCCGCCGTGGTATCCCAAGAAAAGAGCACATCTTTCTTGGTCAGGTCGAAGAGTGGTCGGGCAATGGTGGAATAATCTTTGATGAACCGCCGATAGAAATTACAGAAGCCCAAAAACGCTTGGACTTGTTTGACTGTACGCGGGACAGGCCACTCGGTGATACCAGCCACTTTGGCTGGGTCCATGGAAACTTGGCCGTTGGAAATCACGATTCCAAGGTATTCGACGGAGGTCTGAGCAAATACGCATTTCTCAGGTTTCAGGTAGAGGTCGTGCTGCTCCAAACGCTGGAGCACGTCGTGGGTCAACGCAGTCAGGGAGTCGAGATCTTCCGTGAAGATAAGGATGTCATCGAGGTAGACCACAATATGTCCACCATCGATCAGGGGTCCGAAGAGTTGGTTCATGAACGTTTGGAACGTTGCTGGTGCGTTGCAGAGACCGAAAGGCATTACGGTCGGTTCGAAAAGGCCGTGGGAGGTCTTGAAAGCGGCCTTGTACTCATCACCCTCGCGAATCCGGATGTTGTTGTAACCCCACCGGATGTCCAACTTGGTGAAATAACGCGCGCCGTGAAGTTTGTCAATTAACTCGGGAATGAGGGGGAGGGGCGCCGCGTTCTTGATGGTGATGTCGTTCAGAGCCCGGTAATCTTGAACCGGACGGAGCTTTCCATCCTTCTTGTCAACGAAAAAGAAGGGGCAGGCCATGGGGGACTTGGAAGGGCGGATGTAACCTTTCCGCAGATGTTCGGAGATGTACTCCTTGAGTGCATCAGCCTCTTTAGGCGTCAGGCGGTAGATGGAACAGTTCTTTAAACTCGCTCCAGGTTTCAGATCAATCGCATGATCCCAGGGTTGGTGCACAGGCAAGCGGTGGGACGCTTCCTCGCTGAAGACTCGGGTGTATCGCTGGAAGTGACTCGGAATGTGGTCCGTGGAAGGTTTAGGGGCAGTCTTTGCCGCTAATTTGGTACTCGTGGTGAACTTCGCTCGGATGGCCAAGTGGTCGTACTTGGGAAAACTGTGGCTCCACAGGAATGGCTCGATAGCCTCTTGGAAAAATGTGTGTTCTACAGGTTCTGCTGCGTCAGCAGTCGGGATTAAAGCGTCGTCCGCTTGTTCGGGTCCTAGCGCTAGGATGTTGGCTCGGAAAGGATCTCGGAAAGGAACTGTTGCGTCAACAGGAACTCGGGATGGGACATCTGCACTCGCAGGAACTTGGGGAGGAACTCGGGATGGAACATCTGCACTTGCAGGAACTCGGGAAGGAACTCGGGATGGAACATCTGCACTCGCAGGAACTCGGGAAGGAACTCGGGATGGAACATCTGCACTTGCAGGAACTCGGGAAGGAACTCGGGATGGAACATCTGCACTCGCAGGAACTCGGGAAGAAGGGGCGTCTTTAGCCGGTGTAGGTTCTAACTCTAGAATGTTGATCGTGGTGTCTCGGGTTTGGGGTACTCGGGAGGAAATGACTACGGTCTTCGTAGACAAGGTGCAGCTACTTGGGCACCGCGTGAAGGCGATCTGGGGTCTTGACCAGTCGATCTCAGGATTGTGCGCTCGGAGCCAATCCGTTCCTAGGATTATGTCGTGCTCCCCTAGAGTGGTGACGTAGAATTCGACGACCTCGTCGTGATAGGCGTTCTCTGCCGTTCTGATCCTTAACTTCTGGATCGTGGTATGCTTGACTAGCCCCGTCTTGTTGGGCGACCCGTCCACGTTTCTAACTGGCATCGGGTTAACTAGAGTTCTCAAGGTCAAGCCGTTTGCACGCGCAAACCCATCATCCGCGATGATGCCCTCCGCGCCGCTGTCCAACAGGGCGCGGGCACTGATTTCTCTGCCAGATCGCTTTCCTACTAGTGTCACCCTGAGTACGATAGAAGGAGCTCTCCTATTCCGTATCGTCTCGACTGGTACAGGCTCGCCGCCGAGCGTCTCTAGTAAGGAAATGCCGCTCACAGCGCAGCTGGCTATCAATCTTCCACCCGACAGTGCTACGGGGGAAGGACCTAAAAATCCTCGTTAATAGGTGCAGACCGCGGACGCGCGTCCGGGGAATACGGGAGTATCTCTCGATACATGGCTCCAACCAGAGCCGGGTGATCAGTAGGTGCTTCCTCTTGATCCAGGTCCTCGTCAACAAAAACGCCTCGCGCTCTACTTGAATTGTTGGGAGGGCGGCCACCTCTGGCCCTCATGCTTTGCGTCTTTAGCTTGCATTCTCGAAGGATGTGGCCTGGGCTACCACAGTATAGGCACAACTTGTTCTGGAAACGCCGGTTCCGTTCTTCTTTGGTAAGTTTGCCTTGGAATTTCTCGGGTCGGGATGAAGAAGCGTTGACGTTAACGCTATCGTCTTCGGTCAGGACAGCTCGTCCGAAAGTGGGTCTTCCACTGTTGCGCGAAGGGGAGTTTCTCGGAATGGAATCAGCGTATAACTTATATACGCGGTCGAACTCTCTGGCTTTATCTACCAGGTCTTCGAGTGTCGTCGGGAGGGGGGAAATGCCCATAAGTTTCATGTGTAGGGCCGAAGGAATCGCCTTTCTAAAGGCGTGCATCTGAGTTTGTTCGTTCGCGCCGCTTCGTTTGGCGTAAGTGGACCAGTCCTGGTACCACTCGTTGAACGGTCGGGTACCCATCTTTAGGGTATACATCAGATTGGTGGCTTCCAAAGCCGTATGCGCCGGGATGAAATGCTTGTCAAAGTCAGATTTGAACGTAGCCCACGTTCCGAAGGAGACAGCTGCACCCGCAGCTGGGTTTAAGGCCTTGTGTTGCCTATCCTGGGCCCACTCGCCCGCAGAAGTGCCCGCTTTGAAGTAAGTCAGGGCCGCAGATATTTTCTTGTTGTCGGTATCGAAAATCGACTCATTGAGGTGGAAATAATTTTCCAAATTATTCCAGAACGCTGTCGCTTTGTTGGGTCTTCCATCAAAGGGTTCGGGTGCTGCACCAAGGATCTTTGCTGGATTTGCAGCCATGGAAATTATCGCCGGGGGTCTCGGAGGGGAGCGCGAAGGGGATCTCGAAGGGGAACGCGAAGGGATTCTTGGGAGGCGAGGTACTCAAAGCGGAGGCGATCGGGATCGCGGGGGAACCGTTGCTCTGTGCGTGAGAGGCGGGGACGGTAGTCTCGGAGGGGAGGTACTCGGAGGGGAGTTTATCGAAGTAGTTGCTATTCGATGAAGCCGGCTGGGACCAGGTGCACTTGGAAGTGGACCAGGGGATACGCGAGGGGAAGAAGGCTGGGAAGCCACTCGAGATACGAGACCGGTAAGTCTTTTAGCGGTGTCGTCAAGGATTCGTGAAACTTCTTCTTGTTCACTATCGGAATCCGGGGCGTTGGAAGGGCTCAAGGGGGTTAGCGAACGCTCGCTCTCTGATTGCTCTTCAGAGTCAGAAAACCGAACCGCTCGGTTGTTTCCGTATACCCAACGGGAGTGGGTAAAGGACCAGGATACTCTCTTCTTCTTGAAGGATCCGCAAAGGATAGCCCAATCTAGCTTTCGAACCTTTCGGATGTGGGGAAAGACTTGCTCAAAGTCTTGGACTGTAAGACGCTTCTGGGTAATGACGTGTACCCACGGAAAGTGACCGTCGGGACTAGTGACGGGCTGATCGTTGAAGGTGGCGTAGATGAGATCGTCGACGAGGGAAAAGTAGGGGTCCAGGAAGTACACAGGAATCCGATCTCGTTCGTCAGAGGTGAGCTCTCTTTTCTCACTCATTCACTGGGGGTGTCGGTGTAACAGGGAAGTGTTCCACCCGGTCTCGTTCCACGGGTAGAAGACTTGGTACGCGGGGCGGAGGATCGCTCGATCGGGTTGATTCGTCCTTTGCTGGCGGCGAATCCACTGGTATTCTTCGTAAATACCGAAATGGGTCAGAGTAGTTTTACTTCTCCACAAGAAGTTCTGGAAATTCAACGGGCTTGAGGTAACGTCCCGTGCTCGGGTAAGGGGCGATGCAAGGATTAGAGTCTCTTGCGGATACTGATCGTACTGGAGACGACAGTGATGCTTGAAGACGTCAAGCTCTCGGGGTGTTCTCGTCGGTAGCTGCTCGGAAACGAAAATGGCTTCAGGGAGGTGACAGTGAAGTTCTCGGGGTTGGGTTTCTAGGAAGTGAGCCTCGTCGCTACTTGTCGAATGTTGCCTCGCAACTGGGTTATTCGGAAGGGTCGGATTACTTGATCCGGCTGGGTAGATGCTCGGGTAGATGGGTTCGTTCGGTCTACTTTGATTGGTCCTTGGGATGACCGGGTCTGGAACTATTGGAATAATTTCGCGAAGGGGGCGTCGGGGTCCCGTAGGTCTTCTCGGGATTACTGGGGAGTTCTCGTGGGAGGAGATGTGGGAATTTCTTGCTTGGAAGCGGCGATGGGGTGGTCGTAAATGGGATGAAGCCAGGTTGATAGCCCAATTCGTTATGGGTTCCAGGGTGCCAATTTTTACACTCGTAAAAATGCTCGGAATTTAATTTGTAGCTCTACAAATTAAAGTGTTCTACTCCTATCACTGAAGGGTAGGTAGTTAACACTAGGGGCCCAAAGTACTACGCCTTCTGGAGTAGGGGGAGTCTCTGGTCTGTAGCCACAGATGCACACCTCTTGAGTGCACCAGCAAGGACCGTGATTGGTGGTACTTCCCCAATCGCCGCTGGTCGATTGCGTGTTGCTGGTTTCGTCTGTTGTCGGGCTGCTCGCAGGGAGGGATAATCGTGCTAGTAGGCTAGGGGGGTCTTGAACGCGTCCTACTAGGAGCTCTACAAGCTCGGGGTCGTTGGGGTCCGTGGGAGGGTCTTGGAAGACGCGGGGATTGACCAGGCTTTGGTCCGGGTTTGTCAGGGTGGTTTCCCAGGTAGCTCTACTCCAGGAATACGTGAGCTCGGTTCCTTCGGTGATAACCAAGCGCGCGGGGCCTTCTCTGTCCACTACACGGACTTCACAGAAGTTGATCTGTATTTCTTCGTATGAAAGGCGGAATCGATCGAGGAACCGGATCGAATTTCCCCACTGGAGTTGTCGAATGAAGTAGTCGCGGTGAGGGGGGATGTAATTGAACCAAAGATAGTCGCTCTTTGTCCAAAGAAGGAGTTGGTCGGTGACGATGTCAGAGAGGTGCCAGAACAGGAGCTGGTCGTTGCAGGCGTCGACAACGGCTGAGAGGTCATCTACAAAGTCGTTGTAGGTGTCGTGATCCCAAGTCTCTCCAAACTCGAAGAGATTGACTAGATTCTTGAGCACCAAGGGAGGGTCCGTCCAGCAGTCAATGCGGGACGACTCGGAAAGTTCGTAATAGGAAGTCGAAGGATAATACCGACGGACTTGTCGGTCTCTGTGGGTGTCGAAGTTCGCACGAGCTCGTCGGACTCGTTCTTCGTCAGTGGGAACGCGAAGGGGGTTTGGAGGCACTTAAACCACTCGGTTTACAGTCCTATCACAAGGAAATAAACAAGGAAACTTACTCGTCGCGTTGAGTTGAATCACGTGATTCAGGAATCAAGGCAACAAATCTATACCACTAGTACTTATAGTGGTTGAGAATCGGGGATAGCCGGGACAAAGGAAAAGGGATCGGCCGGAACGCGAGGAGTAAGGCAATGAGACAAGAGAAGGGGGTTGGAGCGAATAATGTCCTCAAAGAAATAGCCCTGATAATGGGCAAACACCTGTCCGTTGAAAGCGAAACGAAGATGTCCGTAAGTAGTAATAACACGTCCGTCCAAAAAGTCCTGAATCTCCAACGTTACCAGGGAGTCAATATAACCAGCTCTGATTATATTGGAGAGGGGCTCAAACGCCGCCCGGAGTCCTTCACGGAAGTCGTATCTCACGCTTCCAAGGGGGAGGTCGACGGAGGGGAGGTCGAAGATCGCCTTCGAACAGACGTAGAGGGCGGGGAAGTCGGGGTGTAAGGCGGGGTCGATGAGGCGTGGGAGAAGGGTGTAGACGTGAGGGGGCGGGATACGGAACGGGGAGACGGACGGGAAGGTGTGGGAAGCTCTGACAAGAGCGGACGCGAGGGGGATACGACGGAAGTGCTCACGAAGACTTTCCGAAGCGGGGCGCCAAGACTCGCCTTCAGGGGTGTAGACGGCGATGTATTGGTGAGGGTGGTCCTCCTGACTGTTAATGCACGAGGGGGGGCGGAAGAGGGGAACGGCAGGAGCAATGTTCTCCTGGTTGACGTGGGGGACGAGAGGGGACTGCTTGGCTACGCGCTCGTAGTTGATGGGGGAGTCAGGGGTCGGGACGCGAGGGGGAGGGGATGGAACACGAGGAGGGGCGCTTTCAGGGCGCGATGACGGCGAGGGCTCGGAAGGGGGGTCAGGGTACACCAACTCTGGTGTCTGGGCGCGAAGGGGAACGGAACGGACCGCTACTTGTGTCCGGATATCAAACTCCTCGTACTCAAGAGGAGTCGCAGGGCGGGGGGGCGACGGGGCGAGGGGTGTCAATACGAGCGGAGGAGGGGCGAGTGATGGGCGATGGGAGCCCAGAGAGGGGTTCACCGAAGATGTCGGTGAGGACGTACTCGTATTGTACGCCTGAGGTGGACGAGCCTTGTTCGAACTCTTGAACAAAGGCGGAGGGGGATGCAATGGGAGTGAGGGGCGATGGGAGACGAAGGGGAGGGGTGGTGTCGACGACGGGAGGTGATGGAGGGCGGGGAGTAGCGGTGGAACGAAGGGAGGAGTGACGACGAGGGGGGCGAGGGTATTGGTGGTCGTTTTCCTCGAAATACGACCCAGAATCTCCGTCCCACTGACCAAACTGCGAGAAGTCGTAGTCGTAGTCAGACACTGGGAACACCCGGGGTCAGGTCTAATTGGGTTAGACTGTCCAAGTGTGATGACTCACTGTCACTCGACAGGGAGGCACGACGGGTTCAGAAGACCGGGGGTGGTGGAGAACGCGGAGCGGAGCACAGGGACTACTGTGATGGAACGCTTTGGCTCAACCGTC
Organism: Lactarius akahatsu; assembly: GCA_021524915.1. Lineage (NCBI taxonomy): Eukaryota > Fungi > Basidiomycota > Agaricomycetes > Russulales > Russulaceae > Lactarius > Lactarius akahatsu. The sequence goes on along the minus strand of JAKELL010000008.1, from coordinate 664,234 downwards.
AGAACTGGCGCGACGGCTCAGGGAAAGTGGCGCTTAGTGGCAAGTCGTGCTTGACAGCTGAAGGGGCACTAGTGCTCGAGAGGTGGGAAGAGGCAAAGGGAGGATGTCACAAGTGGACAGTCTGAGGGACTGTCCGTTCTATTGCGCTGGCTTATATACCCAGAGGGATGGTCTGTGCGTAAGTTTAGGGCAGGCTTAAGGTCTGCCCACGGGTACTGCGGAATACTGCGGAATGGAACCTTCCGGTAACATCTAAATATAGTGTCCAATGGGAAAATCAAGATAGTGTCGTACGACTGCTCCGCAGTCGATGACGCCATATGACGTGACTGCTCCGCAGTCCAATCAGAATAATCGTAGGAGTGGTACGACTGCACCGCAGTCGAGTTGGTCATAGTGATTTGACTGCTCCGCAGTCCAATCAGATAAATCCAAGGAATGGTACGACTCTCAGTCGTCAGGTGACTTGATAAACGATGGGAGATCACGTGACTCATCACGTGATCGTCGGAGTACGAAATTCAAACTCCGATTTCGGACTTCCCCTTTAGGAAGGTGATTAGATAAGACCGGGCCGGTGCGGACCGGTCTTAGACGCCCAAGTCACGACCCAAGTTTCTAGGTTCGTGACAGTCCTATCTCAAGGAAATAAACAAGAACTTACTTGTCGCGTTGAGTTGAATCACTCGATTCAGGGGTCAAGGCAACAAATCTATACCACTAATACTTTATAGTGGTTGAGAGTCGGGAATAGCTGGTACAAAGGAAAAAGGATCGGCTGGGAGTCGTGGAGTAAGACAATGAGACAAGAGAAGGGGGTTGGATCGAATAATATCTTCAAAGAAATAGCCCTGATAGTGGGCAAACACCTGTCCGTTGAAAGCGAAGCGAAGATGTCCGTAAGTAGTAACAACACATCCGTCTAGAAAGTCCTGAATCTCCAACGTTACCAAGGAGTCAATATAACCAGCTCTGATTATATTGGAGAGGGGTTCAAAAGCCGCCCGGAGTCCTTCACGGAAGTCGTATCTCACGCTTCCAAGGGGGAGGTCGACGGAGGGGAGGTCGAAGATCGCCTTCGAACAGACGTAGAGGGCGGGGAAGTCGGGGTGTACGGCGGGGTCGATGAGGCGTGGGAGAAGGGTGTAGACGTGTGGGGGCGGAATACGGAACGGGGAAACGGACGGGAAGGTGTGGGAAGCTCTGACAAGAGCGGACGCGAGGGGGATACGACGGAAGTGCTCACGAAGACTTTCCGAAGCGGGGCGCCAAGACTCGCCTTCAGGGGTGTAGACGGCGATGTATTGGTGAGGGTGGTCCTCCTGACTGTTAATGCACGAGGGGGGGCGGAAGAGGGGAACGGCAGGAGCGATGTTTTCCTGGTTGACGTGGGGGACGAGAGGGGACTGCTCGGCTACGCGCTCGTAGTCAATGGGGGAGTCAGGGGTCGGGACGCGAGGGGGAGGGGATGGAACACGAGGAGGGGCGCTTTCAGGGCGCGGTGACGGCGAGGGCTCGGAAGGGGGGTCAGGGTACACCAACTCTGGTGTCTGGGCGCGAAGGGGGACGGAACGGACCACTACTTGTGTCCGGATATCAAACTCCTCGTACTCAAGAGGAGTCGCAGGGCGGGGGGCGACGGGGCGAGGGGTGTCAATACGAGCGGAGGAGGAGCGAGTGATGGGCGATGGGAGCCCAGAGAGGGGTTCACCGAAGATGTCGGTGAGGACGTACTCGTATTGTACGCCTGCGGTGGACGAGCCTTGTTCGAACTCTTGAACAAAGGCGGAGGGGGAAGCGAGGGGTGTGAGGGGTGATGGGAGACGAAGGGGAGGGGTGGTGTCGACGACGGGAGGCGGAGGGCGGGGAGTAGCGGTGGAACGAAGGGAGGAGTGACGACGAGGGGGGCGAGGGTATTGGTGGTCGTTTTCCTCGAAATACGACCCAGAATCTCCATCCCACTGACCAAACTGCGAGAAGTCGTAGTCATAGTCAGACACTGGGAACACCCGGGGTCAGGTCTAATTGGGTTAGACTGTCCAAGTGTGATGACTCACTGTCACTCGACAGGGAATCACGACGGGTTCAGAAGACCGGGGGTGGTGGAGAACGCGGAGCGGAGCACAGGGACTACTGTGATGGAACGCTTTGGCTCAACCGTCAGAACTGGCGCGACGGCTCAGGGAAAGTGGCGCTTAGTGGCAAGTCGTGCTTGACAGCTGAAGGGGCACTAGTGCTCGGGAGGCGGGAAGAGGCAAAGGGAGGATGTCACAAGTGGACAGTCTGAGGGACTGTCCGTTCTATTGCGCTGGCTTATATACCCAGAGGGATGGTCTGTGCGTAAGTTTAGGGCAGGCTTAAGGTCTGCCCACGGGTACTGCGGAATACTGCGGAATGGAACCTTCCGGTAACATCTAAATATAGTGTCCAATGGGAAAATCAAGATAGTGTCGTACGACTGCTCCGCAGTCGATGACGCCATATGACGTGACTGCTCTGCAGTCCAATCAGAATAATCATAGGAGTGGTACGACTGCACCGCAGTCGAGTTGGTCATAGTGATTTGACTGCTCCGCAGTCCAATCAGATAAATCCAAGGAATGGTACGACTCTCAGTCGTCAGGTGACTTGATAAACGATGGGAGATCACGTGACTCATCACGTGATCGTCGGAGTACGAAATTCAAACTCCGATTTCGGATTTCCCCTTTAGGAAGGTGATTAGATAAGACCGGGCCGGTGCGGACCGGTCTTAGACGCCCGAGTCACGACCCAAGTTTCTAGGTTCGTGACACACGTGGCACTGATACGTAAAACTATGACTGCATCCGAATTGGCGCAACAGGAAGCGGCCAAGAAGAAGGAGCAAACATTTGAAGAAATGGTCCCACCAGAATATCAACGACACCGCAAAGTCTTCAGCGAGGAAGCGTCCCATCGCCTCCCACCATGACGACTGTGGGACCACACCATTGACCTAGTACCCAACGCCCCAGTGATGATGGACTGCAAAGTGTATCCGCTAACGCAGGAGGAGGATAAAGCCCTTGAAGTATTTCTCGCCGAGCAACTCAAAAGAGGGTATATCCGACCATCGAAATCCCCATATGTCTCGCCATTCTTCTTCATAAAGAAGAAAGATGGGAAACTTAGACCCGTACAGGACTACCGACACCTCAACGAAGTCACCATTCGCAATCACTACCCACTACCCCTCATTCCTGAACTCATCGACAAAATCTGTGATGCGTGGCTCTTTACCAAGTTGGATATTCGCTGGAGATACAATAACATCCATGTAGACAAAGAGACGAGTGGAAAGCTGCCTTCAAAACGAACAAAGGAGCCTTTGAACCACTCGTAATGTACTTCGGCCTCACAAACTCCCCAGCCATGTTCCAAGCGATGATGGACTCTATGTTCAGAGGACCAGTACTGATGGGCGAAGTGATCGTATACATGGATGACATTCTCATCGCAACCATCGACAACTTAGAGCATCATTGTGAGAGGGTTCACCAAGTTCTAACAATCTGCAAAGAAAATGACCTCTATATCAAACCAGAAAAGTGTGAGTTCGAGGTGTAACGCCACCACAGGGGCGTTAAGTACGACATGTACTTCAGCAAGTCAACGGGATCGGATAGGCGTGAGTCGATTAGGACTCAGTTTGGTGATGAACAAGTATCACTTGGTCTCCCAGGGACACAAGGATAATAGTGGGAATCAAGGCTCAAGCGAAGAGGCGAGCGAAAGCGGAGACTCAAACGCAAGGGCAAGTCAAGGTTGGTTCATGAGACAAAGGCAATGTGGTATTACACAAGAAGTCAAGTCTACCGTACAAGCTAGGTAGGGCGTGACTTATATACTAGTACAGGGTGTTTGTAAAGTACAAACACATGGCGCGATCCTGAGGTACTGGCCTCAGCGAGCTAATAAGGAAACACGAAAGGAAAGTCCATAAGGGGTACAAGGGAATCCCGCGGGGGCTCAAATGACATCAGCGGGTCCTAGACGTCATAGGTCTGGCTTTCTTACGGTCATGGGGTTGGTGCGAGATAAGAGTCGGGGAGTGAATCAGAACGGATCATGGGTAAAGGTACATGCGAACACGAGGTGAGGTGAGAAGGAAAACAGAACACGTCGTACAGTAAGGTGAAAATCGTAACATTACCCCCCCATCAGATTTGAAGTCACCACGACTTTGACTAGTCACTGGTGTAGTACCAGTCATCCCCAACGGGTACAGTGTCAGGGATCGGTGATGGGGGGCGTGGACAGGTGTGGCGACGCAAGAAAAGATGACGACCTTGCTCACCACATTCCCGACACTGCTTGTACTGAGGGCAGTGTATCTCTTCGTGCCTCGCGTCATACCGCAAACACTTTCCGCACCACCAAGGGCGGTTGTCTGGGTCGACATAGGTGGGCAACATGGGGGAGATTCGACAGATAAGACACACATCGTATCGATGGGTGCGACTGCCACACCATTGACATGGCTGTTTGGCCCTCCGTTGAGGGCATTGCGCGATCAGATGGTCCGTTGACTTGCACTGGAAACACTTGCGTGGGCGCCGACTGCCCTCGCCCTGAAGGCGTGGCATCTCGCAGGGTCCTCCAGTGCGCGGGGGAATGGGAATGGAATTAGGAGTGGGACGTGGGCATACAAATTTGGCCTGGAGCTTGTCGTACTTCTCAGATATCAGCGGTATCGCACAGGCATACTGCAACCGCTTCCGCACGCTCACGAGATCCATATCCATATGGAAGCGATCCCGTGTGAGGTCCGACTCCATCCGTCGAAGCTCGGACTCGCGCGTGGCGATTGCGTCCTTCCGCAATAAGCAATCCCGGAGACGTGCTACGTCTGCGTGAAGGCGGACATTGCGTAACTCCGTCAGGACTTCGTTGACACATATGGCTCGTGGGTCATGCGGATGGAACATTGCAAGCTGCTGGTCCGTGACATGCTGAGGCAGCTGCCCCTCATATATCCCTCACAAGTAGACTGACTGCACGTAGCATGGGTGCCCCTTCCCCATGGTTCCAACGACTTCCCGATAGTCTTTTCGGTAGTAGATGAAGCGCGCAATCTGCTTCGGGTACCCTGCCTCCCCGATCTTCAGCGGGAAGTAAAGGTAAGAGAGATCAGGGTCGTTACGAAGGAAGGGGAGTCCTGGGTCTGTGGCATCCTCCCCCGTCTCCTCATCATCGAGGAATGCATAGGTGGGGTCGGGTTCAATGAGTCAAGGTTGTGCAGTAGGTTCGGTCACCTGGCCAATGCCAGGCGGGAATGGGAGAAGTGGTACATGCTCAAGTGGTGGTGGTGGGGTGTGTTGTTGTGGTTCAGGAGGAGTGGGAGTGGCGGGGATATGCACTGTGATGGGAGTGTCGATAGGTGGAGCAGTGAGGGTAAGTAGCGAGGTAGCCGCCTCTTCCTGCGCGAGGCGGTCAAGGGTAGGCGTGATCAGGGATAAAACAGGAGGTTCTGGGCTAAGGACTACCAAGTACGGCGTACAACCCTCTGGCTGTGAGGGGACACCCTGGTCCTGCGAAGGTACAGTCAGTTGTTCGAGTATGAGTTGTGCCGGCGGGCGCAAAGGAATCTTAGAGACAACGGGAGTGGGCGTCATGGTGTGTAGGAGAAGGAAAGGGATGCGTGATTCAGGTTTGTAGGGTGTCTCTTTATATCTTCCGTCCAGCCCCCTCAGCGGTCGGATTATGCCAATAGAAGTTGGCAATAAGATCAGGTGCATGTCAAACATTCTCGAGTGGTTCCCACAAGCTATTGCTCATGGGGAACCCATTCCATTGGACCAGAAATTGGAGTTTGCGCCCTCGGCCATAGAATCTTGATCCGAGGATTTGCTCCACTTCGAACTCTTCTTCTCCATCGATAAGGTCAGGGGGAGGTCGTGTAAAGTTTGCCCCGTGCAGTTCCATCTCCTTATATGGGGTGAGGAGGTTGGCGTGGAATACTGGGTGGATCTTCCATGACTTCGGGAGTTCTAACTTGTAAGATACTGCTGAGAGGACCTTTTTGATGCAGAATGGCCCATGACGTTTAGGGGCTAGTTTGGCCGTGGGGTAGAATGTTTTAAGGTTCGTCCCCTCTAACCACACTTGCGCTCCTTCTTGATAGGGGATGAAGCGAGTGTGCCCTCGCTTCATCATGAGTTCCTGGGCATGCTTGATACAATCCTGCGCGTGTTGTCGGAAGTTGCCCATGTCTTCCAAGCGCTGGTCAACGGATGGGGAGGTCGTTGGTTTTGGGGTCCAAGTGGTGCGTGGCTCCCATCCCATGATAAGTGAAAAGGGGGAATGTTTTGTCGTTGCATTGGGCCATGCATTATGTGCAAATTGTGCTACGGGGAGGGCCTCTGCCCAGTTATCCTGTTGCACATTGCTCCAATGGCATAAGTACTGTTCCAGCCATTGGTTGGTTCGTTCTGACTGCCCATCTGTTTGGGGGTGGTATGCCGATGAGATATTCTGCCTAATCCTGAGAACTCGGCAGAGTTGCGTCATAAATGTGGACGTAAATCGGGGGTCTCTATCGGTGATCAGTTTTCAGGGTATGCCATAGTGGGGGTAGACGTGGCAGAGGTATAGCCTGGCTACACCTTCTGCGGTGATCGTTTCGTTGCACGGGATGAAGATGGCCGCTTTGGAGCAGTCGTGGTCAGTAATAGTGAGGATTGAGTCATATCCCTGCAATAACGGTAGTTTTGTGATGAAGTCCATAGTGACGACTTTGAACGGTTCTGCTTCTGGATCGGTTGTGATAGGGAAGAGGTGTGGTTTTTGTTGGTGGGTGTCAATCTTGTTGGCTTGGCATGTGGCGCAACCCTTGACATACTCTTCAACGTCTTTGCGCATGTTGGGCCACCAGTAGTCTCATCGTAAGAGCTCATAGGTGTTTGCGATTCCGGGGTGTCCCATGGCTGGTGTGTCGTGGAAAAAGGTGATTACCCCCCGTTTAAGATCGTTGTCCCCAACAATGACAAGGGCATCTCCTTTCCACCATAACCCCTCATGCTTTTTCAGGCTGTGTGGTTCGATCCATTGTAGTACTTGTGCTTCATCAAGGTTTTGCGCAATCTGGGTCCAGATGTCCATGTCATGCATTGACATCTCGGTAGTCCGGATGAAGCGGTCCGCAGGGAGAACAGTAACATTGTTGTTGTCTTCATCGCCTGGCGCATAGTCTGCTCGCCAGGATTGGGCATCTGCACGACCGTTTTTGACGCCAGGCATGTGCTTCAATACGAAGTCGTATTCTGACAGTTCTAGGAATTCGCATGCTACTCGTCGGCTGATTTTTCGTGGTTCCTTCCAATATTGAAGGTTGGCGTGGTCGGTGTGTATGATGATCTTGTGGGGTGAGCCAACGAGGTATGTGCGCCAGGTGCGAAGAGCTTTGACTACTGCAAGTAGCTCTCTGTCATAAATGTCGTAGTTCCGCTCGGCTTGGGACAGTGATTCTGAATGGAATGCTACTGGATGGAGTTTTTGGTCTTCTCCAAGCTGGTTGAGCACCGCGCCAATCACAACATTGGATGCGTCCACTTCTAGCTCGAATGGTTTTGCCAGGTTGGGGGAGAGGAGAACTGGTTCTTGGCATATTTGGTCTTTGATACGTTCGAATGCCTTCTGTTGCTCTGCCCCCCAGTGCCACAGAGTATCCTTCTTTGTGAGATCGTAGAGGGGATGTGCGAGGGACGAGAACCCTTTGATGAATCGACGATAGAAGTTGCAGAAACCGATAAAGGCACATACTTCTTTGAGGTTTCTTGGGGGTTGCCATTCACGGATTCCTTGTACTTTTATGGGGTCCATCCGCAGCTTCCCATGTCCGATGATAAGCCCAAGATACTCCGTCTCGCGTACTTCAAATTCGCACTTCTCCGGTTTAATGTAGAGGTCATTTTCTGCACAGATGGTCAGAACCTGGTGGACTCTTTCTCGATGTCGTGCGAGGTTATCGATGGTTGCGATGAGGATATCGTCCATGTATACGATCACCTCGTTTGTTAATATTGGTCCTCGAAACGTGAAGTCCATCATCGCTTGGAAGGTTGCTGGGGAGTTCGTGAGGCTGAAGTACATTACTAGTGGTTCGAAGGTCCCCTTATTCGTCTTAAAGGCAGCCTTCCACTCATGTCCTTCGTCTATGCAGATGTTGTTATACCCCCACTGGATATCCAGTTTCGTGAAGAGTCGCGCGTCGTGGGTCTTATTGATGAGCTCAGGGATGAGGGGTAGTGGGTAATGGTTCCAAACTGTGACTTCGTTCAACCGTCGGTAGTCTTGTATGGGTCTGAGCTTGCCATCTTTCTTCTTTATGAAGAAGAAGGGTGAGATGTATGGGGACTTCAACTGTCGAATGTACCCCCTCTCCAGTTGTTCCGCGAGGAATGTATCAAGAGCTTTGTCCTCCTCTTGCGTTAGTGGGTACACCTTGCAGTCCATCGTTGTGGGCGCGTTGGGTGTCAGGTCGATGGCATGGTCCCATGGTTGTTTCGGCGGGAAGCGATGCGAGGCTTCCTCGTCAAACACCTTACGGTACCACTGGTACTCTGGTGGGACCATTTCTTCAAAGGTTTGTACTCCCCGCTTGGCAGCTTCTTGTTGCGCTAGTTCAGATGCCGTCGTGGTTTTTCGCAGTAATGCCACACATGGTTCTTGCTCGTCATCCGCAATCTGCTCCCACACCTCCTCATCGAGTTGATACGTCTCCAACGCCTGTATGGATGCTTCTACGGGGGTGGCTTCGTCCGATGACTGGAGGCTGGATATTACTACCGGTTGAAACTCCTCATCCAGCGTTGCTTCGCCCCACTTCACAAGTGGTTCGAACGCCGAGAACCATGGGTAGCCTAGTATGACTTCGTCCCTTCCCAAGTTCGTTACTAGGAAGCGAAGTGTCTTGGTGTCATTTCCTGTGTGGACGTTCAAGTCGGTGTATTGGGTAATTGCCCCATCTTGGTTGTGAGTTCCATCTGATGAACAGCGCACATGAAGGGACTATACTCACAGTGACAAAGTAGACTGTGGTGAGATACAGAGGGTGGCTGGAAGCAGCAACAGAGTAATATCAAGCAAGTGAAGCAGATGTGGAGTCTGGCACACAACAGATGAGGAACTGGTGTTTATACAGGAATAAGAAACATACCTGGCACACAACAGATGAGGAACTGGTGTGGTGCCAGAGCGTACAGGGTACTCTACTTATACTATACAGAGGGGTGACACTAGTACAACAGAAGTAACACAGAGTCACACAATACAAGAAGCGTTGTTCTATAGAGGGACACAAAGGAGTGTGCAGAAGGAGAACAAGAGCGCAGAGAACAAGAAAAGGCTAGACTATGATATCATAGTGACATCACAATAAAGATAAAACAAAGGAAGTGAGTACAAGGATGAAATACAATAGGAGTCCAGAGGAGTCCATGATGTCATTGTACAGTGATGTCATAGATAAGAAACTCCGAGATTGTAAAGATCATAATAATCTAATCTACATAAGTCCAATATATCTTATCTAAAGCAGTCCGTTATCTGCGTGTCCATTGAGCCGCTAAGTGCGCACAGGTCACTTATCAACACCATCCACGTTCCAAATGCGTATTGGTTGTGTGACATCACGTGTTCCGATCTGCAGCCGTTTTAGGAGTGAGGCGCAGATAAAATTATCCGTTGCTCCTGAGTCCAGGAGTACTTGTCGTTCAGCCATTGCGTGTGCAGATTTAAAGAGTACTGGGATTCTCATGGATCGATATCTGCTATGGTACACGTTTACATTGAGTGCTCTAGCCCAGGCCGTTGGGTTCAAGCATCGAGAAAATCCTCTTTCGCAAATAGCTTCTCCACCATGAGGTCTCGCACCTCTTGGGATTGTGCTTTCATTGCAGCGATCTGTGCTTCAGCCTGCTCTTCCATCGAAAGTACGTGGTTAGATTGTATGGCGACTGTAGTGACGGCGGGAGTTGATACGGTCAGGGGAGCAGGGAGGGAAGCTGGTTGGGTGGTCGTGGAGGAAGTAGCAATTCGAGCGCTCTTTTGTGGGCAGTTACGCAAGATGTGCCCCGTAACGCGGCATCTAAAACAGCGCCCCTCCTTTTGGAGTTGGATTCGGTCAGCGTCAGTGAGAGCCACAGAGGCTCAGGCGCGTCCAACATCCATGGCGTTCGGATCGTGGTTCTTGTTGAGGGCTTGTACCCACTGGTCACGGTTATGCCCTCCTTTCTTTTGGCATGGGGTCCAGTTCTTGCCGAGTTGGTCCTTCAAAACCAGGTATTCAGCCTGCTGTAATCAAGCAGCCCACTTCCAATCTTCCCACGTAACGGGGTGTTGGAAGTGAATGGCGTTAATTACTAACTGGTTTGGAAGTCCGTCTTGGAATAACTCCAGTGTTGTGGCTTCGTCTGGGCCATACCCAGCTTTCGTGGTCAGGTTGTCAAACTGGGCGATGTAGGAGTCGATATCTTCTCCTTTCATCACTAAGGTCTGTAAGGCTTTGCGGGCCTTCGTTTGTTCCGCGGTGTCAGTGTATGCCTGAAGGAACCGGGTTTCCACCTCGTTCCAGAGGTTGTTCTGGGTTCATAGGACCCCTGCTGCCAGTTGGTCATCGAGCCATCTCATCTGCTTGTCGACCCAATCATCGATGAGCGGCCCCCGGATGTAGGAGAGGAAGGCCATGGCTCGTTGTCCTGGTACCGCAAGTAGGTCTACTGTTGGATTCATACCGCAATATAGTTTGAAGGCACATAGGAATGCCTTGCTTTTCTCCCAGTTTCCATTGAATTCAGGTGAGGGGTTTCCTCCCAGGCAGCCGTTGCCCCCAGGGGCTGGTGCGGGTCCTCCGGCTGGTGCTGGTCTGCCGCCACCGCCACCGCCACCGCCACTGCCACCGCCACTGCCACCACTAGCGGGGGTTCCTCCGGCAGGTGCTCCACCTCCGCTAGGTACCCCTCCTTCGCTTGTGAGGGTAGTGCTTGCGGACGCTTGTCCTTGTTGGGCCATTGCGTAGGATGGAAATGCTGACGTGGGTTGGTTGGTCGTTGGTACTGACACGCTTGGGGATGGGGTGTCAGAGGGATCAACATTAATGCCTGAGGAATTGGAAGATCCTAGAGGTCCAGTGTTTAGGGTGAGGGGTACTGGTCTGGTAGTGTACCACGCTCCTTCAGTTGGGGAATATTCAATAAAGGTCCAGAGACGTCTGTTGTCAAGGTAGTGGATTTGTTGATATGACCGTGTCGAGGGGTCAAAGACAAAGTACCCTTCGACTCCGTTGTGTTCTGCCCAGACCGCGGTTCCTTTAACTCTATCTGATAGTTCGTCAGAACTGAGGCGGTCGATGTATTCAGGCCTAAACTTGGTTCGGCTGCGACTGGATGTCGCCACTGTGAGAGACTTGACTTAATGTAACGCCACCACAGGGGCGTTAAGTACGACGTGTACTTCAGCAAGTCAACGGGATTGGATAGGCGTGAGTCAATTAGGACTCAGTTCGGTGATGAACAAGTATCACTTGGTCTCCCAGGGACACAAGGATAATAGTGGGAATCAAGGCTCAAGCGAAGAGGCGAGCGAAAGCGGAGACTCAAACGCAAGGGCAAGTCAAGGTCGGTTCGTGAGACAAAGGCAATGTGGTATTACACAAGAAGTCAAGTCTACCATACAAGCTAGGTAGGGTGTGACTTATATACTAGTACAGGGTGTTTGTAAAGTACAAACACATGGCGCGATCCTGAGGTACTGGCCTCAGCGAGCTAATAAGGAAACACGAAAGGAAAGTCCATAAGGGGTACAAGGGAATCCCGCGGGGGCTCAAATGACATCAGTGGGTCCTAGACGTCATAGGTCTGGCTTTCTTACGGTCATGGGGTTGGTGCGAGATAAGAGTCGGGGAGTGAATCAGAACGGATCATGGGTAAAGGTACATGCGAACACGAGGTGAGGTGAGAAGGAAAACAGAACACATCGTACAGTAAGGTGAAAATTGTAACACGAGGTGTGCAAGACTGAATACCTCGGACTCATCATTGGACATGGGAAGCTGCGAATGGACCCTGTAAAGGTATGGGGTATTCGTGACTGGCAGCCCCCAAAGAACCTCAGGGAAGTGCACGCCTTCATCGGCTTCTGTAACTTCTATTGCCGATTCATTAAAGGATTCTCCTTGCTCGCACGCCCTCTTCATGACCTCACGAAAAAGGACGTCTCATGGCACTGGGGAAGGGATCAACAACGTGCATTCGAGCGTGTTAAAGACCAGATATGTCAAGAACTGGTCCTCCTATTTCCCAACCTAACAAAGCCGTTCGAACTAGAGGTCGACGCGTCCAACATTGCGATTGGCGCCATACTCAACCAACTGGGAGACAACCAGAAACTCCACCCAGTTGCATTCCACTTGGAATTGCTGTCCCAGGCCAAGAGGAACTACAACATTTATGACAGAGAGCTACTCACAGTGGTCAAAGCCCTCCATACCTGGCATACATATCTTGTTGGCTCCCCCCATAAAATTATCATACACACCGATCACGCCAACTTACAGTACTGGAAGGAACCACAAAAGATCAGCCGTTGAGTAGCGCATGAGTTCCTGGAATTGTTGGAATATGACTTCATACTAAAACACGTTCCTGGCATCAAGAACAGTCGCGCGGATGCCCTATCACGCCGGGAAGACTACACGCCAAACGATGAGGACAACAATGATGTTATTGTCCTCCCTGCCGAGCGCTTTATTCGAGCCACAGAAATGTCAATGCACGACATGGACATTTGGATGCAAATCATGCAAAACCTTGACGAATTGCAAGTGTTGTGATGGATCGAACCACACAACCTGAAAAAACATGACGGGTTATGGTGGAAGAACAAGGCCCTTGTTGTTGTCAGGGACAACGATCTTAAACGAGGGGTAATCACCTTTTTCCACGATACACCAGCAATGGGACACCCTGGAATCACAAACACCTACGAACTCTTACAACAGGACTACTGGTGGCCCAACATGCGCAAAGACGTAGAAGAATACGTCAAAGGATGCACTACATGCCAGGTGAACAAAATCAACCCCCACTGACAAAAACCACACCTCTTCCCCATCACGACAGACCCAGAAGCAGAACCATTTGAAGTTGTGGCCATGGACTTTATCACGAAACTACCGCCGTCACAAGGATATGACTCTATCCTCACCATCACTGACCATGACTGTTCGAAGGCAGCCATCTTCATCCCATGTAACGAAACCATCACAGCAGAAGGCGTAGCTCAGCTGTACCTCTGCCACGTCTACCCCCACTATGGGATACCCCACAAGTTGATCATGGACCGGGACCCCCGGTTCATGTCGGCATTCATGAAACAACTCTGCCAAGTCCTCGGAATCCGACAAAACATTTCTTCAGCATACCACCCCCAGACGGATGGCCAATCCGAGCGAATGAATCAGTGGTTGGAGCAGTACTTACGCCATTGGAGCAACATGCAGCAGGACAATTGGGCAGAGGCCCTACCAGTGGCACAATTCGCGCACAACTCGTGGCCCAATGCAACCACGAAACACTCCCCATTCTCACTCATCATGGGCTGGGAACCACGCACCGCATGGACCCCAAAGCCCATGACATCTCCATCTGTTGATCAATGGCTAGAGGATATGGGCACTCACCGACAACACACACAAGATTGCATCAAACACGCCCAAGAACTCATGATGAAGCGAGGGCGTACCCACTTTATCCCCTATCAGGAAGGGGCGCAAGTGTGGCTAGAGGGGACGAACCTTAAAATGTTCTATCCCACAGCCAAGGTAGCCCCCAAATGTCATGGGCTGTTCCACATTAAGAAGGCCCTATCAGCAGTATCTTATGAACTGGAACTTCCAAAGTCATGGAAGATCCACCCCGTGTTCCATGCCAACCTCCTCACCCCATATAAGGAGACAGAGCTACATGGGGAAAACTTCAAGTGACCTCCCCCTGACCTTGTAGACGGAGAAGAAGAGTTCAAAGTGGAGCAAATCCTCGGATCACAGCTCTATGGCTGAGGGCGCAAACTCCAGTTCCTAATCCAGTGGAAAGGGTTCCCTGTGAGCAATAGCTCGTGGGAACCACTTGAAAATGTCTGACACGCACCTGACCTAATCGCCAACTTCTACTGGCACAATCCTACCGCCAAAGGGGCTGGATGAAAGATATAAAAGAACACCCAATGAACCCGAACAACGCGTCCCCTTCCCACTATTGCTACCACCATGACTTCCACTCCCATCATCTCCAAAATACCCTCACGCCCACCAGCGCAAATCATACTTGAACAACTGACCATACCATCACAGGACTTGGGTGTCCCCTCACAACCGGAGGGTTGCACACCGTACTCTGTGATCAATAGTCCTGACCCCCCTGTATTATCCCTGATCGCCTCCACCCTTGATTGCCTTGCCCAAGAAGAAGCCACCATCTCACTACTCACACTCACCGCTCCGGCTGTCGACACTCCTGTTACCATACATATCCCTGCCATCCCCACTCCCCCGGAACTACAGACGTCTACACCACCGCCTCCCCTCAAACGCGCACCTACTCCCCAGTTCCCTCCAGGGCTCGATCATGTGCCCACACCCCCCTCTCACCCACATCATGTAGAACCTAACCCCGCTCTTGCTGCCTACGACGACAATGAAGGAGGGGACGCGGATGACCCAGGACTTCTGTTCCTCCATAACAACCCAGACATCACATATCTATACTTCCCCATGAAGATCGGGGAAGCCGGATATCCTAAGATGATAGCCCGGCTCATCTACTACCAGAAGAATTACCAAGAGGTCGTTGGCACCATGGGTAAGGGGCACCCCTGCTATGTGCAGTCAGTGTACTTGAAGGATGTATACACGGGTCAGCTCACCCAGCACATCACCAACCATCAGCTCACCATGTTCCACCCCCACGACCCCCACGCCATATGCCTCAACAAGGTCTTAACAGAGCTTCGTGACATACACCTCCATGCAGATGTGTCTCGCCTTTGGGAGTGTTTGCTACGATGAGACGCCATCACTGTATGGCAGTCAGAGCTTTGTCAGATGGAGACCGAGCTCACGCGAGATCAGTTCCATATGGACATGGACCCCGTGAGTGTACGCAAGTGGCTGCAGTATGCGCAGGCTATACCCCTCATCTCAGAAAAATATGATGAACTTCAAGCTAAGTTCTTATGACCACGCCCCACTCCTGATGCCATTCCTATTCCCCCACGTGCTGGAGGACCCTGCGAAATGCCGCGCCTACAAGGCAAGAGCAGCAAGAGGATCCGCAAGTGTTTCCAGTGTAAGTCCACCGACCACTTGATTGCACAGTGTCTGCAGCGGAGGGCCAAGCAGCCGTGTCAGTGGTGTGGGAGTCGCACTCACCAGTATGATGTCTGCCTCATCCGTCACATCTCTCCCATGTCCCCAGCCTACCTGGACCCTGACGATCGCCCTCAGTGGTGTGGCAAGTGCCTGCGATACTGTTACGAGTTTCACCCTATTGTACAACGTGTTCTGCTTTCCTTCTCACTTCGCCTCATGTTCGCATGTACTTTTACCCATGACCTGTTCCAATTCATTCTCCGACTCTTATCTCGCACCAACCTCATGACCGTAGGGAAGCCAGACTTATGACTCCTAGGACCCGCTGACGTCATTTGAGCCCCATGTGCCCCCGCGGAATTCCCTTGTACTTCTTATGAACTTCCCCTTCACACTTCCTCATTAGCTCGCTGAGGCCAGTACCTCAGGATCGCGCCATGTGTTTGTACCTTACAAACACCCTGTACTAGTATATAAGTCACGCCCTACCTAGCTTGTATGGTAGACTTGACTTCTTGTGTAATACCACAATTGTCTTTGCCTCACGAACGTTTCTGACTTGCCACTACGCTTGAGTCCCACCTTCGCTCGCCTTTTCGCTTGAGCCCCAACTTCCTGCTATTATCCTTGTGTCCCTGGGAGACCAAGTGATACTTGTTCATCACCGAACTGAACCTTAGCCAGTTCACGCCTTGCCGATCCCGTTGACTTGTCGAAGTACACGTCGTACTTAATGCCCCTGTGGTGGCATTACATTAAGTCAAGTCTCTCACAGTGGCGACGTCCAGTCGCAGCCGAACCAAGTTCAGGCCCGAATACATTGATCGCCTTAGCTCAGACGAACTATCAGATAGAGTTAAAGGAACCACGGTCTGGGCAGAACACAATGGAGTCGAAGGGTATTTCATCTTTGACCCCTCAACACGATCATATCGACAGATCCATTACCTCGATGACAGGCACCTCTGGGCCTTTATTGAATATTCTCCATCTGAAGGAGCGTGGTACACTACAGGACCAGTACCCCTCACCCTGAACCCCAGACCCTTAAGATCCTCTACCCCTTCGGGCATTGTTATCGATCCTCCTAGAACCCCATCTCCTAGCATATCTGTGCCAACAACCAACCTCCCCACCTCGGCGTTCCCATCCTACTCGATGGCCCAACAAGGACAGGCATCCACAAGCACCACCCTCACGAGTGGGGGAGGAATACCCAGCGGAAGTGGAGCCCCTGCCGGGGGAACTCCTGCCGGCGGTGGCGGTGGCGGTGGCGGTGGCAGAGGTGGACCGGCACCGGCCGGAGGACTCGCACCAGCCCCTGGAGGCAATGGCCACCTGGGAGGAAACCCCCTGCCTGAGTTTGACGGGAATCGGGAAAAAAGCAAGGCATTCTTACATGCCTTCAAACTATACTGTGGAATGAATCCGACGGTGGACCTGCTGGCAGTACCAGGACAACGGGCCATGGCCTTCCTATCCTACATCCAAGGGCCACTCGTCGATGACTGGGTCGACGAGCAGATGAGATGGCTTGACGACCAGATAGCGGCAGGAGTCCTACAAACCCAAAACAACCTCTGGAATGAGGTAGAAACCTGATTCTTGCAGGCATATACCGACACTGCAGAACAGACGAAGGCCTGCAAAGCCTTACAGACGATAGCAATGAAAGGAGAAGACATCGACTCCTACATCGCTCAGTTCGAGAACCTAACCACGAAGGCCGGATATGGCCCAGATGAAGCTACGACACTGGAGTTGTTCCAGGATGGACTCCCAAACCAGTTAGTAATTCACGCCATCCGCTTCCAGCATCCAGTCACATGGGAAGACTGGAAGTGGGCCGCCCGATTACAACAAGCTGAGTACCTGGTCTTGAAGGACCGACTTGGCAAGAACCGAACCCCGCGTCAGAAGAAGGGAGGGCATAACCGCAAACAGTGGGTACAAGCCCTCAACAAGAATCGTGACCCAAATGCCATGGATGTTGGACGCGCCCGAGCCTCCGTGGCTCTCACCGACACAGACCGAATCCAACTTCAGAAGGAGGGGCGTTGTTTTAGATGCCGTGCTGCAGGGCACATCTCGCGTAACTGCCCACAAAAGGGCACTCGAATTGCTACTTCCTCCACGACCACCCAACCAACTCCCATCCCCACTCCCCCAACCATACCAGCTCCTGCCATCACTACTGTCGCCATACAGTCTAACCGCATACTTTCGGCGGAAGAGCAGGCTGAAGCACAG
The DNA here is from genome assembly GCA_021524915.1 of Lactarius akahatsu. Taxonomy (NCBI): domain Eukaryota; kingdom Fungi; phylum Basidiomycota; class Agaricomycetes; order Russulales; family Russulaceae; genus Lactarius; species Lactarius akahatsu. Next base: position 646,599 of record JAKELL010000008.1, on the reverse strand, counting down.
ATCGCTGCGATGAGAGCACAACCCCCAGAAGTACGAGATCTTATGGTGGAAAAGTTGTTCGCAAAAGAGGATTTTCTCGACGCTTGAACCCGATGGCCTGGGCTAGAGCACTCAATGTAAACGTGTACCATAGCAGATATCGATCCATGCGAATCCCAGTACTCTTTAAATCTGCACATGCAACGGCCGAACGACAAGTGCTCCTGGATTCAGGAGCAACGGACAACTTTATCTGCGCCTCACTTTTGAAACGGCTGCAGATCAGAACACGTGATGTCTCACAACCAAGACGGGGCGATTACCCAATACACCGACCTAAACATCCGCACCGGAAACGACACCAAAACACTTCGTTTCCTAGTAACGAACTTGGGGAGGGACGAAGTCATACTGGGCTACCCATGGTTTTCAGCATTTGAACCACTTGTGAAGTGGGGTGAAGCAACGCTGAATGAGGAATTCCAACCAGTAGTCATATCCAGCCTCCAGTCATTGGATGAAGCCACGCCCATAGAAGCATCTATACGGGCGTTGGTGTAACGCCACCACAGGGGCGTTAAGTACGATGTGTACTTCAGCGAGTCAACGGGATCGGAGAGGCGCGAGTCGGTTAAGACTCAGTTCGGTGGTGAACAAAGAGATGACGACCTCACTCCCCACATTCCCAACACTGCTCGTACTGAGGGCAGTGTATCTCTTCGTGCTTCGTGTCATACCACAAACACTTTCCGCACCACCGAGGGCAGTCGTCTGGGTCGATATAGGCGGGCAACATGGGGGAGATCCGACGGATGAGGCACACATTGTACTGATGGGTACGACTGCCACACCATTGACATGGCTGCTTGGCCCTCCGTTGAGGGCATTGCGCGATCAAGTGGTCCGTTGACTTGCACTGGAAGCACTTGCAAGGGTGTCGACTGCTCTCGCCCTGAAGGTGTGGCATCTCACAAGGTCCTCCGGTGCGCGGGGGAATGGGAATGGAATCAGGAGTGGGGTGTGGGCGTATAAATTTGGCCTGGAGTTCGTCATACTTCTCAGATATCAGCGGTATGGCACGGGCATACTGCAACCGCTTCTGCACGCTCGCGAGATCCATGTCCATATGGAAGCGATCGCGCGTGAGGTCCGTCTCCATCTGTCAAAGCTCAGACTCGTGCGTAGTGATAGCGTCCTTTCGCAACAAGCAATCCTGGAGACGTGCTACGTCTGTGTGAAGGCGGACGTCGCATAACTCCGTCAGGACTTCATTGACGCATATGGCTCGTGGGTCATGCGGATGGAACATTGCGAGCTGTTGATCCGTGATATGCTGAGGCAGCTGCCCCTCATACATCCCTCGCAAGTAAACTGACTGCACATAGCAGGGGTGTCCCCTCCCCATGGTTCCAATGACTTCTCGGTAGTCTTTCCGATAGTAAATGAAGCGTGTGATTTGCTTCGGGTACCCCGCCTCCCCGATCTTCAGCGGGAAGTAGAGATAAGAGAGGTCGGGGTCGTTATGAAGGAAGGGGAGTCCCGGGTCTGTGACATCTTCCCCTGTCTCCTCATCATCGAGGAATGCATAGGTGGGATCGGGTTCAACGAGTCGAGGTTGTGTCATGGGTGCAGTCACCTGGCCAATACCAGGCGGGAATGGGGGGAGTGGTACGTGTTCGAGTGGTGGTGGTGGGGTATGTTGTCGTGGTTCAGGAGGAGTGGGAACGATGGGGACATGCACTGTGATGGGAGTATCGACAGGTGGGGCAGTGAGGGTGAGTAGTGAGGTAGCCGCCTCTTCCTGTGCAAGGCGGTCAAGGGTAGGAGCGATCAGGGACAGGACAGGAGGATCTGGACTAAGGACCACAGAGTATGGTGTACAACCCTCTGGCTGTGAGGGGACACCCTGGTCCTGTGAAGGTACGGTCAGTTGTTCGAGTATGAGTTGCGCTGGTGGGCGTGAAGGAATTTTAGAGACAATAGGAGTGGACGTCATCGTGTGCAAGAGGAGGAGTGGAATGCGTGATTCGGGTTTGTAGGGTGTCTCTTTATATCTTTCGTCCAGCCCCTTTGGCGGTCGGGTTATGCCGATAGAAGTCGGCGATAAGATCAGGTGCGTGTTGAACATTCTCGAGTGGTTCCCACGAGCTATCACTCATGGGGAATCCCTTCCACTGGATCAGAAGCACAAGTCCTATGATGGGTCAAGCCACATAACCTGAAAAAAACACAAGGTGCCCCCAGCACTGTAGATGAAGACAAGCCCACTGAAAAGGAGCTTGAAGTGTACAATGCTTGGGCTGCTCACAGCAATTTTAGTCACACCACCGATATATGAGCCCAGAATGACAGACTATGCAAAGAATAACGTAAACTAGACATAGTACATGCGAAAGACGTCACAGAACGACGGGTTGTAAGAACCAACAAAGATTATTCGAACCCTCAATAATGGTAACGAGTATAGTTGTTGAAAATCAACAAGTTAACAGTATCTTTGGGGATCTCCGAGAGCAAGCCCTTGGTGGACAATTTGATCAACGCGTCCTTGAGATCCGCAGGACTGAGCGGCTTGAACACTGGCACAGTGAAAGCGTCAAGGAGACGTGGCGAAGGAAGGAAACCACCAGCCCAGCGAGGCATTATGCTATAAACGGACTGATAAAGGCGGGTGAAGGAGCCGGTGAAGGGGCGTTGCGCATTGAGTTCTTGGGGAACGAGCGACGAGGTAGAGGGGTTGAACGTGACTGATGGGTAAATAGAAAGGAGGTAGGCCAAAACACCGGCAGTGTGGGGCGAAGCCATGGAAGTGCCGGAGATGGTGTTAGCGGCCGATTCGGAGCCAATCCAAGTGGACAAGATATTCAGGCCAGGGGCGAAGACGTCGACGCAAGGCCCGTAGTTGGAGAAGTACGCACGCTCGTCGCCAAGCGTAGACGCACCGACGGTAACGGCCTTCTCGGCGGCAGCTGGGGAGAAAGTGCACGCATCACGATTGTCATTGCCAGCGGCAACAGCGAAGTGGAGGCCCATGTCGACGGCACCATTAACGGCATTATCAAGAGTGGTGGATTTTCCGCCGCCTAAAGACATGTTAGCGACCGAACCCTTGTGCTTGGTCTTCCCTGTAGCCTTGAGCTCGGCAGCAGCAAGCTCGGCCTTGGCGGCTGCGTCTTCTGCGGCGAAGATGACACCAGCGATGACGTCAGACATTGAGCCGCTGCCGTTGGATCCAAGGACCTTGACCGCGGTGACAGTCGCAGACTTGGCAACACCGTATTTGCGGGATGCGATTGTACCCGCACAGTGGGTACCATGGCCATTGTTATCTTCGTCCACGTCATTCGCGGGGATAGTCTTCCCCCAGGACGCACGACCTTGGAACTCTTCGTGCTTGATGTTAATACCGGTGTCAATGACGTAGACGTTCACACCCTCGCCGCCATGGTTATCAAACTCGTACTTGTTAAAAGTGCCGAATGTGAGTTTGGGACGGTGGCTGATGCGAGCGAGACCCTGGAAATAAAGTTCGGAGTGAGTCACATGCATGGTAAAATGGGCTTGTCGTCAACATACCCACGGGGCCATTCTCTGAACATCTTGTGTCCTGACAATTTGGTCGCGTTCAACATAGTCGACTTCTGGCTGCTCCCGAATCTTCTGGAGGACTGCGTCTGTGAATTGTCCAGCATAGCCCTTGATATGACTATCGTATACGTGACGTATGCCGCTCCCATCATCCAAAAGAGGGTCTTCGGCGTGTGCCGCCTGGAGGAAATTAAAGTGATTGCCCACAACCGCCTGCGGCGTGTCCTTCTTCAACACGACAATGTATGAATTGTTGATAAGTCCGTGAGGAGCTTGATGTGCTTCCGTGAGGACAGGAGCAAGAACGAAAGGAAAACCCTGGCGGCCATCATATTGATGGTTGGTAGAGAGTGGAGTGGCTAAGGTTGAGGCGACTAAGGAGAGAACAGAAACAGAGAGTATGAGTGACATGATTGTGGTTGCGGTTCAAAACAAGCCAGTTCAGGCACTTGCAACCCCCCCGCCTTAGATAATGGCAACCCCAGTGTGGCTTTGTTTGTTCCAGAAGCGCGCAGCGGTATTCGAGGGGACAGCCGCCACGTATCATAGATAGGATGTAGTACTCTAAAACATCTGTACAATACTCTTTATATCACACTGGGGGAAAGAGCGAACGCAAAGCCATGCGCCAATATTTACATAGTGCCTAACTTTACACTGCCACCACAGCTAAGACATCGATTCCCCATGCCACAGACTAAATGAGTTATCTCGGAAAGAGGGTTGCGGCCGATAGCGGTGTCTCCGAATGGACACCTGCCCGTCGCCTCGTGGCACTTCATCGGTGATGGACGAATCCGAACCGGGGCTCTCTTCTTCCACACCAATGGGGTCAAAATGACGCGATCCAGATACAGCAAGGAGAAGCGGATGGAGCGGATGGAATGCAACGGAACCAACAGCATCTGCTAAGGGCTCCGTTTATGGAAAATGTCAAAAAGGATAATCACATACCATCGTGCGCGTGATACTCTAAGGCCGGCGCAACATTCATGCTGGAGAGGGCTACTTCGGCGCCCGCCTCCTCAGCTGACTCGGTGAGATCGCCGACAAGTTCGAACACGCTAATTTTACCATTCTGTAACGCTCAAAATTCTCAGCTCGAGGTGTCATTGGGTATTCTTATCCACTCACTTGGCCACCGACGCCTAACAAATTCCCACCAAGATCGATATCAAATTTCATCTTCTGGTTAGTCTGGCCCCGGCCATCGTCTCGGCGAAATGTCTGCAATGGGGTTACCGTGTCTCCACGGAGGTCCCAGGCGCATATCTCATCGCGTCTCCGAAATGAGGCATACAAAATGTGTGGCTTCATTGGATTGAATGCGAGCTACATGAAGAAAGAAAGTAGTCAGTAGGTGCTTCTACTCTGCAGGGAAATCAGACCTGCGTGACGCTGGCTTTGATGTTGCCGATCCATCCGATGGGTTTCCCACCGGTATCCTCGTCGAAGAGCGCAATGTTTGAGGAATTACTGGAAGAAGGAGAGAGGGACCCGGCCGCAAATAGTCGGTAAGACGGGTCGTTCACAGGACAGAATGCAAGGGCCGAAATAATTCCTGCACGACAAATTCAAGGTTAGCGCTCAGCTCTCTGCGAGATTATATTTTTCACGGTCAACGGAGACACATTGCGTACCTTTAAGTCCATCCCTACTTTTCTTGGATGGTGTCGTTGCGAGTCGTGTACCAGAGCCCGGACAACTGAGATCAAACACCTCGATGGCGTCCTCAAATCCGCAATACAGTCTTCATGACGCAGCCACGAGTGCCATGCCTTAGTAAATAATAGCGCACACCAAAGTCGATGAACCATACTTGTCTGCAGGGACGTTGAATGCTAAACTGCTGGGGGCAATTTGCCGTTCACGATGATCGACGATCTTATAGGACGCTCTTAACTGAGAGACATTCCTATTGAGACGATGGTACAGTCGGACAAAAACTCTGGAAGCAGCTTACCCGCCCGTCAGAGGCGTCGAGCAGACGCACGGGTGACTCTCGGACGGATGCGATGAAGCAGAAGGACGACGCATCGCGGGGTGTAGCGCGCGGATACCAGATAAAATCGAGGATGGGCGCAGCTTGGGGGAAGATTCGTATCTTGGGGGGGTCAAAGGGAGGAACAATGCCTACGTAAAACACGCAGAGTCAAGGGTAAAAATCCCGTCCAAGGGTACGCTCAGATGCGTGCTTGCCTGGCTGGGGTAAAGTCGAATTAAAGAGTTCTTGCGTACTTGAGCGGCATTTTTTTCGTAAGATCAGCTCGGAACCAAGAACTATGCGCCCGGAGCATAACCTACATGTCGAGGTACTGCAGAGTGCGGTTCTCACAGTGTGCGAGAGCGAGGGATCCATCTGGACACCTTTTTGACAGGCGAGCCGTGAAGCCGGATGCCAATAATCCCTGAAAAGGGTGCACCCACGCACCATTTAGCGGAACGCGCAAAGTTCTCCGTAAAATGTGTGTCAGGGAGTAAACAAGCTTTGTGGACAAGCGTCGGCTTCCTGGAAACGCGGAAGACCGGTGGCGTCCAGACGATATCTTGAGACCCCATGGAGATGTGCTCTGAGCTGCTGTCCACTGTCAGTCACTCAAGAGAGTGCGTAGGAGTAATATAGGATGGGACGATGTGTCGTCTGTTACTCGTTGACGTCAGCATTCTCGTCTTGATTACTCAATTTGTACACAATCTTATCCAGCGACTGTCACCACACGGAAAACTACTTCCTCGTATCGGATGGACATGTCGAACAACGTCAACGCAGGCCTTAATTCGGACCAGCCCACGGACGTCCGGGTCACCGACTGGAGGTCGATCTTGATATTAGTTGTCTTTTTCCTTACCAGTACGCGTAATGAATCGACATTTGCTGTCGCATGATCGGCCTGGAAGTTTTTACTAATGAGCAATCTTCCTTTGACAGATATTGTTGTCATTTTTCCCTTTCGTATTCCGCTTCCAAATATCACCGTTTCTACGGTCCACAACGCACTTGTCAAATGCCGTGCCATCCCTCGCACGTCTGAACCTCCTCGACGATGGTATCTATACGTTAATTATCTGAGCGTGCCAACGATAGCCGTTCTGCTTCTGCTCGCCACAAAGGCAATTGACGGCACTGTGCTGAGGCATGGAATCTTTGGCGCAGATGGGATCCAGCCGATCAACATCATGGCTCTGTTTATCTCGCTAGTGCGTGACGGGCAGCTCATGTATCTGCCCAGCACTTCGGTTCATGATGCAACTCGGAACGGTAGGCGTATCTCTCCATCTCCTTGGACGCGACTGGCCTGCTACGCTTCCTCGCATTCTGGGTTGCGAAGAAAGGCGGCGAGTCTGGACCCAAGCTGCACTTTTACCTCTATCTGTTCTTCTTGACATGTGCTGCAGTGGTCGGAAACGTAAGTTGTAGAAATGTGCTCCATCAAAGGTTGTCACCCTAAAAAAACCTTCTGCGAAAGGACCCAGTCATCTTGTCTGGCACGACATTCCTGGCCTACCTCACAAGAGTTTTGGGGTGAGTTACAGCCCCCCGCCCCCCACTATTTCTGATGACCCCTCGTAGGATCACGCCCCCAACTGCTTGGATATTTACTCAGTTTACAGCGGCAAATATGGGTAAGTGCTAATAACGGCCTATTTTTTGGGTCCCGCACCTCATTAACGTGCATTAACGCTTTAGCGTCCGCGCTATTAATTTCCTCGAATCCCACTAACTTAGTCTTATCTGGAGCATTTACACTCTCATTTATTACCTACACTTCATCTGTTGCCCTCCCGCTCCTCGCGGCCGCATTGACCGTGTACCCGTTCCATTCCATCGTGCTATTCCGCTCTCCGGGTCTTATCCCGACTAGCATCGAGCTGCCAAGTAATGCGGTCGGGGGTGACCGCGTGGGCGTTGACCGTCCAAGCACCGCGCTCATTGACAAGCCTGGCGCCGTCTTTGGCAGTATTCTTCTGCTAGTGACATTGGGTGTTTTAGTAGGCACGAGCACAATTGGCGTCCCTGTCTGGCAGGTCGCAGCACCAGCAGCCGTAATGATGCTGGGCCACGATGTATGGCGGGACTGGAATCACTATCGCTCTGATCGAGTTGTAGCCGAAGGGGTCAGGCAGTCGGAGGACAGGCTCCCCCCTACCGGTATTCATCTTCCGATTGAGCTCGGGGTTCTGCCTCTTTCGGCATCTGGCCTAGACGATGGTAAACCGGGGCAAGATATCAAGCCTGAATTGGCGCTGTCATCGCTCCTGTTGACATGTGCCCACCGTGTCCTAGGAAGGGTCCCGGGTGTTTGCGGAATCTGCAAGAAGCTTCCGGTTGTACTGGTGCCGTTTGCATTCTTGATGTTTATATTAGTTCAGGGACTAGCAAGCCAAGGCTGGGTGCACGTCTTTGCTCATTGGTGGGGTGCTTGGGTGAATAAGACTGGGGTCGTAGGCGCCGCGGCCGGCATGACGATCGGTTCTGGATTGCTCTGTAACGTACGCAAATAACGCTCGGTTTCTTGTTCCTCCTAACCCAAAGTGGCCTATATGATCATCACGTCAACGCAGATATGCGGCACGAATATCGGGACGACCATCCTTCTAGCGCGAGTTGTGCAAGAGTGGCAATCTTCCATGGAAGCTGTACCCACGGGTGTCCAGTATGCGTCGGTGTATGGACTCGCGATTGGGTCGAATTACGGAGCATTCACACTCACGTTTTCGGCGTCGCTGGCAGGGATGTTGTGGCGGGATATTCTGCGGCAGAAGGGTATTCATGTACGGGGATGGCAATTCGCAGGACTGAATGTGGGCACGTTCCTGGTGGCTAGTGTGGTATCGGGGACTGTACTAATCGGGCAGACTTTAGTTGTCCACGGCGGATAGAGGAGTGTCTTGCGTGGGAAATTTAATTAAGGAGCTCATATGACCGTCGTTGTCGAGTGTCATTAAACCAGAACGGGAAATGCCGGTCAGTCGTGACGAGAACAAAGGTCGGTCGTAATTCCACTATGTATATGCTCGTTCCTATCTCCACCTTCTCTTTATTCTTTTCTACTCGCTCTTCTCCCCTCTTTTCATCTCCACCTCCCCCACCTTTGATCCTGCTACTATAACCCTTGGTTATGATTAGGCGCATGACCGACAAGCTTGGCCATCTCACTCACGGTCACCAAAAATCTCAACAACCTCTCTCTGCCCTTCCCTCCACAACGCATACACACATCGAGCATCGCGGTTCCATTTCCACTCAACGCACCAGCGAGAGTAGCAAACGGGGAGAGAGCGTAGATGACTCTCGGCCTGCAGACCAGTCCTTCCCCCACCAGCGTCGGCAGAAGGGCACTTACCGTCTCTCCGACTTCTACTTTCAACGCACCCTCGGTACCGGTAGTTTCGGTCGGGTCCATCTTGGTCAGTCCCCCTTACTTTCCACTACTCTCGCCCTTATCGTCTTTAGTTCGGAGTAAACATAACCTTCGGTTTTACGCCATCAAAGTACTGCAAAAGGAGAAGATCGTCAAGTCGAAGCAGATCGATCACACCAACAACGAACAACAAATGCTGCTTGCTGTGCAACATCCTTTCATCATTAACTTATGGGGCAGCTTCCAAGACGCGACAAACCTGTACATGGTTATGGACTTTGTCCCCGGCGGAGAACTATTCACTCTTCTACGCAGATCCAATGTGTGCCTGTTTTTCCTTCTTGCGCCATACATTTCTCCCCTGAAACTTCTCTTAGCGATTCCCAGATCCCGTTGCAAAATTCTACGCCGCTGAGGTAGCTCTGGCACTTCATCACCTGCACAACCTAAACATTGTATATCGTGATCTCAAACCTGAAAATATCCTCCTCGGTCTCGACGGTCATATCAAAATCGCCGACTTTGGGTTTGCAAAGTACTGTCCAAACACAACATGGACGCTCTGTGGTACCCCCGACTACCTCGCACCAGAGGTCAATCGATCATTTCGTATCATCCTCATCTCTTCTGATCCTCCTGTACAGGTCATCAACCAGAGTCGCTATAACAAATCAGTCGACTGGTATGCACTGGGTGTGCTCATTTTTGAAATGCTCACTGGCCTACCGCCATTCCACCGGCCGGAAGACTCGCCCATGGCACTGTACGCTCGGATTCAGAGTGGACCGTCATGTATCCGTTTTCCTGCCATCAATATTCTTGCGAAAGACCTCATTTTGAAGTTCCTCGAAAGCAACCCATCAAAAAGGTATGGAAATCTCCGGAACGGCGCGGGTGACGTGTTCTCCCACCACTGGTTCCGTGAGGTGGATTGGGAGAAATTACGGAATCGTGACATCGTCGCTCCGTATTTACCAAAGGTAACCGGCGAAGGTGACGCGAGCGCGTGAGCATTTTCCGTTTACGTCCTTTTTGGCATATGCTGACATATGTGTATTTACAGCTTTGAGCACTATGAGGAGGGTGACGCTGCTGCACAATACGGCTTGCCTGCCGAAGATGTACACGGGATCCACTTCCCTGACTTCGAATATACCGCTGTTTAATGTGGTGCACATATGTACTGGCAATGACCCTGACATTATTATCACGACTTTGACGCAAGAGATTTGTATAACTATTTAATTATTACCTTTGACTTTCTTCGCATGTGGCTTTCATATACGGATACCTTTTCCTTTCTCCATTTTCGTTTTGTTGCAGATTTAATGGCATAGTTTCGTGCACTACGGGATCAAAGTCACGGTCTTGGCGCTTAGGTGTGTTTGCACCGAACAAACACGACCTCTGCTGTGCGGCTCGGAAAATGGCGCTTTCTTGCTCAATCTATCCTCACATCTGCGAACGGCTTACAAACACATTCCACGCCGTGCCTCAACGCGTAAAGGCACGCAGGACGCACCTGGAGACCCAACAACTACTTCATACTGTGCGATATCTGTCGAGATCGTGTGTGGTCCGTTTCCCCACGCCTGCCGGCACCCCCCCCGCTCCACAATAGGCTAGCGACCACTCCGTGCAACTGTTCTCGGATTCAAGTATGAGCCATAAGACGTCGTCTTCCGTGTCGCTTGGCAGCAAGAAGGCCCCACAGGAGAAACTTTGGGATCCAGAGAGCGTTGAAGGGTGGCAGGACAACGCGATACATGGGCAAAGCGTGAGTGGTAACAGCAGCGCTATCGGTAGCGGCAGCAGCAACGGCCGCGTGGATGGTGTACAGCAAATCAACGAGGAACGCGCGGCGTTGCTACGAGCCAAGCAGTCTGAATTAGACATTATAGAGGACCAGCATGATGATCTAGTGCGTGTCAGCGTCCTTTGTTGTGCAACGCCCTCTCGAAGGAGTGGCGACGCGGCGTATGTGCTTTTATTCATCACTTTGTAGGTACGCGAAGCATTTCATCTAGAACGGTGGACAACCTTGGTTACATATGACCCCGTGGTACGTGCACCGCCTCACCCCTTATTTCCCTGCTGCTCCCCTACTCTTTTATTCACGAACCATACGTGGAGCAGGTTGCGAAGAAGGATAATTCTGCTGTTTTCCAAGAGGTCTGTGGGTATGCCACCGTTTAGCCTGGCATAGATCATTAACTGCCACACGTAGTTTAAGTCAAAATACGACTTAATTGCAGGCGCGTCCCCTTTCGAGGGCTCCTCGCGAAGAACAACTCGGCGGGCGCGCCAAGACCGCGTTGAGAAGCTCAAAGGTGTCACGACTAGCCCCTCTATTCCCACTTCCTCACCTAGGAGGTCCGATCCTTCACCCTCGCGTGACGATGGCACTATCTGGAACATCTTGGGATTTTCAACCAAGGGTAAAGGAAAGGACCGTGATCCTCGCTCGCCAAAAACCGCCAAAGGAAAGGCGCCCTCTGTTCCTACAAGTCCAGTAGTTGGTCCAACTACGACACACACTTCCGCATCCACCCCAATCGCAAGCTCCAGAGTAACCCGTAGAGCTAAGTCACATGCGTCCCTTCCTAAATTATCGAGTGCAAGCCCTTCCGGTCCCGTCGAACCAGAGAAGGATACATTATCAACACGTCGAAGACACACCCCTGATTCATCTTCCGATATCCTCCCTGCGGCTCCTCGAAAGCGTCGGAAAACCGACACTGGCCCTTCTCCCGTTTTGCGGAGCGCGCCGGCCATTGGCACTCCTACGAAGATCCTACGGCATCATTCCATGCGAGCAACTCCTCCCCCCTCGGCAGCGAATACCTGTCCTAATGGTGTCTACCTTATCCCTTCGGTCAAAGCATCGCCTGCGCACGCTGTCGACGAATCAAAGGCAGTAGCGTCCCCCGGGCCGACGCCAGTGATCAGGAGAGTAAAACTTATCGTCCGGGCTCCAGAGCCGGTCTACACCAATCCAAAACAGAAGCCTAGTCCACCGGTTTTTAATAAGTCTGTCACATCTGCTCTCGCCTCATACACTCGACTAGAAAACGACGACGTTAACGACGTCGTCCTCGATCAAGCGGCACGGGGGCATGCTGTGCTCCTTGAACGCGTGTATGCCATGCGTCAGCAAGGCCGAATGCTCCTATCAGCTGAGGACGCTGGGCGTGCCCTCCAGAGCCCGCCAACGGATCCGCGGACTCCCGGCTCCGATCCGTGGGACCACGTACTTGATGCTATTCGCGTACGCCACCGCCAGCGCGAGACAAGCGGACCAGAAATTGCAGCGACCATCGCCGCCAAGGTGCGAACGTACTGGGACGTGCAGAATGCGAAGAAGGGAAAAGTTCGAGTGCAGCACGAGAAGCAGCTACGTGCGTTGGCCAAGGCGACGATGAAGCTTGTCATCGCTGAATGGAAGAAGGCCGTCTTTGTAAGTGGCACTCGCGAGATCTCATTATGGGTTATTTACTCGAATACCCTCTTGGATAACAGCACATACGAGAGGAAGAACGGCTCAAGCGCGAAGAGGAAGAAACACGTAAGGGCCGCGAGCACCTTGACGCCCTCCTGGACCAGTCTGGGTTTATTCTAGAAACCCAGCATCTCGATCTGTCGCGTGGCAATCGATCGCGCAGCCGGTCTAGCAGCGTGTCTACCTCTCTACGTGATTTAGACGACGAAGACGAGGGAGAGACCGACGAAGAAAACGTGACGTCAGACGACAACACAAGCACTGCCGGAGATTATGGTCACCCCGACCAGGAAGAAGAACAGTCAGACGGTGCCGAGTCTGCGTCTGTATTGGTTGACGGGGAGGACAGTGACGACGAGGAAGAGGAAGAAACACAGTCGGCCACTGCTTTGCTCGGGCCAAATGTGACGCCCATCTTTCCCAAGACCACTGCTCCTCATCGGGAGGACACGGATGGCGATATCGATATGATGGAAGTAGAAGCCCTCGGTACTGCAGCCATTGACGAGGTTTCCGTTGCTCCCTTTGAAGACGGCTCGTCTCCGCATTCTGAGCCGTTGGCGACACCATCGAGCGATCCTTTGCCAGGATCACCGCCTTCCCTTACCCATGCACCCCACCCTATCGTTTTGAGGCCACCTTCCGACTCATCGCCACCTTCCGCGCCTTCTGTGACTCATCCATTTACCGAAGCCATCAGTCTCAGTCAATGGGAACTTCCATCCGAAGTGCAAGACGCCAACAACAGAGTCCAAATTAGTTGATATGCATACCGACTCCTTAGCCATCGACGGCCATCTTTCTCATGAAGAGCCTTTGGAACAGGAAGTGCTATCGTCCAACGGCGATGTCACGATAAGCAAACCACGGGAACTTGGTTCCACCCCCCAGCCTATGTCCATCACGTATGACAGCGTTAGTGAGCGACCTGATGCCGCGACTAATATTGCGAGCCAGTCTGCATACGGTGTGGAAGGCTTTCCTCCCTTGCAAGAAGTTGATGATACCGCGTTCGATATCGAAGACGAGATCGAAGACGTGCGTATCCCACGATACCTTAAACCTTACGCAGTGGCACCAGTGGAGTGGGACCCAAATGCCATGATCAAACCCCCTGCCTTACTTCGTGGGGTTTTGCGGCCGTACCAGCAGGCCGGCCTAGAATGGCTTGCAAGCATCCATTCCAGGAATCTGAACTGCATCTTAGCAGATGAGATGGGGCTTGGGTATGTGATCTCCTCTTTTCACCTCATAAACCGCTGACTGGTCTCCAGTAAAACCATCCAAACTATCGCACTCTTGGCTCATCTGGCGTGCGACAGGGGTATCTGGGGCCCGCACTTGATAGTCGTACCAACCAGCGTCCTTATGAATTGGGAAATGGAATTCAAGAAATTCCTCCCGGGTTTTAAGGTCCTCGCTTATCACGGCACCTCCAAGCGGCGGAAGGAGTTGCGTCAAGGCTGGTACGACAAGTTTCACTTCAACGTTTGCATCACGTCGTATGCACTTGCTAGCCGCGACGCGCATGTTTTCAAGCGAAAACCGTGGTACTACATGATCCTGGACGAGGCGCACATGATCAAGAACTTCAAGTCCCAACGATGGAATATTTTGCTCATGTTTCGCTCATTCCGGCGGCTGCTCCTGACCGGTACTCCGCTACAGAATAACTTGACGGAGTTATGGGCGTTGCTCAAGTTCTTGATGTCTGGAACGGACTTTGCAGATCGCAGAGAGTTTGCCGAATGGTTTGCAAGTAAGCGGTAATATATTTCTGCAGATTCAATGCGTTTCTCATCGTAAGAGAACAGATCCGTTGGAACAGGCCGTTGAAATGGGCACTACGCTAGACGACGAAACCCAGAAGCGTGTCGCGAAGCTTCATACCGTCTTGCGTCCGTACTTGCTCAGGCGTCTCAAACGCGACGTAGAAAAGGAGCTTCCAAGCAAATATGAACATCTCGTGCTTTGTCCCCTTTCCAAACGCCAACGATTGCTGTACGACGAGTTCATGTCACGCGCTCAGACGCGCAACGATCTAGCATCTGGCGTGTATCAGAAAATAGCCAACATTCTCATGCAGCTTCGAAAAGTGTGCAATCACCCAGACCTGTTCGAAGTGCGGCCTATTGTCACGTCTTTTACCATGGACCGCTCCGCCATAGCCGATTTCGAGATCAAAGAGTTGCTCGTCCGACGACGGCTTCTCCAAGAACGAGACGAGGATCGTCTTAACTTTGATCTCCTTGGCTTGCGGTTCATAGAACGCCAGAACACTTCGTTGATCGCGAGTCTTGAGACGCGACGTCTGGACGGAACGTCCTCGCTTCCCTTCGTCTCGGAATTACCCGGAGAGCCCCCTCCTTACGACGTTCGTACGATCGACGGCTACAAGACATATCGCACATACAAAGAACAGGCAGCCACCATCGCGCGCTGGACACATATCGGTTATCTCAATCGGCTCCGTTGCGGCGGCTCCGTAATCTATGGGAGTGAGCTGATCGCGAAGGTCCAACAGTGCACCCGCCCGTTGTTGCCGGCTTCTGTTCGCGATGCCTCGTCGCGCCATCTTGATGCTGTCCTTGCGACTCGCACGGCCATCAAGTCATATGAAGCGCGTGCCGAGGAGATGGCACCATTAGTCAATACCTTCGCTTGTATCACACCTGCCGTGGTGGGACGTGATTTGCCTCGACGTGTTCTTGCTGGAGTAGAAGATCCCATCCTTGCTCTCTCTCCTGACGTACATTTTGATGGGGTTCTCCACGACCCAAGCGTGAAACTGCAGATCGCCTTTCCGGATCTCTCCTTGTTACAATATGACTGTGGCAAACTCCAGCAGCTCGCGCGACTCTTGCGGGAACGCAAAGCCGGCGGTCATCGCATTTTGATCTTCACGCAGATGACGAAGATCCTAGACATCCTGGAACAATTTTTGAACTTTCATGGCTATCTTTATCTTCGCCTTGACGGCGCCACACGGATCGAGGATCGACAGTACATCACGGAGCGATTTAACGCGGATTCACGTATCTTCTGCTTCATTGCCTCGTCTCGCTCTGGCGGTGTTGGCATCAAGTGAGTTAGCTCTGAGATCAAACACTATTTCCTAAGGCTCACTCTCGTGCGCAGTTTGACGGGGGCCGACACAGTCATTTTTTATGACAGCGATTTCAACCCTCAGATGGACCGGCAGTGCGAGGACAGGTGAGCCCTTACCCTTTTTTGCCGAATGCAATTCAGCGCTGACGCCTGCGCCACAGGGCACATCGCATCGGGCAGATTCGGGACGTGCACATCTACCGCTTCGTCTCGCAACACACAGTAGAAGAAGCGATGTTGCGCAAGGCGAATCAGAAGCGCTCCCTGGACGATCTTGTCATCCAGAAGGGCGAATTTGATTGGCGCTCGCTGTTTCGTGGCACGGGCGGGGACACCATCACGAATGTCTTGGAAGAGTTCGCGGATCAAGAGGACGCCCATGCCGCGCGCATTGCGGCGCAGGAAGCAGGCGAGCTCGAGGGCGCAGACGCGGCGGATTTTGGAGAGGACGCAAATGCCTCTTCGGGCGTCGTGCGCGGAAGAACAGTCAACGCCGCCCCGACGGAAACGGTGGTTAGCTCACCCTTGGGACACCCCGAAGACGGCGAGCCCGAGGAAGAACTAGTCGACGAAGACGTGGTAGATGAGGGTGGTGAAGATGGCGGCACCACAGTCGATTTTATGCTCGCATTTGTGCGCTATGATCATGACTTCTTCAAGGATTGGCGATTGTAGAGCACACTTGATTAGTTTTCCCTGAGCGATTTTAGACCACTATCGATAATGATCTCACTGTCATCTATGTTAGTCCCCATATAATGACGTCCCACTCGACCCTCTCATCGATGAACCGCCGGGAGCTGTACTACAGTATGATGTCATGGTCACTTGACACATCTGGATCGGATCGAACAACTCCGAGGCAAGCTCCGAGGAGACTTTCGTGGTTTATAAACGATTTCCACGGAAAAGGAAAAAGGTAAAGTAAATTCATCGGTCTAGAGACGATGTCTTTCTTTAACCGCAATTTTTTTTAACACCTATTACAGTTTCCTCAAGCGCAGTGCCTGAATTGGCCTGACTCGTAATTGTCACAAGATATAAAGCAGGTGGCCGCTCAGCTGATCTCCCTCCATTGAGCTGTTTCACCCAACAACGTGAAAACGTATACAACTGAGGCTGTGGTAAGTCAGGACGACTTGGCGTCATATGCTACTGCCTGTTCAGCTGGAACACACAGGTTCAAACGTTCAAGCTTTCAAGCTTCAAGCTCAAGATGTGCAGCCGATGCGGAGTGGAAGGCCAAGGGAGCCCGATGGCGGAGCAAGAGCGGAGCGGCGGCAACGATCATCACTTTTAGCTAGTGCCAGTCAAGACAATTCACATGCATTCTCCGCACTTATCCGACTACCGAGTCGACTGCCCGCCCGCCCAGCAATACTTGGGTCAAATTATAAAACATAGCCCTCGTGGACCTCATCCAACATCCCCTTTTGTTGCGTCGAGAGTCACTCCGGAATAGTCTGATAGACCCGCACCGAATACTGTGAACATGTCGCGCGCATCATCGGACAAGAAGCCTGTTGGCTTCGGCACCCACATCACGGCTGGAGGCTTAGCGGGAGCAATGGAAGCAGTACGTCGTCCTCGTGCATGTCTCCAAGCCGTTTTTTCCCAACCCGCGCTGCACCACAGCTATGCTGCCAACCGCTAGACACTATCAAGGTGCGCATGCAACTCTCCAAATCCGGACGTCTCCCAGGGGTATGTGTCCCATCTCCTTGTGTGCGATGCGCGTCGGTTCAAGGAAGTACAGACCAAACCCCGTGGTTTCCTCGCCACTGGTGCCATGATTGTGCGGCGCGAGACGCCGCTTGCATTGTACAAGGGCCTCGGTGCTGTGCTCTCTGGTATCGTTCCAAAGATGGCGACCCGCTTTGCCAGTTTCGAGACCTACAAGCGCTGGCTCGCCGATCCCGAAACGGGCCACACTGCCGTTGGCAGTATCTTTCTGGGTGCGTTTGTTCCCCACAACATCTTCCGGGGGCTATGCTTATTCTCGGGTTCCTCCCACCGGCAGCCGGCCTCGGTGCGGGCACCACAGAAGCCGTCCTCGTCGTGAACCCCATGGAGGTCGTCAAGATCCGTCTGCAGGCACAGATGCATTCTTTAGCTGATCCTTTGGAGACTCCACAATACCGCAATGCGGGTCACGCTGTGTATAAGATTGTTCGCGAGGAGGGCTTCTCCGTGCTGTATCGTGGCGTGACACTCACTGCCCTTCGGCAAGCGACCAACCAGGGTGAGTCTACTTATGTGCATGTACATGATCCGAGCTTACCGCGATGCAGGCGCGAATTTCACCGCCTATCAGGAACTAAAGAAATTCGCGCACAAACAACAGCCAGAACTCACAGATCTTCCGACGTACCAGCATATGATCATTGGTCTCATATCCGGTGCCATGGGTCCGTTTTCCAATGCACCGATAGATACTATCAAAACTCGTACGTTATCATCTATCACATTGGCTCAGATCTCGTCCTGTGTTTGCTCAATATGGGAATGATGTGCAGGGTTGCAAAAGTCATCTTTCCCTACAGATATGTCAGCGATCTCACGCATCACGTCGATCGCGTCCGATATGTGGCGACAGGAGGGCGTGCATTCTTTCTACAAGGGTATAACACCGCGTGTTTTGCGTGTCGCCCCAGGACAGGCCGTTGTTTTTGCCGTTTACGAGCGTGTGCGGCGACTTATCGAACGGGTCAAAGAAGTATCGGACGAAGACGACCGATACAGCGAGTAGATAGGTATTTTTGACGTGGACTCCTTATCAGTCTTGTCACATAATTGTACACTATTGCACTTTCGCTCGTTTCTTTCCTAAGTTACTGTATACGTTCGCCCTGTTCTGCCGAACAAGAGCGGCAGCGCCCGTGGAATGGGGTTTCGGGCCGGTATGAGTGTAGGGTAGTGTTGGGGGTTGCTGACTCGGACTGAGGGGAAGCGGGTAAGGACATAAAGTACACACGCCCCCAACACAGATTCAAACACCCCCACCACTTACCGCACCAGTATTGCCTGCCTCTTGTCCTCCCTGTTGTCTTCAAGGACCGAAGAGCTCACCAGGGGCAGCTTCTAGAAAGCCTATTCAACGAGAAGCAAGGATCATGTCCGACTCGGGCTCCCCCGCACCGAAAGTCCTCATGCTGCATGGGTACGTCATATGCCAGTGTCGCATGACCTTGCATCAGGCCAACGTCACGGTGCTTTCCCGCAGGTACAGTCAAAACTCCAGCATCTTTAGCAAGCGGGTGAGTCTATCACGCGTCAGCACTGTCGTACTGATCATCGTGATACGGGCTTCTTAGGTTGCCGCACTCCGGAAGAGCTTGGGCAAGGACGTCGAGCTGGGTACGCGGGAACCCACTTTTTCCCGAGACTATCACTAATTGGCAACGAAGTGTTCGTCGATGCTCCACACGTGTTAATGCCCGTCGATTTGACTGGACACGGCACCTCTCTGGATGCATTCGGAGCCGCAGAAGCATCCACGACGTCTGAAGACCCCGCCCTCAAGCCACGGGGGTGGTGGAGGACCGACCTGACGCGCACACGCACGGACGGACTCGAGGAGAGCCTCGCATATCTCCGGGACATATTGAGAACCCAACGCTTCGAGGTCCGTCTCCGAAGTCCCCAAATGGGCTGATCCCACGCTGCTTAACCCCCCTCCCTTTTTTTTACGCTTCTTCACGCTTCGCAGGGTGTTCTCGGCTTCAGGTGAGTGCATTTTTATGCGCGCGACAGGCGAATAAGCAAGAACGAAAACGATTTGATGCCTGCTTTCACGCTTTACGGGGGAATCTATCGGCAGCCAAGGCGCGGGATTAGCGGCTCTGCTAGCGGCTCTTGTGCGGATAATTCTTTTTTATACGTGGCCAAGTGTTCCCCAGCGGCTAACAGATGATGGAATGTCGCGTAGCTTGAGCGGCCGCACCTCCACCCACCGTTCCTCGTAGATGGCGAACCCCCACACCCACCCCTGTACGTCACCGGTTCTTTGCGCGTCTCAGCCCCATCACTGACGCTGCTACCGTAATGGTGGGCGGTCACGCAGGCGATTCTGCGTCGCGGTGTCCGGGTTCAAGGTGGCTGGTCCGCTCTCGACTGCAGTCTTTTCGGAGGGATACGTGACGCCCACCCTTCACGTTCTGGGGAAGAATGACATTCTTGTCATAGAGGAGCGGTCGCGAGTACTGATTAACGTATCAAAGACAAAACGAGTGGAGATGCATGACGGAGGTGCGCACCCCCATGTGCTCAGCCACGAGAGCCCCCTTCTCACACACCGTTTTATTCTCAAAAGGACATTTCGTACCGTCCAAGGCAAGCTGGCGGACGTTCCTCAAGGCGTACATGCTCGATCCAACAGGCGACGTGCCGAGTCCGGGACTGACTTCCGCGTCGCAACCTGGGTCAGGGGCGGTCACGCCGCTCACTGGATAGTAGGCGGGCCAGTAGGCACCTCCAGGGCCGCATTGTGCCTCAAGTTTACGATATGATCGAAATAGAATGGAGAGACTTTGCTATGTGACTCTAAGTCGGGAATAATGACAACGTCGTCTAGATATGGGAGTGCCCAGAGTTTGGTCTCATGAAGGAGACTTGAGAAGGGTGGACACTGTTGCTCTCCTGACACACTGACATATGACACATGGGCTCCAAACACACATGTCACCCCCGCCGATGCCGCAAACTATTAAAGTTCGTCCGGTGAGCAAGGGAGGTTTGCGTTCAGAAGACGACGCCAATACCTTGGGTTCACCCCACAGCTACATCACACCACCCAAGCACGATCAATAATCACTCTCACACGTCGTAAAAATGGGCGCAAGCAAGTGAGAGAGAGAATGTTTGTGAAATCGGACATTGCGTACTAGTACAGGGGCGATAATGGACAAGAAGTGCGGCGAAGTTGCGGAGTGCAAAACAATAGTGCTACACCTGCCCTGCCCTGCCATTACTGTATGCTTCGGTGTTGATCAACCGCGATCGGCTCCTCGCCAGTGTCCAGTGTGATTTAGATGATCAGATGTATCATGGCTGATGATAGGAGGACGATAGACAAAGGCGGAGGCGATGATACCGGTGCAGACTTGGATTGGCGACGATTGGCTCCAAGCTGGTTGAAAGATTCGAACTTGGTTGAATCTGGACCAACAGGCCGGGCAATTCTTACCAATAAGGGGTGGCAAACTCTGTTTCTAATAGAACATACTTTGATGTACCGTAATTAGCGGCAGGCCATTTCGATGGATGATAAGGATCAAATCCTGTGTCTGCTCGACCGAACGTCAGGCAGCAGGCCACAGACCCTCGGGGTCGCAGGAGGATGGCGAGTTTGTACGGCAGCAATTGAATGGAGAAGCGTGACAGAAGCGCTCATCTCCGCCATTAGGTGAGGGGTGACGGGTCATTGTGACTTGAATGTGACTGTGTGACCAGTGACGGGAGTTGGTGTACTTTATTGAATAAGAGAGTGAAACGGAGAGAGAGAACCTCTCAACCTAGCCCGAACGCACTTGCCACCATGAACGTTTGGTCACCACAACAACAGGACCTCGATGAAATTTTGACAACTATCTTCGAATCTACGAGCTCCACAAACCAGTCCGTCCAGCGTAGTATAACCCACGTGAGTTCATCGTTCATTCGTTTCATTCATCATTCGTAAATTATTCTTTTTTTTCCGCTCTAGAAACTCAACAGCTTCACGCGCGCCCCTGACTATATCGCCTACCTAGCATACATCCTTTCCGCCCTCACGCAGCAGGAGGATCGTATCAGGACCATCGCAGGCTACCTTCTCAAGAATAATGCTCGCCTCGTCCTCCGTGCCTCCCAGGAGGTCATTTCCTTTGTCAAGGCTGCAATCTTGCATGCATTCAGGGATCCTAGTGACATGATTCGCAGTGCCGCCGCTCAGGACATCGTTGCATTTCTCGGCATTCTGGAGCCGAAAAATTGGCCCGAGTGTCTCATGCTACTTGTCAACCAATTAGATGACCAAGATCATGTCCACCAAGAGGTGTGTCTTCCCTTCAATCTCGAACCTTTCTTGGTTTTTTGGATGCTACTGGGCGTCGGCCACACTCGTGCCATTCGTCTTCGTCCCGTTGAATGCAACTCAACATATCCTCCCTGGTTCTGCCAGGGCACTAAACCGGGGGAGATGTTCACCCCCTGATTCCCCGCGGCGCTAGAAAATATCCATTGCGCATGGAGTATTACCTCCCTCGGAGGGGGATTGCCGGTATTAAACTTCGGGAAGACAGATGCTAGATATGAGCATCAATGATCAGGCAAAGAAAGTCAAAGGCCGTCCTGCTTCTCATTTTGTTTATGACATAAGCAGTTGTCACAGCCGCTGGCTACAATCGCTCACGGGATTCTTTCATCCTGTATAGGGCTCTCTCTTCTTTCTCGCCGCATGGTACCGCGTCTTCACATCCAGAATCACTGAACTTTCTTAATTTCTTTAGGCCGCGTTCAACGTTCTTGAAAAAGCGTGCGAGGATTACCCCCGGAAGCTCGATGTCGAGATTAACGGAACATTTCCCCTCAACTTTATGGTCCCGAAGTTTATCATGCTCACTGAGCATCCCAATGCTAAAATTCGCTCGCACGCCGTGGCCTGTCTATCCTACTTCGTTCCCATCAACGCGAGCGCTCTTTACGCTCACATCGACACATTCATTGCATGCCTTTTCAAACGAGCCTCCGATGAGGAGCCCCAAGTCCGTCGCCACGTTTGCCAAGCACTTGTCCTTCTCCTCGCGTCACGCCCCGACAAGCTTTTACCAGAACTTGGTAACGTTGCCGAGTACATGCTTTTCTCGACGAAGGATAAAAACGAGGTCGTCGCCCTGGAGGCGTGTGAGTTCTGGCTGACCTTCGCTGAAGACCCCGAATTGGCCCAGTATCTACATCCATTACTTCCACGCGTGGCGCCAGTCCTCCTTGACTGCATGGTCTACAGCGATGATGACTTGTTGTGGCTCGAAGGCGACGAGGAAGATGATGCGGCAGTGCCAGACAAGGAGAGTGACATCAAGCCTCGTCACTACGGAGGCAAGTCTCATGGACTCGACCGCGAGGGAGATAGAGATACTTCGGCCACTCCCGATGCGCCGAAGAAGATTGGCGCATATGGTGAGGAGCAACTTGACGGTGACGACGACGACTTTGAGGATGAGATGGACGACGATGATTTTGCCGACGAAATGTCCACGGAGTGGAACCTCCGCAAATGTGCGGCGGCAGCGCTCGACGTCCTCGCTGTACGCTTTTCCGTGGACCTTCTCAATGTAATGCTAGAGCCCCTCAAGAACAAACTCTGGAATTCGGATTGGCTTCAACGCGAGAGCGCCATTCTTGCACTCGGTGCTATAGCCGAAGGTATGCATGATCCAAACCCTACTAGCAATCACACCCACTGATGAATGTTATCAGGTTGCATCGAAGCTGTTGAGCCACACCTGCCGATGCTAATACCGTATTTGATTCAATCATTAAATGATCCCAAGGTTTGTCTTCAATCGTGCTGATCGGGGTTTGATTTCCGACACCATTCTTGGTGTAGCCACTTGTTAGGTCCATTACGTGCTGGACACTGGGGCGATATGCCAACTGGTGTACCGCGGGTACTACCGAAGACCACAAAGCGCAGTTCTTTATTCCTACTATGGAGGGTGTACGTATATCTTCTATCCAACATACTTCTACGCTTCTGTGAAATGGACTAATACGTCTCTGTCTTCCCAGCTTCTCCGCATGGTTCTGGATAACAACAAGCGCGTGCAGGAAGCTGGTTGCAGCGCTTTTGCAACCCTCGAGGAAGACGCAGGGGCTGAGCTCGCACCATACCTGGAGCCCGTCCTGCGTAACCTTGTTTTCGCATTTGACAAATATCAGCACAAAAACATGCTCATCCTCTACGACGCTGTCGGGACGTTGGCCGACGCCGTGGGACCTGCCTTGCAGAACCCCATGTATGTGGATATCTTGATGCCGCCGCTTAATAAGAAGTGGTCCAAGCTCAAAGATGATGACGAGGATCTTATTCCGCTTCTGGAGGTAAGGCGAATGCTGTCGAATTACTCCCGGCGGCACCTTAACCCATTTTATCCCTAGTGTTTGGCATCTGTTACCATTGCTATGGGTTCTGCTTTCCTGCCATATTCTGGTCCTGTTTTTGAGCGCTGCGTCAATATCGCGCGAACATCCATCGTGCAATACCAGACCTGGCACCAGAACCCAGAGCTTGATGAGCCGGATAAGACGTTCTTGGTCGTTGCTCTCGATCTCTTATCCGGCTTGACTCAAGGCCTTGGTATGGGGCTCAAGCCATTCATCGAAAATAGCCAGCCTGCATTTTTCCAGCTGCTCGTCCTGTGCCTGAAACACCCACAAGCCCCAGTGCGGCAGTCTGCGTACGCTCTCGTTGGCGATCTCGCAATGGCGTGCTTCCCACTCCTCCGGCAACATATGCCACAGGTTATGCACGAGCTCATCCTCCAGCTCGACCCCGAGCCAAAGGTTGAGTTCATCTCGGCATGTAATAACGCCGCATGGTCCGTTGGGGAAGTTGCTCTGCGTTACGGCCGCGGTAGGTATTCCGTTAAACGCGGCGTCTCCCTGCTGACCTGCGTTCACTTCCGTAGATGAACCCGAATTCGCACAATGGGTAGAACCGCTGATCTCTCGTCTTGTGCCTCTCCTGCTCCATCCAAAGGCACCGCGCAGTTTGCATGAGAACGCCGCTGTATCAATAGGGCGTATTGGACTCATGCACCCACGCATGGTCGCGCCGGTATTGCCGGACTTTGCTCAAGCCTGGTGCCAGGCGCTTTACGAGATCCGTGATAATGAAGAAAAGGATTCGGCTTTCCGGGGGCTGTGCACCCTCGTCCAGGTGAACCCAATGGGCATTGCAAAGGTGCGTAAGACGCGTAACGGTTTTGGGAACCATTATTGATGGAGCTATTTGTAGAGCTTGTTGTGGTTCTGCAATGCCATTATTCGGTGGAACCAACCATCCGAGGAGCTTAACTCTATGTTCCAGACGTTGTTGACGGGTTTCAGGACCCATGACCCCCAGGGTTGGGCCGCGCAGGTACAAACGTTCCCACCCGTTATCCAAGAGCGCCTAGCACAGCGCTATGGTGTCTGACCCCATTAATATTGTTTCACATCTATACCCTCAAATCAAAAATCACTTGTCGTGCTCTGTACCACTCTTCGACTTGTTTCTATGCCATGCGTTCACCCGACTTTGTCTTGGATTATCATTTTGCTGTAGTACAAGCCCCGTTTCGTTTTTTTTTACTAGTAGTTACATACAAGCTCGGTTTTGTTTGCATATGTACGTACACACCACCCAAGTTTACGGCCACACTCTGTCAGTAGTTACAAGTAGTTACAATTTCTGTGCTCACTAGTTAGCAGTTACAGCATTCGTAGTTTTACCTTTCCTTACATCACTTGTCTGCGAAGTAGATACATACATACATACATACTTACCTACATCAGTTTCTCGTCTCTTGGCATCCGTCCAGTCACTTACCCCATCAGTGAGCGCCTTGGTGAGCGCAGCCATCGGCACAGCGTCAGCGAATTACACTGCAAATTTCGCACGCGGCGTACTTTATCCGTAGTATCATTATTCTATCCATCTGTCTTTTCTCGGTCATACCAAATCAGTGAGAAGAACAATATCGTGGTGCTCACGACACTCACCGTGTGACAAGTAGTACGACTACACACTCAAATGGCCGAAGCCGAGGTGCGATTATATTATCGCCCGTCTTCCGCTCGGCTCTTCCATCCCCACACACGGCTATCCCGTTTAGAACCTCTACGCGCGCGCAGCGAAGGCCGAACTCGCGAAAGATCTCGATACCGCCTTTCGCTTGTACGTCCAAGCGGCCACCGCATTCCTCAACGCCAGTCGCGAGGCCGCGCACCCCCGGGCGCAAGGGCAGGCACGCAAAGACGCGGAGCGCGCCTTGGAACGTGCAGAGCGAATCAAGGCCGTCAAGCAGGATTTGGCGCCGGTATTGCGTGACCGATTTGCGCCGGGTTCGTTGCTGCGCTGTGCCCTCCCTGTCGTGTGATCGCTGCTGATAGATAGCCACAGAGGAGCAGCAACTCGTGTTGAAAAAAGGGTCGGTGGTCAATGGCGTGGTCGCGCCGCTTTGGGCAACGGGCACTGGCACTTCTACCGCGGTGGCTGCGGGGAAGTTAGTATTCAGGTACGTTTTTTTGTTCCGTTTCGCGGCGGGGACACCGAACCGTTTGTTAGTGATCCAGACGGATTGCTCGAGTTGTCGCCTGAACAGAAAAAGGCTGGGGTGCTTTGGCGCCGGCCAAGAGAGGTGTTCGCTACGGATGCCAAGATATTTTCTCCGGATCTCCGCCCGGAGGACATCGTGCAACGCATTGTGGCCGACTGCTCTCTCTGCGCGTCGATCATCGTCTGTCTGCTCCACAGTCGGACGCACGACTCAGAGGTCTGTCACTCCCTAGAATTTAGTGCCAGGACTGTCTGATCATGGCAACCCCGCAGGCGGCCCTGCCCTCTCTCCACCCCCGAGGGCCGGACGGAAGGTTGCACATCTCTCCGACAGGCGGATATGAACTCAAAGTGTTGTTCAACGGTGCTTATCGACGAGTATGTCCCCATACCAATAGCGACGATGCCCACTCATCTTAATCACTTTGTCAATCCTTAGGTTGGTTAGTGGATCTCTTCCCCGTTTGGCCAGGGCCTACGACGATTTATGGTGCCCGTAGTAATCGATGACCGCCTCCCCTTTCGCCCCGACGGGTGCCCTATGTGTATGTCGAGCAGGGGTAGAAAGGACATATGGCCGTCCCTAGTTGAGAAAGCCGTGGGTGATAGGACTGTTCTGATCTGCCGTGTGGCTCACTCTGTTGCAAAGTATCTAAAACTTATGGGAGGATATGATTTCCCTGGCTCGTGCGTTATTCTCGCTCGCTCAACTTTCGTGACTGTGACTTGATGGCCTTCTCAGAAACTCGGGCACTGATATCCAGTACGAGCTCTTCTCAAGTCGAGTGCGAGCATCTGATTTGTGTTGTTCTAGTGCGTTGGCTGGGTGGATACCGGACTACCTGGAAGTTAAAAGGTAGTTCCCATTTTTAATTACCGTAACGTATTCGTCGTTCATCTTTGCAGCCCTTCATTTCAGCGGGAGCAGACATGGTCACGACTTGTCCGCGGATTTAGTGACGGTGCGTGTCCTGTGCGTCTGTTCTAGACCTAGTTAATGTGTCTTCAGGGCAATGCATTCTGACTGTTGGGACCGATAATCGACCGCCCGCTGATCGGGGACTCGTAAATCTCCTTCCCGCCCACTGCTATGCCGTGATAGGTCTGCTCATTTGTGCTATGCATTGATGGTTTCTGACCGCATGAGAAGATGTCAAGGAGACAGACGACGGCTCACGGTGGCTCACGGTCTTAGACTCCTGGCTGCCGAGAGACGATGCTGATCTCGGGGTTGATGCCCTCCTTGAAGACTTGTCTCTGGACGACCAGAGCGACGACCAGAGGCGTAGTAGGTACCATCTACTTGTTGTACACGACTAGGTTGTTTACCTTTATCAGGAGTTATCAATGTTGCTTGGGATGATGCTTGCGCATTATTCGGATCTGTGTGCGTCAGTTGGAATCCTGGGATGTTCGAGTGTCGACTCCTCTACCACGGGTGAGTCCCTATCACACATGCAGGTGTCCGCGCTCCCGATTCATTTGTACTTAGAGTTTGGAGGGCCGCACATCTATCGGAGGCAGGGAAAGACGATTGTACGTCGTCTAGTGCCGATAGGCAAATATAATAGCCTTACCCGTTTGTAGCTGTTCACCAAATACTTCGACTTCTGCTGGAGCGCCCAAAGGGCGTCCCAGGATTATCGGAAGAAGTTTGGATACTTCTAACGCGGCATCGCACCGATACCCGCCGGCCTTCCGAGTTCATCTCGCTCCACGCCGAGTACGATGATGGCCACCCTGACGCCCCAAAGAGCTTCGCAGATACTGCGAGGACGCAAGGCGTCTACACAGATAACACACATGTCCTGGTAACGAACGATTCCGCTAACGGACAGCGGCGCCAAAACTGACATTGGACATGACATGACGTAGGTGCGGGTGACCGTCCCCCCTTCCGATGCCTCCGGCACGATCTCTCTGAACGCTTCTTACGACGGCCCTTTCGACGACGTCGGCTTCACCGTGACCGCATATTCGCGGCTGGCGATGCGCTGGGACGAGGCGCCACGCAGGCTCCCCTTCGATCTCAGGGTGTCCGGCGCTCTGACGGCAAAGACATCCGGCGGAAATTACACCCTCCCCACGTACATGGTAAACCCGCAGTACCGCCTGCGCGTACCCCCCGCGACGACGCAACAGGGACCGTCGGGGAAAACTCGGATCGAGGTCGCGTTGCACGCGCCGCGAGACGTGCCCGTCAACGCGACGGCCATCTGGGGCCGTGGCGAGCGTGTCTTTGAGTAGGTCTCCTACCATATTAATGCGTTCGGGTTGAAATTCTGACGCTGTCGAACAGCCTCGTGCAGAGTGACATCGTCGCCACATCCGGCGCCTACACGTATGGTTTTGCTCGATTTTCGGCAGACCTCCCACGTACGTTGTTTTGGCACTCTGGGCGAGATGATCGCTTACAAATGTTACACAAGAGGGCGACTTCACGCTGGCGGTGTCCGCCTTCTCGCCTACGCACCGGGGCGAATTTTCGCTGCTCGTGTGCAGCTCGCGCCGAGTAGAAGTCGAGCCGATCCTACAAGAAGGCGCGGGGATGTTCGCCAAGACCGTGCGCGGGGAGTGGTCCGTCTCCTTTTTTTCTTCCTCTGTTCCGTCACTTACTTTCGCTTTCACGCAGGACGAACGGTGCGGACCCGAGGTACGCGCTCGAGCTGCCCACACCTGCCCAAGTCAAGTAGGTCCCCCCCTCTTTCCCGTTATGACGCAGCGACTCATGACGTCTGTTAATCACTCAAAAGGATTCGCTTGCAACCCCACGCGCCCTTGTTCGTGAAGGTAGCACTGTTCCCGGAAACGGGCGGGGCACCGCTCGCATCGTCCGGAGCATTTACTGACGCACGCTCGGGTGCCGCGACTGCGCAAGTTGCGCTGCGGGCAGGGAACTACTTTGTAGAACCGATGGTGGATGGTGTCTCGCGCGGGGACGGCACGTTCAGCATGGTAGTATATAGCTCGAGCGCAGGGATACGGCTCTCGCCATTATGAACTCGCATAGTAATTGGGGTGAATGTCTGCGCATACTGTATGATGGCACGGCACATGTGAGTTTGTATGTATTACCAACAGCAGCCAATCTAAAAATAATAACTTTATTTTCGCGGCAGGACCAGCGCTGGGCGAGGTGGAGACATCATGTGATGGGTTTTGGCACGGTATATCATGCTGGTAGCTCAAATTTCTGGCCCTGAAGTACTCTGTGAAAGAAGGTGCGTCAGCGTGTAGTTCAAGGTAGCATAGAGAGAAGACGCATACCTGGTGAAGTACACATAAAAGAAGTCGAGGTAGAGCCCTGTCTGCACGAGTCCTGCAATGATTGAGATTGGGTCGACAAGATCCTCGAAAAAATAACTGCGAACCGATGTGTAAGTGACAACGAGTTTATACGGGAAAAGAGGCCGACGATGACACACCGGTATATCCAGTTAGGGATGTAAAGCCCGCGGTACGCGCCGAGGGCAGCGAGATAGTGGGTCGTGATGGTTTCTGCTTCGCCGGTGCGCTGGAGGATGAAGAGTTGCGGGAGGATAGCGACGGACTCGAGGAAGATGGAGAAAGACCAGAAGACCTCTACGAGGTTGTAGGAATAGTTGAAGATGAGTGCAAGGATGAGTGCGGGCGCAATGAGGTACTCGACGCGGAAGGTATCGATAGACGGATCATTCGTTGGCCTGGACGCGAGCATCGTGTCGGGTAAAGAAGGGTGCGGAAGGCGGTAATGAGCTAGATGGCGACGTACCGAAAGCGGACCTTCATTAGAAAGAGGATGTATACGCTGCTGGCGATGAAGAAGATTTTCATGACAATGTTGTAGAGGGAGAACTGTGAAGGGTGGAACAGGTCGAGATACCGCGTGACGAAGACGGTGGCATAGAGAGCTTGCGTCTTGAAGGAGATGCCTGTGGAAGTGGACGTTGAGTACGTGCGCGTCTGTGCGCCGAGCGAAAGGGCAGACCTCTACAAGAGCGGGATGTTTGTATTTTGCGCAGGAGTATGATGATTGATGCGAGGTGAGAGAGGTCAGCTGTAGGGAACAATGAGCGGTTCGGAGAGATTGGTCTAAGTGGAATACTGACCGACGAGCCTGAATATGTTCATCGTTGTCTTACTCGAGGAGTGCGCGTGAATCCGTGTGTCGTGTCGCTTTTGCACAATGTTGATCCTTGTTTGGTTCCAATTCAAGCTAGCTTCAAGCTCGATCACTGAGACGGCTATGTCCCTCAAATGTAACAAGCCCCCCTCATGTCAAGCCGTGCACCCCCTCCTGGAGTGACTCCTACACCCCCACCATGGTCGCTCAGAGCCAAGCTCTATGTCTTTATCTCGTCGCTCAAACCAGTTAACAGCGAGGATCCTGTTCTCCGGGGTCTGCCCCCCGGTTCCTACAATCCCTCAGAGACTTTGCATCCCTCAGCACTTGCTCTTTTGAATGGTTCTCCCCAATGGAATGGTGGCCGCGCTGTCGTCGTCCTCGCGCGTTACGATCATTCGCCCGTTGGCCCCTACGACGAGCTTATCATGACATGCAAAGGCTTTTCTAATCCCTACCAGAAAGGCACCAGTGGGCGCATCACCAATATCTATGTTAGCTCTCTACAGAGTGCCTGGAATGGCCGCAAGAACTGGAGTAAGTTGTGCCCACTCTCCTCGTTCCGATCACCTTTTAATGACGACCGTAAAGACATTCCAGAGCATCTTGCACGCTTCAAATTCGTTCCGTCGGGGCCCAACACCTCCGATTTCGAGGTTTCCTTACCGGACGTTGAGGAGCCCTTTTTCACGGCCTCCCTGACCGACTCCCGTCTCCCCGCAATCCCCATATCCCCCCGCATTGTGAGAGCCTTCACGGGTCTTGTGCAGCCCCCGCTACTTTCCGAACTACCCGAGGACACCCAGATCACCACCAATGACGAATGGTTGTCTATCGCTCCACTTCATGATGGCCGGTGGCAACTTGCGTACATCCACCCGAGCGAAGGTGGACATGCAAGTTATGGTGACGGGTTGCATTTCCCGCAATTCAAGTCTTTTTGGATTGGAGCCAAGTTCACGGGGACGCTTCAATACCCTAACAGCGTGCAACTTAGAACGACGGTTGAATAGGCCGTCTCTCTTATCACGTTCCGTGCACAAATCAAACCATACTTTGATTGGCCGATCACTGGTCCCATCACTGCACAAGTGAATGTTTTCGCTCGGGCTGCTATGGCCGTGATCATTGATCCGTTCGAGGTCTCCAGTTTTGCATACTTCCAATTCCCTTGCTTCCGCTCGTTGAACATTCACGTGTAGGACCTGATTGTCCTGTGCAGTCAATGTCAGTCATTGGCGGCCAACAGCACTCCTAGTCCAAGCCATTGTTGGATTCGACAATTCATGACAGTGTAGTATATATACTAGTACATTCACCGACGTCATTGTCCCCTAAACGTGACTTAGGGATGATTAGAATTGTCAGATCCCAAAACACGAGGCCATGGAGTAAGCAGGGCATTCTCCTATTTGCTGAGATATGGCTTGACTCTTCTATCGAACTCCATTTCTGTGTCAATTACGGTGACTGGGTGACCCGAGACTCTGCGAGCAGTGACGAACTTCTCGACGGATGATGCCGGCTGGCCTTCTATGCAAATCAAGTCAAGGGACGGCAACACTTCGGCGACCATCTCCGCTGTGATGTCTTCGAGTGCAAGGGCAATGTGCGCGGCGAGCATGGGAGTTACGTGCAGTGACTGCACAGTGGAGAATTGGTGGAGGAGGTGCAGCCATTCGACGTCGTCCGCACCCTCTAATTGACAATCTTCCTCGGGTCCGTTGATGAGCTTTAGATGGCCCACATTGGATAATGGAAGGGAAAATTGGCTGAGTATCGGGGCTATGTGGGAAACTTGCCAATCGGTCCCTTTGCAGAAGACAGCAGTGACCCAAGTAAGGTGACGATTCCTCGCATGACAAAACACGGTGAAGGCGACTCCGGTATTGAAGAAGACAACATACGCAATCTTGGATAGGTTTGACTCGAGGACGACTGAGCGATCGATGAACTCGGAGAGTTGAGTAACCTGAATGTCAACGAGTTGATTCAAGTAACTTGTGGCGATCCGATGCAGTTGAGGGGCATCGATTCGTGCAACAAGATCCTCCAGATACTCGCTAGCACCCTGGAACCTAAAATAGATGAGGGAAGGAAGGACAGTCCGTGTTACGGGAGGTGGGCGTATCCGAGCAGGGCGGGAAGTAGCGGACTGGAAGTCGATGGCAAAGGTTTCGAGCCTGGGCAACGCGGCCAATGACGCAACCATTGCCTCGGGTGAAATGTAACCAGTCGGGGGTATATTGTGAAGTTCGAGTTTGACGAGCTCACTGGTAGACAAAAGAAGCGAGGGTAGTGCGGGAAAGGGAATGCCGTGTAAATAGATTGTCTGTAAACATGGTGCGGATCCTCCTAAGAATTTGGCAGGAAGGGCCGGTCCATTTCCGTCATCCAAGGAAACGTCGAGGTGGGACAGCACCGGAAATGGCTTTTTCATTGCCGTAGCTATCTTGCCCAACTGGGGAACTGTCAGATCGAGGCTGACATAACATACACGATCGGGATGCTTAAGTGCATCGATGACGTTGTCTTGTCCTGATGAGCTTTCGGGTTGATGATAACTAATAGCGATAGGAAAGGCTGGCCAAATGCTGAGACTCTTCCTGACAGGGGTTCTGTGTGTACAGAGAATTTGGAGATTAAGACGGAGCGGTGACTCGAATACAATTTGTCGCCATTTTCGACATACGTGCACCAGTAAGTGCCATGGCCATGCAGTGCAGTATGAGACACTATTTTGATACAAGCATGGATGATCATATGGTTGGCTTCGATAAGAATCAAATATCTCGAGTAGGACATCGTCTGGAAGCGTGCCGATTGTCGTTGAAGTTCTGTAACTGCCACCTGTGCCACACCAAGTCAGTACTCGCCGCGGTTGTCACAGGGGTGCTGAAGGACGCACCTTGTGCACGTAATCGTTGACTGCGGCGAACTTGAGCCATCTTACTGATATGCAAGGTGGTACTGGAGGACGGATCACTCGATTGGGAGAGCGGATAAATGCTGATGAAAGGTTAACAGTGAGTTCTCAGACAACTGTTAGGAAAACACGAATAGAAACACCGGACACACCTGGGAGAGCTGGTCGATAGAAGGAGTTCGGCAAAACTCAGAGAAGGAATGAAGAATGACTAATTGGAGAGTAACGGCGAGAACATCAAGTATCTGTCGAAAATGTGGGTATTGAACGAGACTCTGTGGACGAAGGACTGTAGCGAAAGGAAGGGAGAACGTTCGGAAGAAGACCTGCGAGAGGGCTAGTAGCGCTCAGGCAGCTCAGGCTTATCCTTCAGACGACCCCCCTCGTCCTATGTCACTCACACACAGTTCCCCACGCTCCAGTAGCTTCGGTCGCTGCATCGCAAGCCCTCCCTAGTACGCTTCCCGCTCGTATGCGTCATCGCCGTGACATCATCGAGGACGCCCCTCGTAGAGGCCGCGGTATCCACCATTCCATCGAGGTATGTACCTGCCATACATTCTTCACAGGCAGATTCCTGAGTTCCGGGCCTCTCAAGGGCCTCAAGCAAACTTCCCACCTCGTACAATACCCCTGAAATGACAACATCCACGTGGCCATCGTCTCCTCCCGAAAAAGCCCAAGGCTGGCGGTAAGGATTATTCCCTGTTTCCGTTTTTTATGGTTCAAAAACGCATCCAAAAGATAACTTCAGCGTCATGGTTTCTAGTTCCCACAGCCACAGCTATCCTCGACCCTCGCCGCCACCTCATGCCACCATGGATGCAGAACCGATACGGGCCCAACAAGGCCACGAGAAGCGCCAACGTTGAAGCCCGCTGCAGACTCGGACGTAACTTAGTCGTTCAAGTTCCCACAGGAGTCGCCTACACATAAGAGCGCGCCGTCATCGCGTCATCTCCGACCCGATGGCAAGGCGCATTAAACCAGGTGCGCATCCATTCACGTTACCAGGTCTGCGAACAAGGGGCAGCGTTGTAAGCGGAGAGTCCTGTCAATGATGAAAATCGGGACGGTGACGTGGACGAAGATGGAGATGGAGACATCGTGTAGACGATGATCTGGTCTCAAATAGTTTGAATGGCAGCATACGCAGGAGCGATTTAGAAGTTGTGGCCTTGAAACACCCGCCATTCGGTGCGTCGATGACGCGTTGACGTGCAGTCGGTTTATCGCCAGCCGTTCTCTGGGCCGAGAAGCGCCAACCTTCCCCCCCGGGGATGCAAGGATAGTTGATTTCTTCAACGTCCTCTTCAAAGGATGATAGGGGTACATCAGCTCACGATTAACTAGCTCTAGGTAGAAACCAGGGCAAAAGACGGTAGTATCGATTTGTAACTATTATATAATAGTTTATCTTACGTAAGAGGCGCCGCCGTTGGAAACGTTGGAAAGAAACCGACGACTTCCACAATGATAAGTGTACTCCTCGGCGTCATCTGTGCGTCTCTTCCTCTAACGTGCTACCCCGCGGGCCTGGGGCTGCTTCTTCCACCAGCGACCACGGATCGAGATGCGCGGCGGTCCTTGCGTAGTTCATCTGACGAGCTGGTCAGCTGGACGAAGAGCTGAATGTTGAAACGCACTTCGCTGCTGTGTGGGTATCGAGCTTTGCGATAGGAGCATCAGCGCTTCAGTCCCGATCATCGGCGGACGGCCGGCGATGAAGAACCGTGACCACAAGCTAGACGCCACCACGATACTCGTGCCAATGGATGTCCTACAGTAAACCGGCTGGTCGGCCGGTCGCTCTATGGGGGTGCTAGCTGTGCTTCGGACCCTCGAGAATCGAGGATCCTCTATTCGCTACGTGACCCCCGCGTTCTCCGGCCAGTTACGAGACTACGGATACCCGTGCGTGGAAACTGGACAAAAATGCATTGAATCTGTTTCGATAACCTCCTCTATCCCGTTTGTGGAGACCATTTCGTTCCACCCCCCGATGCGAATCTGGGGCAAGGAACCCCGCTACGACCAACTTACAGCCAGGACGACCATATCGATCTATCGAAATGGCGGCGCAGAAGCGGAAAGCGACACCTCTCTGTCTCTCTGTCACTCTCGTCACTCGTGGACTTGGTTTTGTTTTCCTTTTTTTTTTGAATCCATATTTGTTATTGAGATACATGTCAGAGACACAGACCACTCGTAACAAACAGTTATGAAAACGCGTAGTACCTAAGGAAGGAGACAACATGGACTTGGTTTCCTCGCCTACCTTTCGGCGTCTTCCTCAACGTCGTCAACGGTTTCGTCATCGTCATTTGATGACCTCATTGAGCCCATCGCACGCCGCCCTCTGCCCTCTGTCATAACACATGAGTTAACTGTGCCGGTGCGCAAACCTTTCCCGTTCCCGTTCACGGTACAATGTCTCATACGGAACTTTACCGCACTGCCCCATTTGTGTAATCGAACCTCCGCGGCGACTGCCACACGTCCCAGTTGCGTTTATCTTGCCGCACTTCCGTTAAACAGCCTCGGGCCGTACAAGGAAAAACCGCGATTTATCGTCTTCGATCCCCCCTTTTTTGCGCTAATGTGTACGGCGAAACGATCAAGGACTTGCGCCCTCGCAAACCCTGCCGAATCCAGGGCGTTCGTACCCTGCACGGAAAGCCTCTCAGATACCGTGCGGAGGTTATCTTCGATGGCAACACTTACTTGGAACGCGTCGCCAAAAACGATCCGTGAACATCATGATGGGCCCACGTAAGAAGGACGGATGTATCTGTACCAGACAATACTATTCACACGCCGCCAAATAGAAGACGAGTAAAGAACACGTGCAAGGGGTCATGACGACTGCTGTGGGGCTAATTCTATGTCCACCCGACTACTGGCGAACTTCAGCTTAAAACCTCTTAAGACGATACAGCTACATCGTCGACACACACATATCTAAAATCCTTATCTCCTATATAAACCAAAACGTAACAAACTCTCGTCATGTCTCCCCTTGATTCTCCCTCGAGCCGTACATTCCCTTCCGGAGTGACTCCTACACCCCCACCATGATCACTCAGAGCAAAGCTCTATTGCTTCATCACGTCGCTCAAGCCAGTTAACAGCGAGGATCCTGTTCTCCAGGGTCTGCCCTCCGGTTCCTATAATCCCTCAGAGGCTCTGCATCCCTCAGCCCATGCTCTTGTGAATGGCTCTCCCCAATGCAATGCTGGCGTCGTCAGCGTCGTCCTCGTACGTTACGAGGATTCGCCCGTTGGTCCCTACGACGAGCTTGCCTTGAGCTTCCACGGCTTTGCTAATCCCCACCAGAAGAGCACCAGTTGGCGCATCACCAATACCTATGTCAGCTCTCTACAGAGTACTTGGAATGGCCGCAAGAATTGGAGTAAGTTGTGCGTACTCTCATCATTCCAATCGCCTCTCTGATTGATGGCGACCATATAAAGACATTCCAAAGCATCTCGCGCGCTTCAAATTTGTTTCGTCGGGACCCAACACCTCCTCTATCGAAGTTTCCTTACTGGACGCTGAGAAACCCTTTTTAACGGCCTCCCTGACCGACTCCTTGCTCCCTGCGATCCCCATATTACCCCGCATTATAACGCCCTTCGTGAGTATTGTGCAACCCCCGCTGGTTTCCGGACTACCCGAGGACCTCACCAACGACGAATGGTTGTCCATCGCTCCACGTTATGATGGCTGGTGGAAACTTGCGTGCATCCGCCCGAGCGAAGGTGGTCATGCAAGTTATGGTGACGGGGTACATTTCCCGCAATTCAAGTCTTTTTGGGTTGGGGTCAAGTTCATGGGGACGCTTATTGTCCCAGAGAGTGCGCAACTTAGAACGATGGTCGAATAGGCCCGTTTCGTATTACGTTGGGTGCAAAATCGATCTCTCCCATCAAGTGATTGTTTCGCTTAGCTCGTAGCCATGATCAGAAAGCTATGCTCGAAGCCGGAATCCGGACCACCGCCATATGTGCCACCTGAATCCGACCCGACTGAGTTCTGTGAAGCGAGGGGGGTTGTTTCCCCTTTCTTGGTTTTATGTACCGAACTAATCGCCTCGAGTGCCGCACCCGCACATATGTTGTCTAACTTGTCTTGCTTTGGCTTATGTACGCCGGCCTCGCTTCGGAGTTTCTTTTGTTGACTTACTCTGCTCGTTTCGCAGCTCGCTTATTTTACTCTGCTCGGGGCCACCTTACAAACGAATGTGTTTCATAAATGTAGTTGGTACATGCTGCGACTGGTCTGTGTCTCGGACATGCATCCCAGAATATATAATATATGATCCCCCCAAAAAAAAAGATCAGAGAGCTATTTTTCTTACTTCCAATCCCATATTTAGCAGACCATTGTATACTATAGTATCTAAGGATTAATTGATGTGAGCCTACCGTAACCAAGAACGAGAAATCATGCACCACGATTTAGAACTTGAAGTTGTACTACCTAATTCAATGTTGTTGCAATTGGTGCCGTCGCTGTTCTCCGGGCCGAGAGGCGCCAGCCTTTCCTTTCGTTTCGAAAATGCAAGAACAACTGATTTCTTCAACGTCCTCTTCAGAAGACGAGAATGATGTACATCAGTTCACGATTAATGAACACTATGCGAAAGCTTTTCAATATCACAAAGAGCGCGAAGAGCTTGCGAAGCGTGCGCGCCACCACCCCTTTCCTTCGAACGTCTCTGACCTTTTTTTTTCTGTGTGCAGTCAAGGAGAAATATGGCTCTGATGCTGATACAGACGATCTAAGTTCGGACGGGTCTGACTCGGAGTCTAACGAGAGCGAGGACGAGGACGGCGAAGAGCTCACTCCCGCACTCGACGCCGCCATCCTGCGCACGCTCGCCCGCATCAAGGCGCAAGACCCTGGTATCTACGACGCCAGCCGCAACGTTTTCGAAGGTGCGCCTTCCATTATCCTTCCCACGACCCGCGGCGCCGTTTCTTAATATCTCCATCGGCGGCGGCGGACAGAGGAGCACAGCAAGTCTGGCACGCTGCCCTCGCCCACGCGCAGAAAGAAGAAGACCAAGGGAGACAAGCCGCTGACGCTCCCAGAACAGCGCCTCGCCGCCGCGCTCGATGCGTCGTCGTCGTCGTCGTCGTCGCGTTCTGCCTCGCCGCAGCTACCAACACACACCGAAGAGCAGGCCGCGCTGCGTGCTGAAACCATCGCAGCGTTTCATGCAGGCACCGCTGCAGACGGTGAGATTGCGGAGCGGGAGGAGGGCGGTTTGTTTACGTTGCGCGAGAAAGCGAGGGACGAGGTGGAGCGGGAGGAGGCAGAGTACCGCGCCTATCTCGAACGCGAGGTCGGTCCGCTCGAAAAGATCTTGGATCTCGGAGAGGAGGGGAAGACGGAGGACGAGGTACGTCAAGAGGAAGACGCACACCTTGCCGAGGCAGAAACCGGGAAGAAGAAAAAGAAAAAGGGAAGAAAGAGCGCAGAAGAGAGGAAGGAAACGGACCAAGAGTTTTTGATAAAGTGCGTGTGCCGCTTTTCCGTCATACAACAATGAATGATTATTTTTTTCCGTAGTTACATTTTGAATCGCGGATGGGTAGACCGCTCTGCTCGACGCCTCCCAACATATAAAGAGATCACAGCACAAGCCTCATCTTCCAAAGACCCTGGTCCCTCGGTGGTGCATACCGGTGCTGAGGTCGATGTTGGCAATGACGATCTCCTTGAGGAAGACGACGACGAGTTTGATGAAGTCGCCGAGCATTTCGAAAGCTCGTACAATTTCCGCTTCGAAGAACCCGACGCGGCACACATTCAGTCCTTCCCGCGTGCCGTCGAGACGGTGCGGCGGACGACGGAGCACGCGGAACGCCGCCGTGCGGCGCGTGAGCGGCGACTGGAGCGCAAGGAGGCAGAGAAGGCGCAGCGGCGCGAAGAAGTGAAGCGCCTAAAGGGGCTCAAGACGCGAGAGTTGGAGGGAAAGCTCGAGCGCATTGGCAAAGAAGGAGGATGGGTGCGCAGCCGGGGTCTGTCCTCTTTCTCTCACCTATACCGTACGTTTTGCTGAGGCCCGTGCAGCCCTGCAGGCGCTGGATTTAGATGGAGACTGGGACGCGACGGCGCACGATCGACAGATGGCGGCTATGCTCGTCGAGACGGACGGTGCCGGCGCCAACGGCGATGACGAAAAGCCGACGTGGGACGACGATATTGACATCGATCACATCGCTCCGCGGAGCGAGGACGAAGCTCGGCGCCCGTCAACCAGCCTCGACGTGAAGGAGCGTAAGAAGGCGAAGAAGAAGGAGAAGAAGAAAGCGAGAGACGTCGACGTAGATGGGGTCGATGTGGATGAGATGGACGCGGATGCACTGGAAGACGGTGGGAATAAGTGGGATGAGGTGGAATGGGATGGCACGGAAGATATGCGCAAGCGCGTGCTTGACCAGTACATGGAGGAGTTATACGAGCTTGAATTCAACGATATGGTGCGCCTCCTTTCATCGCTTGCACCGCATGTTCATCTACACGACTCGCTCAGGTCGCTGGCATGCCAACGCGCTTCCGCTACAACACGGCGGCGAAGAGCTCGTACGGGCTGACTCCCACGGAGATCTTACTCGCGGACGACAAGGACCTGAACGAGTACGTTGGTCTGAAAAAGCTCGCCCCGTATCGCAAGCAGCGCGACACGTGGGACGCAAAACGCGGCGAGCGGCTAGGCGAGTTCAAGAAGAAACTTTCGGGACGCGCAGGTGGCGTCGGCGTAGATCTCAACGAGAGCGAGCACCCGAACAAAGCAAAGAAGAGGAAGGGAAAGAAGGAACGCATGCGCGAAAAGGCCGCGCATGCACCAGCGGAGGCTGATGTGGTGACAGATGAAGGAGCGACAGACGAACCCGTGAAGAAGAAACGGAGGAGACAGAAAAAGTCGGGCCAGCTGGCGGAATGACGCGGAAAGAGGTGTGCATTGCAATTGATATCCTACTCTGGGGGTATGAATGGTCTAACGTATTTGTCAACATAAGACTGGGAAACGCCCTTCTGGAGCGCGTCCTTGATCCCCATATTGATGCGGTGGATATACTCCGTCTTTGGGACATCGCGGCTGGTACGGGCAACATCTACGTATACCAGCGCATCGATAGTCTTCTTCTCCGTTTCTCCATCGCCGGAACGAATGATCAACTCGAGTGGAATGATCTTCTTTTCGTAGCTGTAGGGAACATCTTCGTACTTGTCCAACGACTGCTCATCCTTGGAGTTGATCTCGTAGATAAAACCATACACATAGTCTCCAGAAGAAGGGACGATGTTGGCATAGCCACGCTGGTTTATGATCCAACACCTGTAGACGTCGTTGACTGTGTGGGGAATGGAACGACGACCTGGTGATGCTCACCACTCGCGGAGTACACCAAGCCCGATATAATTGTTATCGGGGCAGCGGCGGTTCATCTGGTCTATCCATAGGTTACTCCCGTAACCAAAGTAGAGGGTCCGTTTGATTCCGCGGTTCTGGGTGTTGTGGTTGGCCATATGAGAACTGGTGAGCACCGGTAGCCGGCCCGTGTGTCATGCGTCTATTGTGTTCGTCGTGTTCCAGTCATTGTCCCTACAAGAACCCAGACGACAATGGTTGCTCAGGCCATTGTTCTGAGCTCCTGGGCTCTGCGCGAAAATCTAACCGCACTACTCTCATCGTTTTCTTTCTCCACTCCACTCCACTCCTCGACGGCACTCACTTTCTCTCCTCGCAAATACGCGCAAAGTCTTTATGAGTAGAACTCATCACCGCTCACTCACACCCTTATCTCAGCACTCAGTCGCTTCGTCGTCCCGGTTCAAAGAGCATCTGTCCATCACGATGCCCCCACCGGACCCGGCCATTGAGCGTTCTCACTTCTCTCCAGTTTCTCTTACGGGGCCATCAGAACGTGATCCCACTCTCAGTGGATCGACGATGCACGGATCATCCCGTTCACGACCTCTTGATCCCGAGAAGGGCCTCACAGGTCACTCGAGCATGCCCAGCACCTCATCGAGTATCAAAGACCGCTTTACCCGCCTCTTTCTCGATCTCCGAGCGGGCCTGAGAGACGGCAATCCTTCTGCTGCAGATCTTGCACAGCCGCCACCTGACGTCGCGCACATGCCAGAGTGGCGGCCGCTTAACGTGCGCAAGCAGCCCCCCCAGTGCATTTGCCACAGCCAGCCGCCGCCACCGACGCGCGTGCAAAGGCTGCGCGATCGGGCCCTACTCGCCGCACTCGCAGTCCTCCTGCTCTACCTCTTCATCAACGTGACCGTTCTTAACGTCCGCTCGTTTTCGTCGTCCCCCCAACTGCCCGCCGTTGCCGCTGTTGCCGCTCCACCTGCCAGCGCGCCTACGACCACGGACGCGCTCCCGGCCGACACGCAGCAGTGCATATCGCAGTACACGCTCAACGCACCGAGCAACCCCACCGGGTACCCGTGCGGAACGTGTCTTCCCCTCCTCGCGGCGCTGCCGCCAAGCGCCACCGCGGTGTACCCTGCCGCACTGGATGCGACGCAGTTCTGCGGTTTGCGATCGCTGTGGGAGGACGCCGGTCAGCAGGGGCAGGCGGGACTTGAAGCGGGAGGCTGGGTCAAGGACGTCAAGTTCTGTACCTGGGCCGGCGTGCGTTGCGACGGCGCTGGCCGTGTATCGTCCTTGTAAGTTTCCGTATGCCCTTAATCAAGGCGACTGACTCCTCTGAAGACAGCTGACTTTCCCCGCTGTCCCCGCGTCCCTTCCTGCCGAGTTCACGAATCTCACCGCGCTCGAGAACCTCGAAATCATCGGTGACGGTAATTCTCCCGGTACGTTTCTCGGGAATGCGTCTCGTCGGTGTGCTAACTCGACCCGTAGCTGGCGCGTTCCCGGAACCATTCGGCGCTTTGACCGCGCTCGCCGCTCTGCATCTCGAAAATACGGCACTGGGCCCGCTTCCGGATACACTGCAGAACATCACCTCCCTGACCCTCGTTCGCAATACCCAGGTTGGCTCGTCGTTGCCCTCAAGCATCTCAGATAGCGGTCTCCGTTCTCTGTACGTCGCTGGGCAACGACATCGCCGTTGCGTGGCTGACCGCTCTGGTTTTTAGCGTCGTCAATCATGAACCACTAACGCTGAGTGCAGCACAGAGCACAGCACTGTGCGGTGGGCAGCTACAGAGCTGTGATCTTCGCGGATCGGGCGTTCAGGCGTGCGGTGCATGCCTGGTCGGCTGAACGCCCCCCTCCGGGACCTATGTAGATTTCTTACGCCCCATCATGACATTATATCGGTATCCTGCTTTAATCTCTCCGTATCAAATGTCCTGACAATGTACGTTAGTAATCGGACATTGCTCAATCACTTGACATAAACGATGCTGTAGAATTTAACTTACACAGTCCTGTAGCTTTTACTACTGTAACGTATAACAATAGCAATGACATACTGTAAAGATTATATTTGTTTCCGTGTCGACGACGCCCGGCGGATTGGGCCGTTTTCAAGTGATCGACTCAGACTTGCGCAGATGTCCAGCACATCCGAGATGTCTGCCCTTGCTTACATCCGACGCGAGTCGCTCGATATCTACAATCGCATCCAGTCCATTGGGGCTGACATCGCATTCGTCAACCAAGTGCGCGCGGCCTACCCCGCGCTTCCGCTCATACGTAGTGTCGTTCGACGTTATCTACCCTTTCTACCCTGACAAGTCCCCCGAATAGCAAATCTCCGCTGCGGAGCGTGGTACACTGATCCCTCCATTGTATTTCCGTGCATCCTTTACTATACTGCGCGGATGCGCTCCAGGCGGCCTAGTGACGGCGTTTCACACACCCACAGGCTGACCCTGGCACCCACGCATACTTCAAGAGTACCGACGGGCATCACGGCAACTGGTCGTTCAACCTCCGTCGCCCAAACCTGCACTTGTTGCCCGTTGCCGCGGCCCACGGCGGGTACGTCTTTCCATCCCACTTCGACTGCCGCCGTTTGCGAGTGGCGACCCTACATCTGGGCTCCAGGATCATTCTCGTCGACTCGACGCGCGCAGGCAAACGTCTCCCAGACGCGCTCTCCAAAACCGTACCAATATGGTGCGCCGTCGTCAACCGCGCCATGCGCTTGCGGCGCGGCGAGCTCGACGCGGCGAGCGACTCGAAGGAGGCACCGACAGCGTGGCTCTGGGACGGGGATCTGCGCACCCCGCCCGGTATAGTCGGTGCGCACGAGCACGCGCAGATCGCCGCGCAGCTCGACGGGTGGGCCGCTAGCCTTGCGGTGCGTGTCGTGCCTCCTACCGCCGGGTTGACTAACCGTTTCCAGGACTCATCTTACGCGCTTCCGACGCTGGATCGGCCGCTACGCCCTCTGTGGGTCACGCCCGCGTCCAGCCGTTTCCCGCACATCGCGCCCGACGCGGCGTTCTTGCCGGTCATATGCGTGAGCGCGTCGTGCGCTATCGATGCTGTCGACGGACGTAGCTCGGAGGGCGTGGGACTTGTGGGACTCGGACGCCGTGCGGGTGGGTTCTCGTACGTGCAAGGTTCGGGTGACGACCACGAATTATGGGGTCAGGTGCGCTTCTATTATCTCTGACAGTTTTTTTTTTTTCTGATCATTACAACACGAATCGCAACATGGGGGTCTGGGGCGCGTGTAGGGCCTAACGC
Organism: Lactarius akahatsu; assembly: GCA_021524915.1. NCBI lineage: Eukaryota > Fungi > Basidiomycota > Agaricomycetes > Russulales > Russulaceae > Lactarius > Lactarius akahatsu. The sequence goes on along the minus strand of JAKELL010000008.1, from coordinate 603,038 downwards.
CGGCGGTATTCTGGCAAAACCGCGCAGAACTGCTTGCGTGTCCTCGTGCCCAGCTCGAGACGCTCGTCGCTCAACTGGTAGCGGAAATGCCACGAGATACGGTGCCTAGTCATGGCGGTGCTGATGGCGGTGGACCTCCAGGGGCATGGAGATCCACCCCAGTTCCTGTGACGAAGGTCGGCGGCCGCGTGCTGCTTTGCTCCCTCGCGGATCTGCCACGAGATCTCCAAGCCATCTTACCTGGCCCATCAGGCACCCCGGAGGAAGCCGCGTTCGTCATCGTAGACGATTCAGAGTCAGACGTCCCACCGGACGACACTGACGCACGCTGCCCCGCACCGACGAGCTCCAACGGAGCAGACGCCCCATCCGACGCAGCACCAGGAGACCCACCGTCATCCCGAGTGCTCCGGGTACGTCTGCCCCCAGGAAAGCGTGGGCAGCACGTCTTTTTGCACGAGGTCCTGCCCTCTGTCACCTCGTTCGCGAGCACGCACCTCTCTCCCGGGCGAGCGATCTGCGTTGCGGGCGGCGATGCGGGCGTTGGGGTAGCACTGGTACTATTACAACTGTTCTTTGACGACGCTGGAAAGCCATGCCGCGCACAGGGCGACGCCGCTCCTAGCAAAAACTCGGTGCGCACGCGCCTGGAGTGGGTCATCGCGAGTCGACCACAAACGAACCCTTCACGCGCCATTTTGAAGCGGGTCAACGACTTTCTGCTCTCCCCACGCTCACATCGCGGGGAGGCTGAGGCTGGAGCTACAATATAACCCACAGGGAGACGAGCCTAATCGTGCATTGGTTCGTGGTGTGTGGGTGTGGGGGGCACAGTTTTCCTGTCGCAGCTGTACAGTACGTATCTCTATAGGCACTATTCCGCAGAACTCCGACTTTGACACATACGATACCTGTCGATCAGTTGGCAAACGTCTGGGGATGTGGCGAGCGCCTACTGTAGCGCGTCGGGCGTGAACATAGAGGTCTAAGTGCGAATATATACAGAATTTCGACGTATCTCGTCTTCGTAAGTGTGCGGTAACCACCATATCATGGTGGGCGCCCGTATTATATCATTTGTCAACGCACGATGATTTTCCAATGCAAGGTTCAATAACAACGGTACTTTGGCTGTTGTCCTAGCGGGGAACAAACCAAAAACACTAAAGCCTACCTGGCCGCAGGGTAAGCATAGCACTTGCACGACATTTGAGATAGTTGTAAATTGGTGGAGAGATTTCACGGTAGCAGGACTGCTATCCCCAAAAGAAGCTCGCCCTAGTGGATCCAGATTTTATGTAGCCAGTTGGCACAGACAGTTTGTCGACCTTGGATGACTGATGGGCCCAGTGTTTTTTGAACAGGTGAGGAACCATCAAACCACGCAGCTTCAAGCTTCAAGCCTCACGGCGGGCAGGAGCGGATAAGTGGAGGGCGAATAAGGGATCGACTAATGTCCAATATATGGACCACTAAGTTGACTTGATTGTCATTGCGAATTATATTAAGATAATGGAATAATTTATAAACCTCTCTTTATGTGTCAGAAAATTATAAATAAAAATACTCAAACAATTAGATATTAGTCTATTGCTTAAGAGAGCTCTAATTATTTCCGAGCATATTTACACTTAATTGTTTATGTTGGCTGGTGCCTGACAACTAAGTTTAAATACATTTGGAAATAATCAGAGCTCTCTTGAGCAAGTAGCAAATATCTAATTGTCGAGTATTTTTATTTATAATTGTCTGACACATAGAGAGAGGTCTACAAATTATTCCATTGTCTTGATACAGTTCACGATAACAGTCAAGTCAACTAAGTGGTCAATATATTGGACATTAATTGACCCCTTAGTTAACTATAAGCGGATTCCGCTTACCTGCTCCTGCCCACCGTGCCTCAAGGCCAGGTTGGCAACCACCCAATGACATTGATGACACCGCACTGATCCGGCAACTATGCCCGAGACAATGTGGCGGGAGGCCGTGGCCCATATGTGCTTGTCCGCCCCGTTGTTTGCACGCCAATGGTGATCTGGGGGGCCAAAAATACACACACCTAGCCTCTATCAGAATGGTGCGAACTCAACTGTGACCGCCCCATAGGAAACGCGACCCAAAGCCGAGACCCCAAGGAGCAGCAGCATGTGTTTCCAACACGATGGCATTTAGCCCAATGGATGTATAAATCACCCGAACTGTGCAGAACACAGGGGGTGATCGGCAGGACTAGGCGTCTGCCGCGGCTGTGCATGCGTTGCGGCCGCAGCTGCGATTGACAGATGGAGAAAGACGGGCGCTGGCCTATGGCAGAGAAACCCGAGCTCCCGGATAAACCCCGCATTGCAAATGGTCATAGCTAGGGAGTGGTGCGCCGCGTCTTGTATTTTTTTTTATCTAGAGTAGCCATGTGGAATGCTGTGCACTTACAGGAGGTCCAAAATTACGACGGGCAGACCTTGGGGCAGACAGACAGCTGAGAGTTCGACACCGCAACGAGGGGCCCGCTTCGATGCATGGGAAACTGAGGGCAACTCGGAGCTGCCACTGGCCTGGCGTCGTGCACTGGGCTACTCACAATGATGATACCTCGCTGGTCACGCTACAGTAATTGCCGCATCTATAATTATAATGCGGCTCAGGGCTACAGTAGGTAACAACTGATAAATCCTCGATATCGCAAACCCTGCCCGTCATTTTATGATACTCTCACAGCGTTGGGTGGAGAGGCCTAGAGCTTCAAACTGAGATCGAAGATATTCTGTGAATACGCGAAGGACACAATACATGACAGTCGACAGCAACATAGCATAAAAACATAAAAACAAAATTAGGAAGCCTATGGACGTAAGGTAGATAGTAAAGTGAATTGCTACTGCTCCGCTAGACTAGTCCTTGATCCCACTTGACCTCCGGCTTGCGGCAATGCTCATAGCGCTCATCATTCGGTTCGGCATTCCATGGCCCCACACCGACAACGACTGAGCGATCGACACGCACTTGAACCAGTTCGGTGCCCTCTTGGTGGTGGACCT